>CM069299.1:44008882-44488882 GCA_035609425.1 Epinephelus awoara
AAGCTAGCAGTTAGTTTTAGGGTTAGCTCCAACCTCTTGACCAAATACGGTCACTTCTGTGGTGGCAGCTAAAATGTCGAACTAGAGGCTTCAGAACTGGAGTCCACAAACCAGAGGGCAATGTCACGGACACGAACGTTATTTATACGGACTGTGTTTTCTAATCTTGACCAAACCCAGCCACAGCGTTGTCACAAGGTGTCCCTAGTTTGCAGAAACAACACCAACATTTATCCTGGTGAGGAGTGAAATGTGATGGTTTAAATCTCTGGTGGAGAATCACTCAGTCATTTAGTGTCGGAGTCTTTAGGCTGCCTGAAAACCAGCAATCAGATTAAATCTGATATTTTAAACGCTGTGGAGCTGCTTCAGGATTCACTGCTGCCAACACATGAATTCAGTTTGTTCATCCTGCAGCGTTCACTTTATTACAACTGCTCTGACTCTTCACACCTCTGATCATCGTAACACTATGTGAAAATGTGCTGCTGACTAACTTTTCTCAGTCAACACAGCGGCTGTTTTTCTGTAAATTAATTCCATTGATCTGTCAGAGTGTGTCTGCAGGAGACCATCTGTCCCTGATTGTTTTTAGTGGATCTGAGTGGAGGCGTCTGGTTCCCATAGAGCAGCTCTCCAGCTCCTCCTCTCCTTACCTGTGTCTGTTTGTGTTCACATGAATGAAGTCATATACAACTCTTCAAATAATACAATACAGTGTTGTTTCATGGAAAGGCATGACTGACATCTGCTGTAGGCAACACACTGGCTGTGGATAAATACCTTTCATTATACAGTTTGGACCCAGTCTGAGTGACTGACTTCAGGAGTCCAGGAGCTGTCTGACAGCAGCACAACAACAGGTTGAGGTCTTGGTCTGTATGTATACACATATTTTCATACACAGATATTTTCCCTCTCTGGTTATCTCCATCTACACTAGGACACTAAAATGACTCCAGACGCTGACGTGCAGTGTTTCCACAGACAGTGGTGCTGCTGCAGAGCTGCCTGCTGTTGACAAATGAAAGGATTCTGTCCACAGAAACGCAGAAAGTTGGAAGACTTTTAATTTGAAAGAGAAACAGGAAGTATTGAGACAGAAATATATTTTTTTCATGTCTGTGATATAAACATTGAAACTGCAGTGAAAGATGGTACAATGTCAACACGACCATTGAAACATCATTTTCACTGTTTATTTGTTTCTGAAAACGCGTCATGTGGAACAAACAGGTGAGACTCCTTTTCTCTGGATGTTGTGCAGCTGAGCAGCAGCTGAGCCGTCTGTGGTCCGGCCGTCAGCTGTCTGTCTGTCAAGTGTTCAGGCTAACATTACCTCCGACTGGAGATCTCTTCAACGATTCCCGTTCAGTTTAAGGATGAAGAAGCTCAATTAAACATCCGAGTGAAGCTCTGGACATGTGAAAGTTCCCCTCAACAACAGTCCCACTCTGGAAAGTGTCCCACCTTCTGCTGGTCCCACCGGTCCTGATCCAAAACCCTCGGTTCAGGTGGACTTTAAACCCTGGATTTTTAATCTTCACCTTAAAAGGCGTTTAAAAAAATCTCAGTTTTCACGACCTAAAACTCAGTTTGTGTGGATGGGTGGTCCAAACATCGAGGGCCTAACTGTGTGTATTTACCTATATGTGTCTGTTCAGTGTGTGTGTGTTAGTGTTGACTGTGTGTGTTTGATCAGTGTGTGCATGGTAATGTCTGAGTCCTCTCCCGTCCACAGATGCTGTGGCTGATCAGTGGGAGCGTTGAGTTTGCAGCAGCAGACCTGCAGGACGGGTCAATATCTGCAGTGTCCTAATGAAACTGTACCTCAGTAATATTTATCTACTCCTAAAGGTCATCATGTCTCTCAGTCTTCAGAGGAAGAGGCCTGAACCGGACCGTCCTTCATATCACAGCAGATAATCGATGGCAGCTGGAGGAGGCAGAGCTGCAGCGGGCAGTGTCACAGGAAGAGGGCCGGCTGGGTATCTGAAATAGATCCGACATGGTGAGAAGATATGATGCAGCACGAGGACAGGAAACAGGCCTCTGACAGTGTACGATGTCCCTCTCTCTGAAAGGTGGACGCTCTTGCTCTATGTCTTGTCTCCACAGGTGTTTCCACTTCCTGTGTCTGATCACAGCTCTTGATAGAGGTCTTATTTCTTCACAGCAGACAGTGTGACTCGTCACACTGGAGCTCAGGTGTGAATGAAACTATTACTGATGGCTGAATTCCATTTAGCTGCGTCACTTTCAGGTCCTGGTGCTCTGCACGCTCACGGTCACTGTGTCACAGCTCAGAGCACAGACTGAGGTAATGTTATCTGGGACACCTGAGCTTTACCTGGAGCGAAGCAGCATGGAGGCCGGTGAGTATGTGACAGTGTTTACTTCTTAGAATATCTGTTACTGACTAATTCTCTCTTTCAAACTCAGTGCAAAATAATTTTAAACATTGTTGGCGTGCTGCTGATGAGATGGACCGTATCTGGCGGCACGTCTCTGCAGCAAACCGAAAAAGAAGGCAACAATCAAAACATCCAACAGGGTGTCATATTTCCATTACTGCTGATTGAAGCCAACCTGATCTCACAGAAATATGTGAAATGACCACGACCTCTTAACACCGCATTCCGTGGTGGCAGCATGTAATGGGTTGAAATTACGTGACAGTACCACGGAAACAATGCCAATGTAAAGTCAATTAGGATCCGGATTCCCTGATTTAACAACGTCCTGTATACACACAAAAACACCAAAGTGTTCTTGATATTAAAACGGCAAGTATATTCCTCTGTTACAATTTGCCACCAGTTTCTAGAGTACTATCTAAAATATCTGAAATTAACCATCACCCTTACTTTTTTTCTTGACATAGTTCATCTAGGTGCAGTGTGTTTACTAGTTTGGCTTTACTGGATATTAGATATATTGGGTAGAAATGTCTTTTACAACCCTATTTAGAACCCTACTTTGCAAATCAGAAGAACTACAACTACAGTATGTTGCTGATATGTATCAAGCTGCATGGCACGGTCCCAGGGAATTGTAGTTTTTAAAAAAGATAAGTGTTTTTCCTCGATTTTGAAGTTGTAAATACTGAATAGAGAGTACACTGTGGACTTTAAGGGGATGGTAAACACACTTGTGTAATTAGATTTTAAATATCTAATTTCTAAATGGGTGAAAATTAATTGTATAGGGATTGGCTAGGGATCAGCACCTGCAGTTTGTTTCATCTCAAACCAACAGACAACATTTAAACACGAAGAAGACTTCTTCCTCACCTTAACCCAGCAGCTGGTGTCCTGCTCTGATCACTGAGGATGACCTCTGACCTCCTCATGACCTGTCGGCTCCTTACTCTGTGAGGAACAAAATACACAAATATAAAATCCCTGTGAAGCTGCCTGTGTTTCATCATCTTTATTTAAAAAGCCTGTGATGACGACAGAGTGTGACACGTTATCAGTGATGAGCCAATTAGTGAGGTCACATGAGTCGAGTGTGTGACAGGGAAAACACAAACAGACGAGACAGACACTAAAGCTAAGAATAGATCCACGACAGGCAGATTGTTCCTACTCATGTCTTCAGTGTGTGTGTGTGTGTGTGTGGTGACAGGATGTTTTTGGTCTTAAAGCTGTCTGCAGTTTGACTAAACAGAGTTTTCTTGGTCAAACACGAGCGAGTCCCGACCCTCTCACCGTTTCTCATTAAACATCGGAGCTGTGTTTTCTGAGACTTTTTCCTGTCAGTCAGTCACAACCTCAACTGCTTCTTCTTTAAATGATTGTGTTTATGTGTCCTGTGACAAGACATCCCAGGTGTCTCTGTGGACGTCTCTCATGGATCTTCTCCTTCCTCCAGCCCTCTGCTGACTGTTGAGGTTTATCCAGTTTCCTGGACTCTTCTTCACTCCAGCAGGAACACCCACACTGACAGACAGAGAATACCGCTCATTATAAAACACTTCAGTACAAGTTTCAACAAATCAACATAAACGTGCCTTCAACTTTTTTTAATTAACATCAGAATATTAAAACGTACATGTCTAGACTTTTACAGAATGTCTCCAACAGTCAGTGAGACTGAGGTGTCCTCGAGGAGGGTTCAAATATCCTAAATACCAAACCAGTAGGTGGAGCTGACTTTGAGGTGGTACTCTGAAAAATAACTAATGACAAATAACTGAAGAAAAAGAGTGTCCGACAGCAAAGACGAACTGCTGTTCAAACAACTGTCTCTATGTTCAAATGAGCTCAGTTTAAAATAAGAAACCTTCAAGTCTTTTGGTCTGCAGAGGATCCAATCAGGTCTCATTTAAATCTATATTCCTAATGATGGGATCATCTGAAGACAGTTTCAAATCGAAAGTCAACCTGTGGGGATGAAAACTGAATCCAAACCCTACAGTCCACAAACCAATGGGTGATGTAATGGTAGCCATCCATCCATTCATCCATCCATTCATCCATCCATCCTCTTACTCGTGGCCGTGTCTCAGGGGCAGCAGGCTGAGCAAAGCACCCCAGACGTCCTCAGCAACACTCTCCAGCTCCTCCTGGAGGACCCCGAGGTGTTCCCAGACCAGATGAGATCTATAATCCCTCCAGTGTGTTCTGGGTCTGCCCCGGGGCCTCCTACCAGCTGGACCAGGAGGATCCTGATCAGATGTTGAACCACCTCAACATGAAGGAGCATCAGCTCTACTCCAAGCTCCCTCCAGATGTCTGACTCCTCCCCCTATCTCTAAGGCTGAGCCCAGACACCCTACAGAGGAAACTCATTTCAGACGCTTGTATCTGTGACCTCATTCTTTCAGTCACTACCCAGAGCTCATGACCATAGGTGAGGGACGCAGATGGACCAGGAAAGCCTTCTGGCTCAGCTCCCTCTGAACCAGAATGGTCCAGCACAGGGCTCCCATCACTGCAGACGCCGCACCAAACCACGATCCATCTCAGGCTCCATTTTACCCTCACTATGAACAAGACCCTGAGAAAGTTGAACTCCTCCTCTTGGGTCAGTAACTCTCTCCCAACCCAGAGGGAACAATCAACCGTTCTCCAGCAGAGACCATGACCATGACCACCATGACCTCAGACTGGGAGGAGCTGACTCTCATCCTGACCACTTCATACTCAAACTGCCACAGGTCATGCTGGAGGTCATGGTGTGATGAAGCCAACAGAACCACATCATCTGCAAAAAGCAGAGATAAAATTCTGATGTCCCCAAATTGGACCCCTTCCTCCCCCCAGCTGCACCTTGAGATCCTGTCAATTAATATCACAGACAGGATCAGTGAAAAAGGACAACCCTGCACCTCCTGAGTGTGAGGTTCAACAGTCAGCTGGAGCATCCTTTCCAGCGCCTTGGGATAAACGTTCCCGGCTATACAGACATAGGGCCCCGTAAAATAACAGCTATGTCCATTATTTTACACAGACCTTTGCTCAAACTGAACTTAATACAAATGTTAGACGTAGTGATTTAATACAAAGTCAGTGAAAAGATGCAGGTCAGTAGAAACAGATGCAAACTTGCTCTATGTGGCGGCGCAAAGATTCATCCGCCCAAACTGAAAAAGTATTGGTTTGAGGGAAAAAAGGTAATGTGGGGAAACTGAAGGGAAAAGTAAATTGAGGCTCCGCTGCCACACAAACACACACATGCTAACTAACATCTTTGCAACTGCAGAAACTTCTCAGAGGTCAGATTTTATTACACAAGGTAAAAAGTTGAAAGTAAGAAGTTGTAGAAGACACTCTCAGCTGTATGCTGTTAGCTGTCAGCTGTTAGCTGTTAGCTTCGCTCACTGACCTGCATCTAACAAGGGGAAGCTGCTGAGTGTCCGCTTTCCTTGATGCTCACCTGGCATTATCACATAGTCCCCTCCCCCACAACACACGTGCACACACACACACACACACACACACACACACACACACACACACACACACACACACACACACACACACACACACCGCTCGTCCTCTTCTCTGCCCTGTGTGTCAGTCCTGCTGTCCATGAGACGGCCGGCTGCTTCTCTCCACGGTTGGTTGAAATGTCAGAATAACCTGCAGCTTCCTGTTTTCTGCTTCCTGCGGCTCACGGGCGGAGCAGGAGTTTCCTCAGGTGAGCAGCCGGAGATGGAGCGACGAGCTGATTCTGCATTCAGCAGCTGAGCTGAGTCAGAGCTCACAGCACAGTGTGTCTCACAACATCATAAAACAAGACGATACAAACTGGGATCAAGCAAACGCTCATTAAATCAGTGAAATCAGAACCACGTCATCAGAGTCCACAGCAAAGAACTCAAACAAACTTTGTTTTTAAGAGGAGATTTAAAGAGTTTATTATCTGAGTGAAGATCATTGTAACTGAATTGTTTCAGACAGTTTCAAGTTTTCATCAGTTTTACTAAAGAAATCAAATGATGGCTTGATTTCCTGTCATTCATTATAAAATACTGAGTCAACCTCCTGTGCTTTGGGTCACATTTAGTTCATCACTTGTGATTAACTCAGCAGATTGTTGCTGTGATGATGTGTCAAAGTTAAAGATTTAAAAAATTGTCTCCACCATAGAGGAAGAAAGAGACAAACACACCTGGTGGTCACAGTGAGGGGAGTGAGGTGGAGCTGAGCCGTGAAGCTGCTAATTACTGATGAGCTGCAGGTGTTAGCTGCTGCTACAGATCACCTCTGTCTCTCTTCTTTAATGATCCTCCTGTCTCTGTATTTATCTTAATGTCTCAAACGTCACACCTGGCTGAGGTCACACCATCAAACTACAGAGCTGTCTGATTATTTACAGTTTAGACACTGATGGAGTCCCAGTCTGCGCTGATGACAGGGTGAAAAGGTGACAACATCCAGCTTTAATATGTGGAGTTCCAGTGCGCATGTCAGCGTGACGACATGATTAAAACTCAGCCAGGGTTAATGTAATGTTACTGTGACAGAAGTTAATGTGAGGAGGACATGAGATCAGAGCTCAGAGACAGGTCCAAAACTGTACTGAAGTAATTTGCACTAAACTGGAGCTAAAAATGAGTTTGGTATTTGCTCTTAACAGCTTTTGCAACTGCTGCTGGTCAAGTAGCTTCATGTTACCATGGAAACACTCAACATTACGTCCCAACTGTGATGGACCGGTGTTCACCAAATCAAAACTATTCAAATTCATTCAGGCTAATAAAACAGAGTAAAGTTATGATAACTCCACCTGAAGAAAGTTTTAGCTTCAGGTGAGACTTCATGATCTCCTCATGACTCCGTCACCACAGACCGACCATTTCAAAACCTCAGTGCATCTACATGAATCTCACAAATGACCTATTTTTAACAACAGGAGTTGTGCAAATTTGCAGGAAAGCCCAATCAGTGTTTTTTCAGCATTGGCAGTATAAAAACAAAATCAGGGAGTGCAGCAAAATGCCGCCTACCTACTTTTGTTTATACAGAATGTGCCTTTTTCGGGGCAATGGGGGGCGTGAGCAAGTAATAAAACGTGTAGCTCAGCGTGTGACGTAAACAGTGATGTGGGAGGGAAGCCGCAGCTGGTCAGTCCTTCGGCGATTCTCTCGTAAGTCGGCCCGTCCTTCTCCGTCCCCGTCATCTGACGGTTAATGGCCTCTTTGTTTGCTCCCCAGTTGCTCATCTTTACAGTGTCTGTCAGGTTTGTGTTTCCCTCTTGCTACTAGCTGCTCGCTAATTCCTGCTATCAGCTGTTTTCTGTTTTTAGATTCAAAACTATGATTTTTACTTAAAGGTGAAAAGTCTACACCCTGATATGAAAAGTGTATTCATCACTATTTGAGCCTTCATGCTGCACATCAGCTGTGGTGGAGGCCGAGCAGTGTCAGGTGAGACCTTATTAATATGGTGCATATTATGGTCTGCTGCAGGTGTGGGAACACAGCACAAACAAAGACAGAAAAAGACTGAAAAGCTTAAAGACAAACTAAAACCTGTGTGTAGACTCAAACAGCAGTGATACCTCTCAGTCATTATGACCCACTGTCAGTGTGGAGGTGTAAATGCAAACAGTGAGGCAGAGCGCCAAACCAGTGAATCTGTGGTCGGTGTCTACTTTCACTTCCACCGGCGTGACAAAATGTCCTCTGGAGGGGACAGAAAACAATGGCTGCTCTCAGGAGGACAAAGCAATGTGTTCCTGCTGTAGAACATCTGAGACAGAACTGTCTGCATCACACACACACACACACAATGTCTGAATATAATCAGGAGCGTTTTCTGTCATTGTCCTGTGCTCCTCCTCCTTTACCCTCAGGTGGTCAGGACACTCACACGTTTCTTATATATTCCTATTTTGAAAGGCTGTGATCATGTGACCAATGACCTGACAGCAGTAAACAGGAAGCAGTCCTGAGCACCTGTTAGGAGGCAGGTTGGGGTGGAGGATGGGACTTTCCCCTGAAGTCACTTCAAAAATGACTGAACCCAACTGAAAGGAGGCTGGAGCACTCGATAAATTGCAGAGCTTTTAATTAAGGTGCAAACAGACTGACGTTTCGACGCAACTGCGTCTTGCCTGTGAGCCTCCTGCGCTGCGAGCACCGATTCAGTTTTACTTTTGGCTGAAGCGCAAGAGTGCCTTTCTCTGTAACTTTATGTTAATTCCATAACTGTACGTTAAGGACGTAACGCCATTCCTTGGGTACAAATACACTGGATATCATAGAAACTGTCCTGTGAAGATACGTTGTAAAACTCAGTCTGCGTCTTGCCTCCATGTTCAGACAAAGTCATTTGTTACATGTTTAATTTTATCAGAGGTTTCTAGTCTTGTTTCGTGCAGATACTGAAGTTCACTGATGTGATCATGAACAAATCATCTCTGAAGGGGTCTGGTAGTGACCCTAAAGGGCCGTCCACACCAAGAACTATAACTGTAACTTTAACTATAACGATAACAATGGCAGCATCCACACCAATGAACGATATCGTTGTGTTGCTAGGTTACGCCAAACACACACTGCTCGGTGCGGTCGGCAGGGGAGCAGAGTGATGGATAAAATGGATATTGATGACCTGTTATTGCTGTATGTTGCGAGAAAGAAAAAGAAAACCAATTTGCCGCTTGCTCCACCTGTCTGTCTGTAAGCCCCATCTGTCATGAGACAAACATGAAAGAAGACGTGCAGTTTATTGTGTTTCACCAGCGACGAGCTGTCATTACGCACGACAATTACGCACGGCTGCACGCTCTTTATAACTCACTGTGAACCCATGTTGCATAATAAAGATTTGCCCCCCTCAGTAACGTCATCCTGGTGCCGAGCTTGCCTTAACCTCAATCGCTGCGTGATTAGTATATAAAGGTAGAAAATAAATATAATTGCGGGCGGTAATGGTCAGAAATTCAGGAGCGGCTTGAAGAAAACAGTCCCACGCAGGGCTCTAGCGCACAGGGTGAATTTTATGAATGGAGGGGAAAAGAGGAGACGCATTCCCCTGCAAAATGTATTTTATTGCAGTTATTTACCTGGTATTTGCTAAACAAAATCACTGAAGTTAAGGTTCTGTCACAAAACTATATTGTTACGGATCTTTGCACATGTTTAAGTGGGTATATGGAAATCCTGGAGCTTTCGTAGTGGGTATATATGAAGTGATGAACGTCTCGACTTGTCATTTCGGATGGATTTTGATTGGCTGTCAGTGTTTTTATCGTTCATCAAATCGCTCTGAAAGTGATCCAAACGATATCGTCCACCACTATCGTTGTCGTTATAGTTGCAGTGTGGACGCTGCCAAACACTTGAGTTTAGAACGATTTTTAAAACTGTATATTTATAGTTATATTTATAGTTATAGTTCTTGGTGTGGACGGCCCTTAAGGGATCCCCGGTCTGTGGAACATCTTATGTTGTGGGACTAAACACCCACATCTTCACTGGTGATGTTGGACATTAATCGTGAGGTCAAATATGTACAAACTTCCTGTGAATGCTGATCTTGTCTGAGCTGAGATGTGGACTGACGGAGCACTGAGCCTGTAAATACAAATAAATACATGGGAGAGGAAATCATTCTTGAGTTGGAAGGGTTAAAGTCCGTTAGGTTGGAGGTAAATATCAAACATGATGGAACTCTTCCTTCCAAAGCGACACCTTCACCCCTGTCACATTTTCTATCCTCCGTGTTCATGTCTCGGACATTTAAAAAAACAGAGCCGGTGACCTTTACTGTGGTGAGCTCCGACCTTTAAGCTCAGCTGACCCACTTTCCAAACTCTTCATTCCTCTCAGATCCTCTTCCTCACTGGAGGTTAAAGAAAAGCAGGCGAGTGTGCAGCGGCGCCGAGCTCAGCGGGAAACCATCCGTTCATTACATCAGTCAAACTCTCCACTGAGATTAATACCAATGGGTCGCGCCACTTTATTCTTGAGGAGAAAAATGCAGTTGTCAGTCGACCTAATTGCGCTCTCATGGTGCATGAGGGCCTGCTGAGTTATTGAGAGCTCTACCAGGAAAATCATGATCGACGAGCAGCAGGAGGGCCTGACGACGCACTTCACACACGCTGCCTGCTCCATCAGGAGGGGGGGCGGGGGGGGGGTTGGACAAGCAGAGAGGAGGAGGAGGAGGAGAGAAACATCAGAGACACAGAGTCCTTACATGCAGGTGGATGTTAATGAGGGCAGATGAGCTGAGTGTTCATAATGCAGTTTGATTCGTTTGGGACTAAATGTTTAACGATCACATCTGACCAATCAGATCTCTGCACTCATATCTAATGTTTATTTAAAGATATAATCTGGAACTTTTCTTTTTCTTTAAATGTCTTGAAACAACTTGTTTTATGTTGAGTTGTGTATGTTCATCACCGAAGATGCTCCCAACAAAGTTCACACCCAGAGGAATCTGTCATTTCATTCATGGACACAGACCGAGTCATCTGGTCTGTCAGTGAGGTCATATCCTCTTTGTGCAGGCGTCAGGGTCGTGGTCGTCCGCAAGAAGCTGTCATAAATTAACTTTTCATTCAGTTTGAAGACACATTTTTTGTGTGGACGTGGGAGCAAGACCAAACGTAGACACGTGAGGTCGCAGTGAGGATGTTGTTGGGCGATCAATGAACACTGAAGGAATTCTAACCAGGAGAAAGTTGCATTGATGGCATTGGGCCAACTTTTTTTAATTTATTTTTTTATCCTTATAAACCCCTGGTGGCAGAAAATGACAGATTGCATGTTCAGTGAGGTTGTCCTCATGACAGACAAGTCAAAAGCAAAATTAACCTCATCTTTTATAAATGATGTTTTAACGTAACTTGTTCTTCATTTGGAGGAAATGTTTGGAGTGAATGTGTCACAGTGGGACTAACACACCCAGATCATGTGACTCCTGCATGTATACAATCAATCAGACCCAAACTGGCCGAGGCGCTCTGAGCATGCTCCACAGTTTCCGCCCTGGGCTTTGACCTGGAAGTCCAATAGCATTAAATGTGTAAGAGAAGAAGAAGCCAGTAACAACATGGAGAAATCTACATCCAGAGCCGTGACTTTTTGGACGGACCAAATGTACAGAGCTGTAAAGTTGTCCACCATGGTACCAGTTAGCTGCTAGCTAACCGTAGCTAACTTGTTTGTCCATTGTTTGGTCTGTGACGTAATAGGTCAACAGGAAAAAGGTCCAATACTAACAAAGCTGAAAGGGGGCATATCTCCACCTATTGTAGAGGAGTCGCACATACTTGGCTCAATAAATGGATTCCCCTCCCGTGCTTGTATACTGGGACAAGGACAGTAGGCCAGTTAGATGTCCTCGTCCAGCTGGGACTGGAGCTCCATGGAAACAGAGTGATGGTGAAGGTTGAGTAAAGTCTGCAGCCTACAGGGACTCCACGGATCAGTTTAAAACTTATCCTGTCAAACTGTACGTGTGCTCGCTTGGTTCAAGAGTCAAACTCGAGCAGTTTGAATAATTTATTGAAGCACGAATCAACTTGGAAACGCTGCATGAGAAGCTGCTGCCCTGCCAAGTGAGCTGAGACACCAGAGCAGCTGCTGGATGAATGTACAGGTGTTTTATCTGCATGTCCTGCGGCACTTCATGTTCTGTGTTCAGGTCTGACAGACAGACGTATAGCTGCTCTCTGCTCAGAGATACACACCGGCTTTATCTGTGAACTCAGGCTGAAGAAATGGAAACATGTCCAGAGAGGAAGGTAGTGGTGTACCAGCATGTCAGTGTGCGTGTGTGTGAGTGTGTGTTAAAATAGAACAAAGTTGTGTTGGATTAACAAATGAAGCATTTATCAATCAATCAATCAATCAATCAATCAATCAATCAATCAATCAATTTTATTTATAAAGCCCAATATCACAAATCACAGTTTGCCTCACAGGGCTTTGCAGCATACGACATCCCTCTGTCCTTTGGACCCTCACAGCTGATCAGGAAAAACTCCCCAAAAAACCCTTTTAACGGGGAAAAAATGGTAGAAAGCTCAGGAAGAGCAACTGAGGAGGGACAGAGAGAGATACAGGACAGACGGTAATGACAGTAGCTTACAACAACATTAATGAAAGTAATAATATTATAATTATAGTTCTGGCTACTGTGGTACAATATGTTGAAAGTATATATTAATATCTGATAGTATACATGTGTGACAATAATCATATGTGTATAATAACAGTAGAAGTATGACTAATGATGGCAGCAGCAGCAGGAGGCATCTGGCAGGACCACGGCAGCAGCACAACCACACACGTCACACTATCCAGGCACTGCTGCAATACGAGTTAACCTGAGAGACAGTGGAGCACAAAGGCTCCAGAGAAGAAGCCGAGTTAGTGATATGCAGCACGGCCGAGTTAGCAAGATGCAGTGATAGGACATGAGAGAGAGAGAGAGAGAGAGAGAGATACCTGTTTGTTTTTTTCCCAGTGAATATTGGCATTATTACAGTGTTGTGCTGCGTTCCTGCTCATGTCCTAATCTTTGCATCACAAACAGATTGGTTCTTATTCACAGATAATCTCAGAGAAAGAAAGTATAAATAAAACTGTAGCAGAACTTTTATTACCTCCGGCAATGTTTTCGCTGGCGTTGGTCCGTTTGTCTGTTTGTTTGTTAGTCTGCAAAATAACTCAAAAAGTTCTGAATGGATTTTGATTAAATTTTCAGGAAAGGTTGATAACGGGACAAAGAACAGATGATAGAATTTTGGTGGTGATCGGTTGAAGCGAAGTGGATAAAATAATAAAATAGGGGGAGATCCAAGCTGCTTGGTGAAGGTCTGTGCTCTTCGAGTGCTTTAGTACTGTAAATTAAATCAACAGAATTCTGCTTTTACTGTCACTTTGTGCTACATTCACTAATTGACAAATGTCAATGCTTTAAAATGAGACTTCAGTGCATCTCCTGTGGATATGTCTCCACTGCTGTATTATTTTGTCACGGTGGTGCTGCATTCATTATGGGAAACCAAAATCCCAATGGTGACTCATTTTCAAGTAATTGTACAGTTTACCATGCTTGTAAATGCATGTTAGCGTCAGGGTCTGGTCTGCCCTCTTGTCAAATATGGTCACTTTTGGCTCCAAAAATCCAAGATGGTGACGGCTGTTAAACACGCGTCAACAAGCCAGTGAGTGCTGTCACGAGGCTGCGTCCATTATTTTAAAGCTGCTACAAGGAACTTTTAACTGGATATGCAAAAGTCTCTCGTTTCTGCTGATGTCTGTGCGTGACCTACAACAGCAAATGAGACCATCGGTGTGAAGATAAGCTATTTCTATATAGTATATATCCTAACCTTTCGGAAACTGTCTCCGGGTCCGCCCCAGGTTGCTTCCAGGACGAAACGATTTACAGCACTCAGACAGTACACGTCATCTTACCTGGCTGCTTACATTTATAGTGACTCTTATAAATAGTCACTATTCCTCCTCCTCGACCCAACATCCGCGGGGAGTTAAAATAGCAGCAATAATCGGGTAAAAGTTCTGTGAAAGCACTGGACTCACCAACAGTCAGCCACGTCTCAGTCACACAGAGAAAATCCAGTCCTCGGGAAGTCAGGAAATCCTTCAGGATAAACGTTTTGTTTGCGAGCGATCTAGCATTTACCAGCCCAATCCAGGCAGGAGCCGGCAGGTCCACGGCATTAGCTGTCCAGGGAGTCACACACAGAGGCCGCAGGTTGTGCAGATTCACCACGCGCCAGTGGAAATGAGGAGAGCAGGGGCCGCGGGGCTGGAACACCTCATCCGGGCCGAGGCGAGGCACCGCTCCATACTCAGTCCAAGAAGCCGTGGAAGTGCTCGCCAAACAGGCCTTTAGCCTTACCAGCCGACCGCTGTGTTTACCCTGGCGGTGGTGGTGCTTACGCCGAAGAGGTGGAGCTGGGATCCCCGATAGGAGCGGGGCAAAGTTTTCCCATCTTGTTGTTTCATTCATCCCCAAAACAAACACATGCACGAGCCAGGTAAGTGTCTTTACAACAATACGCTCTAGAGCTCATGAGAAATGTAGGCTTCATTCTAGCAAAACACTACCGCCTTTGTCCACAGGGTCGCCAAAATCAACTCAAAAGTTCCTTGTAGGGACTTTAAACAGTCTGTGATATTGAGTCATGCTCAACATCTGCGTCCAGTACATTAATGACTTTGAGGAAATAAATAGCGTAGGTGACATATTTTTTTGTTTTGTATTTCCTGCTAATTATTTAAAATAGATGTGTTAAAGAACAAACTTCCTGTGTGTGTGTGTGTGTGTGTGTGTGTGTGTGTGTGTGTGTGTGTGTGTGTGTGATCCGAGCAGACTGGACAGATTAGCGGAACTGAAGCTCTAACAGGAGGCAGGTCACCGAGCCAAAGACACAGATGCTCCCAGGTGCAAATATCATCAAAGTTTTATGCAGCAAACACAGAGCTCAGCTTTAATCCCACCTGGGAGATAATGGATACCAAACACACACACACACACACACACACACACACACACACACACACACACACACACACACACACACACACACACACACACAGGTATACTCCATAAATACAGCATAGTTCAGATTTACAAACATCTTCATGCACATACAGTACAGTCCAAACACACAAAAACACACACACACACACACACACACACACACACACACATGCAAAAGTCATTTGTGCAAACACACACATGCACACATAAGCATACACACTGTACATCTACACACACACACACACACACACACACACACACACACACACACACACACACACACACACGTGTGTGTACATGTTGTGGAGCAGGTAATTCCCACAGCGTCCTGAGCCAGAACACAGGCTGACCTCTAATTTAAAATCCAGCGCTCCACGTTAGACGCCATGAATAATTCATGAGGCCGCTCTGCTTGTGTTATTGCCAGGGGGGGGGATGCAATTACATTTCCCTCTGGTGCCCAAGTGCTGTAGAGTGAAGAAGAAGAAGAAGAAGAAGAAGAGGAGGAAGAGGAGGATAAACAAGAAAGGAAACTGATTTTATGATTATGTTGGTGGGGTCTGTCAGCCGTCTGGGGAGCAGATCTGGTTGTGGTTGTGTAATTGTAACATGCTCGCTGACGGCTGACTGCTCGATAAAGACCTCATATAAAACACACTGCAAGTTTTATTTTGTCCTTTACAGCTTAAATGTTTCGCTGCTTATTTGGAGCTCAGTGATAATGTGTGTTTTAGTTTTTGTCCCTATGTGTTCATAATCCGATTCATAAAGTTTCCTTTGGAGTTTAAGACTCAAAATAACAAGTATACTTGTGTGGTGACACGTCTCTGTCGATCCAGAACACGCCAAGTCTGTTTGAAACACACATTTCTGCTGAACTCGTGATTCATAATGTAAAAGCAGGGTTTCAACAGTTTGCATGTACATGTTGAACTGTAAGATAAATATAATGTTTTCATCAGAGTTATTACATCACTGTGTCTGAGATCATGAATCTTTAGTGTGTCCTGGTTTGTGTCTGTGTGTCACTTATTGATGCTGCTGTTTTACCGTCCATCAGTCTGAATAACAAACAAACACTGATGTTAGATGAATATTTTTAAAAAGAAGCCTCAGGAACTCGTCTGACAGTCTTTAATTCTGTGAATGTAAAATGATGAGAAATGACAGAACAATGTGAACTGAACTTTGACCTTGTCAGAGTCACAGCGGCTGCCCGTGCACACTAACTTAATGCCGCAGGGTTGCATGCAAACCTGCCTCTGATTGCAAACACGAGGCCGGTCGATGTTACTCACAGGATACAAACGTACAGCACAGAGCGTTCACTGTGTGAGTCACGTGAATATATAATAAAATATAAATTTGTTCTGATGATCTGCTTCAACTGAGGGCCGCTGATGAACCGAAGCAGAGCAGCACAATGTTTGTGATCTCAGGACGTGAGGTCGACACATGTTGGTTACAACATCAGAATAAAAGCTAAACATACTGAGCTTCTGTTTCTTTCAACAGGTTTTCTTCCTTCAGGCTCGTCCAAAATAGCTCAGTGAGGAGTTACATCACATCCTGTGAACTCTGAAGCCTCGGTCCAGCCACACTCGGCTGCTGCTCAGAGACAGACAGGAGTCAAGAAGGGAAACATCAGGCTGGTTCCTTTGTTCTGACAAACACAGTCAGAGTTTAAAGCACAAACAGCCTGAGAGGTGAGCTGACGTGAGTTTAAAGCACAAACGGCCTGAGAGGTTAGCTGACGTGAGTTTAAAGCACAAACGGCCTGAGAGGTGAGCTGACGTGAGTTTAAAGCACAAACAACCTGAGAGGTGAGCTGACATGAGTTAAAGGACACACTCTGTCTTTCACACGTGTGTCTCTCGTGTGTCACTTATGTGAGAAGGTCAAAGCGCCCGACTCACAGTTATTACCTCCACACTCTCATATGTCCTGAAGTAATGATGTAGTCCCTGTCTGGGACTCGTCAGCGTGTCTTAGCGTCACACTACCAACAATATGTGGTCACATTTGATAATATAATTAATAATATATCAGGTATAAACAGATCTTTGATGGATTTAACTGTAAGTGAGGTCTTCCACACGTCATCCTCTGTAGGCTCCACACTGTGTAGATATTTCCTCTTGTTCTGAAAGCTGGACAGGCTTCCTGTGATGAGTTATGGTCTCTGACGTAGGATTAGACAGTGGTGGTTTTAGGGAGGAGCTAAACTGAGGAGAACAAAGCTAAGATATTAAAAGGAGAACCTCATTGTTCTAATGAACTGAGAGATATTTTCATTGAATTAAAGCCTTTAAAAGAGTGAGTAGTCTGAGCCTCAGGAGGAGCAGGTATGTTGTGGAGGACTGTGGGAAGGATTCAAAGAAAAGTTTCAAATCAACTTTATGCTGATGTGAGGTATCTGTAAGCAGGCAGTGACACGAGGAATACCAGCTGTCTGTTTGATTGACAGCTACAGTCCTGTCCGACTTCAGCCTGTTTCTCCACAGAAGGAAATGTAATGGAGGAGAAATTGATTTCTGCTGTCTCCAGTTTTCTCATTATCTGTGATGCATCTTTTCTTGTACACAAAGTCTGGGCTGGATGTGCAGCAGCCTGGAAGAAACAGAAGATGGTGTTGAACAACATGACAGTCAACAGCAGTCCTGTCTGCACACTGATGCCTTCAATGAACGTTCACAGAGAAGGACGACAGCCACAGCCACAGAGTTTAAATCATAAAGACAATGTGTCCCTCCATCGTGTGCAGACAGATTTACCTAAAGTAACCAAGTGTTTGAGATCCCCAACCTGAGACAAACTCCAGCAGCTGCTCTGGTCGGGTTAAAGAAGAGCAGCAGCTTTGGTGTCTGCTTGATGGAGGGATGAAAGTGTTTCTGTTGAAAACTCAAGAGCTGAAATCAAGTGGCATCTGAAGGTGACACTGAACCAGTTGAGGTCATTGTGTTCGGACGGAGCGTCAGCTGAGTCTGACCAACAACATTTAAACTGCAGCCTTTAGAAAACAAAATGACTCCACGTGGCTTCTGTCTCTTTATATCCATGGATTTATCTGGTAGTGTTTCCTCTCTTCTTTCTCAAACATCATAAACAGACGTGTTTTAAATCTTGTAAAATAAGGAAATGCTTTTCATCACAATGATCCTGAGTCACATCGTTGCTCTTTAACCAGCTGACAAGCGCTGATGACCAACACACTGCATCCTCAGAGATACCGTCATTGATCAGTTCAGACATCGCTGCTGGCCTCAGCTTTAACACAGTCTGTGTGGTTACTGCATTTTTTTCCTGCTCTGTGTCTGACTGTGAAACCTGTCTGTAAGTGTTCTGTCATGTTGTAGATCGTAGCTTCGTCTTCATTTATCCATCTCACAGTTTAATAAAAATGTTTCAGTTTCAGAAACATCAGAACATGTCAGAACATCAACAACAGACACACTCAGGATTCCTGAAGTCAGTGGCGCAATGTCAGAGACATGTACATGTTTGCTGAGACAAACCTGCTTCAGGTGACGGTTGTTATTTTAACCAAGAGAAAAACAGAAAAATTCATCCTGTCTTTTCAAAATAAACTTCAGTTTTCACAGGAAATGTTTCTGCTCATTAGATTCATACAGTCCTTTTCAAAATAAACTTACAATATCGATAAAACGCTTTGTCTTTATCTTACTTTCTTTCAGTTTAGGGAACAAAAGCACATACTTAGGTTTAGAAAAAAAACATAGTTTGTGTGAATGTTACTGATGTGATATCAGGTCATGTGACACACGTTATTACTGTAGCGTGTGACACACTGTGCTGTTATAAAAAATATTTTATTGACGTTTTGTTTCAAACAGGAAATGATATGCTGTTTGTAACCCAGGTTACCAGGCCTTATTAACAGTCCAGTCCACCAGTTAATTAATTAGACCAATAAATTAATAAAGTCATATTTTTTTCTTTATGTGACAGATAAATGACAATTTTGCATAAAATGAATAAATAGGATTTATGGTTAAAAATCATAAATATGTTAATAAATAGATTAAAAAGATCAACACACACACAAGTTCATTTATCTGTTTTGAAAGGAGTATTTTATTTCATTTCAAGTGTGGCGAAAGTGCTTTTCTCAAGTGTAAAGGATTCAGGTGACATGAGGAGTTCACGTAATAGTGTAACCAATCAGACGCCGCCAGGGCGTATGTGCCTGGGTGTTTCCGTTTCTTTTTTTTTCTTTTTCTGCCGGATCGTCTCCGAGATAGCTGTGTGCTAGCCTCCTGCTGCAGACTATGCAAATTTTGCCTGAGAGAGCCAGATATTACAAGTCTAAGTCACTTTTATCGTCACAGCAGAGAGCGGAGCCTTTTCCTTTTGCCACGGGTAGATGAGCGGATCGTGTGTTTTGCCACGGAATCGGAGGGGAACGTGAGTTGTGTTTATTAGCATTCGGCGCTAACTCGGCGCTAGCTCCAGCGCTAGCTCCAGTCATTATCCACATCCATTGCTAAATTGTAAAGGTTACACGTTACTGAACTCCCGTGTCCCTGTCTCTTTAAAAGCGGAATCCTGGACTGATGAGAGCCGTGTATTGTGCCCTGTGCCCGGAGTGTGTGTGTGTATGTGAACCGTGAGCCTCTGGTGAGTAACTTTTACTGAAGTTGGTCGGATAAATGGAGTGAAATGTGCTGCTTCCGCTAACGTTAATATGGATCAATGAGACATTATTTTCATGAATGTGGTGGTTTAAAAAAACAAAAAAGAAAAAAGAAAAAAAAGGGGTTTTATATTACGGTGTTTTGTTTATATTTACCCTCGCTCTGTGTGGTTTTTGTTTTTAGAGTGCGCGGCGGTAGGAAAAAAAAGAGGGAAAGAAATGTTCAGCCATTTTGCCTCATGTTAATACTGAGAAATGTATTCAGTTCATTGAATTAACAGTAAAAAGTGGTTAAAATAATTATTAAGAAGCGGTGTTGCAAAGTATATGCATAAAAATGTGTGTTTATATGTATTTATTTAAATTTAAAAGTATATTTTATTTATGTGAACAATACAGTAACCCTGTTTTTGGCCTTTATAGGCCAGGTCTTTTTTTTTTTTTGTTTTCCTTTCTCTTGTATGGGTTCCTGTGTTGATCTGCGAGACATCTTCTTCTACTGGGGGTTCTTCCTGTGTCTGTAAAGGTAGAACGGGACCTCAGTGGTTGTGGCGGGCCAACCCAAAGAACAGAGACTGGGATTTATTCAGAGACTGTGATTTATTTAAAAAAAAAAAAGAAAAGACTGATTTATTGAGAACTGTGGTTGATGTCTCATGTCTGAAGAGCTGAAACGCTCAAATTGTTTTTTTATTAATTTTTTCTACAACTTCATTTTTTCATTCAATACAATACAACACACACACACAAAAAAAAACTTACTTTTGATGTGTGTGAGGTTCTTTACTCAGTCACTCAATGCGTTTTGCTAATGCACCCTTTCTCCTGTAGCGACCTAAAACTTCTGACTACTGGTCCACAAGGTAATTGATGCACTGATGAAATAAATATCTGTACCTCCCAGTCTTTTACCATTAGCAGTTAGAGCTGAGGTGGGTTACATGTTGGTCCCATCCTCGTCCTTCCTGCCGTCTGATAACTGTGATTGGTTAAAGTCACTCTGATGTAATGAGCAGAGAATTATAAGAAGTTAGAATAAGAGTATGAAATATATGTAAATATAAAGTCATAAAATCAAATAGAAATAAAAATGTACATTATGCTAAAAATGTTTAACACTAACACTACAACAGTCTCATGCACGGTCAGCACATGCACACTATGGCGCACTGTTCACACCATACCAACTATAGGACTATGGCGCACTGTTCACACCATACCAACTATAGGACTATGGCGCACTGTTCACACCATACCAACTATAGGACTATGGCGCACTGTTCACACCATACCAACTATAGGACTATGGCGCACTGTTCACAGCATACCAACTATAGGACTATGGCGCACTGTTCACACCATACCAACTATAGGACTATGGCGCACTGTTCACACCATACCAGCTATAGGACTATGGCGCACTGTTCACACCATACCAACTATATGGACTTTCTCTGTCTTTATATATTACGCAACAGTGCCTCAGTACGTCAGTATCTGAGGCTGAAATCATTCACAGAGCGGGGTATAGTGAATGGGCTGTTGGTGAGTCTTCAGACTGTAAACTGAATGCAAATGTTTCAGAGAGGAGCTGCTCCACATTCAGCAGCTTTATTTTATAGATGAACTCATTCAAAAGCACAGAGCTGTCAGTCCAGCAGGAAACATCAATCAGTCAATTCAATCAATTTTATTTATAAAGCCCAATATCACAAATACAATTTGCCTCACAGGGCTTTACAGCATACGACATCCCTCTGTCCTTTAGACGCTCACAGCGGATAAGGAAAAACTCCCCAAAAAAAACCCTTTACCGGGGGAAAAAAATGGTAGAAACCTCAGGAAGAGCAACTGAGGAGGGATCCCTCTTCCAGGACGGACAGACGTGCAGTAGATGTCGTACAGAACAGATCAGCATAACAAATTAACAGTAATCTGTATGACACAATACAGTAATCTGTATGACATCCTCAGTAATGACAGTAGCTTACAACAACATTCATGAAAGTAATAATACTGTCGTTATAGTTCTGGCTACTGTGGTACAATATGTTGAAAGTATATATTAGTATCAGGCAGTATACATGTATGATAATATCATATGTCTATAATAGCAGTAGAAGTATGACTAATGATTAATGATGGCAGCAGCAGCAGCAGCAGCAGCAGGAGGCATCTGGCAGGACCACGGCAGCAGCACAACCACACACGTCACACTATCCAGGCACCGCTGCAATACGAGTTAACCTGAGAGATAGTGGAGCACAAAGGCTCCGGAGAAGAAACCGAGTTAGTGACATCCAGAATGGCCGAGTAAAAAAGATACAGTAATAGGATACGAGAGAGAGAGGGAGAGAGTGAGAGAGAGAAGGTGCCCGGTGTATTATAGGTGGCCCTCCGGCAGACTAGGCCTAAGTCAGCCTAACTAGGGGCTGGTACAAGGCAAGCCTGAGCCAGCCCTAACTATAAGCTTTATCAAAGAGGAAGGTCTTAAGTCTAGTCTTAAATGTGGAGACGGTGTCTGCCTCCCGGACCGTAACAGGAAGATGATTCCACAGGAGAGGAGCCTGATAGCTGAAGGCTCTGGCTCCTGATCTACTTTTGGAGACTTTAGGGACCACGAGTAACCCTGCGTTCTCAGAGCGCAGAGTTCTGGTGGGATAATAAGGCACTATGAGCTCTCTAAGATATGATGGAGCTTGACCATTTAGAGCTTTATAAGTTAACAGTAGGATTTTAAATTCAATTCTGGATTTTACAGGGAGCCAGTGCAGAGAAGCTAAAACAGGAGAAATATGATCTCGTTTCTTAGTTCCTGTTAGTACACGTGCTGCTGCATTCTGAATTAGCTGAAGAGTTTTTAATGATTTACTAGAGCTACCTGATAGTAGAGAGTTACAGTAATCCAGCCTCGAGGTAACAAAAGCGTGGACCAATTTTTCTGCATCTTTTTGGGTCAAGATAGGCCTAATTTTTGCAATATTACGCAGATGAAAAAATGCAGTCCGTGAGGTTTGTTTTAAATGAGAATTGAAAGACAGATCTTGATCAAATATTACTCCGAGGTTTCTTACGGTAGTGGTAGAGGCCAGAGCAATGCCATCGAGAGAAACTATGTCATCAGATAAAGAGTCTCTGAGTTGTTTGGGGCCAAGAACAATAACTTCAGTTTTGTTTGAATTTAACATCAGGAAATTGGTGCTCATCCAGGTTTTTATGTCTTTAAGACAATTATGAAGTTTAGTTAATTGATCCCTTTCTTCTGGCTTCATCGATAAATACAACTGTGTATCATCCGCATAACAATGGAAATTTATAGAGTGATTTCTAATGATGTTACCTAAAGGAAGCAAATATAGAATAAATAGGATTGGTCCAAGCACAGAACCTTGCGGAACTCCAAAACAAACTTTAGTACGTACGGATGATTCATTATGAACGTCAACAAATTGAAAACGATCAGATAAATAAGATTTAAACCAGCTTAGTGCAGAACCTTTTAGGCCAATTAAGTGTTCCAGTCTCTGTAACAGAATTTCATGGTCAACAGTGTCAAACGCTGCACTAAGATCTAATAAAACAAGTACAGAGAAAGTCGTAGAAAGGAGGAGAGCTATGAGTGCTTAAACAGAACTAGTGAAGGTTAAGACTTGGAGTAGACGTTTTAAGCAACTGAAGTGAGAAAGCAGAAAGCAGGCTAGTAGGATTCACCAGAGCACAGAGACGCTGCCACAGAAACACCGGAAATGACACAACTTGCTTACCGCAATACATCCACAAACTGTGTCTGTAACTCTGCAACTGTGTCTGCAACTCTGTCTGTAATTCTGTAACTGTGTCTGTGACTCTGTAACTGTGTCTGTAACTCTGCAACTGTGTCTGCAACTCTGTCTGTAACTCTGTAACTGTGTCTGTGACTCTGTTTGTAACTCTGTCTGTAACTGTGCCTGCAACTGTGTCTGTAATTCTGTAACTGTAACTCTGTAACTGTGTCTGCAACTGTGTCTGTAACTCTGTAACTCTGTCTGTAACCATAACTTTGTACCTGTGTCTGCAACTGTGCCTGTAACAGTGTCTGTAGCCCTGTCTGTAACTGTAACTGTGTCTGTAACTGTGCCTGTAACTTTGTAACTCTGTCTGTAACTGTAACTCTGTAACTGTAACTGTCTGTAACTCTGTAGCTGTAACTCTGTATCTGTAACTCTGTCTGTAACTGTGTCTGTAACTCTGTAACTGTAACTCTGTCTGTAACTCTGTATCTGTAACTCTGCCTGTAACTGTGTCTGTAACTCTGTATCTGTAACTCTGTATCTGTAACTGTAACTCTGTCTGTAACTGTGTCTGTAACTCTGTAACTGTGTCTGTAACTCTGTAACTGTGTCTGTAACTGTAGCTCTGTAACTGTGTCTGTAACTTTGTAACTCTGTCTGTAACTGTGTCTGTAACTGTCTGTAACTGTAACTGTGTCTGTAACTGTAACTGTCTGTAACTGTGTCTGTAACTCTGTATCTGTAACTCTGTCTGTAACTGTAACTCTGTCTGTAACTGTGTCTGTAACTCTGTAACTGTGTCTGTAACTGTGTCTGCAACTCTGTAACTGTCTGTAACTCTGTAACTGTGTCTGTAACTGTGTATGTAACTGTGTATCTGTAACTCTGTCTGTAACTGTAACTCTGTCTGTAACTGTGTCTGTAACTCTGTAACTGTCTGTAACTCTGTAACTGTCTTTAACTCTGTAACTGTGTCTGTAACTGTCTGTAACTGTGTCTGTAACTGTGTATCTGAAACTCTGTCTGTAACTGTGTCTGTAACTCTGTAACTGTGTCTGTAACTCTGTAACTGTGTCTGTAACTGTGTCTGTAACTCTGCAAGTGTGTCTGCAACTCTGTCTGTGACTCTGTTTGTAACTCTGTATGTAACTGTGCCTGCAACTGTGTCTGTAACTCTGTAACTGTAACTCTGTCTGTAACTCTGTAACTGTGTCTGCAACTGTAACTGAAGTGGAGAGGACTGCCTGGATTGACAAGGCCTCAGGGGAACTCTTCAACAACTTGGAAATCCATCCATCTCAACTTCAACAGCGGGTAAGCATGTCCCGTGGCAACAAAAAAAACATCACTAATGATGAGGACTATGTCTCTATGGAGACCATGAGAGAGATGATGGAACAACAAAGGTCATTATATGTGGAAATGCTTAACAGACAAGAGTCAAACTTCATGTCCTTCACCAAGATGATCCTGGAATCTACAACTACCAGGATTGATGGAATTATGAAAGAGGTACAGGAGATCAAATCCAGCCTTCAATTCTCTCAAGCCCAAATTGATGACTTGAGAGATATGGAGAAGAAAGTTGGTTCATTTGAATCACAACTGCAGTCACTGTCCTCTCAGTGTGTGAACTCTGAAATTAAAGACATCATCTCCAAAATTGATTATGTAGAAAACCAGAGTCGACGAAACAATGTTATAATTGATGGTCTGAAGCAGGACACTGCCCATGAGCCCAGGTCAGATACTGAGCAGAAGGTCAGAGAGTTTTTTAACAACAAGCTGAAAATTGACCCAAAGACTATTGAAATCGAAAGAGCCCATCGCACTGGAAATGTCAAGCAAAACTCTGGAAAAGCAAGACCAATTGTTGTGAAACTCTTAAGGTATAAAGACAAAGAACTCATCCTTGCCAAAGCGAGAGCTCACCTTAAGAACACTACAATATATGTAAATGAGGACTTCTCCGACCTGCTACGGAAGAAGAGAGCAGACCTCATCCCAGCAATGAAACAGGCCAGAGAACAAGGAAATTATGCTGTCATCAACTATGATAGACTGATGTTAAACCACGAAAGCCCCAGATGACAGAAACTACACATCACTGAGGATGTGCTAACAGGTCTCAAATACTGTACATAAGGTGACTACTTTTTAATCATGTTTCTTTTTTTCTTTTTTTTTAATCAAACCACCATGTCATTATCACCAACCATGCAATCTGATATCGCCTATGGACCATATGATTTAGCAAATGAACATTTAAAAGACTATTTTCATTGTTCTTTTCAACAACCAAAAAGTGAATCCCAGGACCTCACAATGTCGATCATTTTACATAATTATGACTCTGACATCAAATGCCTTGCTTTACTGAAACAAGTATTTTTTGAAACATCTGATTATTATTGTATGAGTGAGTTTAAGTCTTCTGTTGATTTCCAAATAATTAAGAGTGAATTCTTCCAACTACATATTAATGTTGGTAGCCTACTACATTATAGTTTTAGCCTTTGTCTGAATAACCTTGTCTTCTCTTCTAGCTGGTTGACTAAAAACAATTTTGATTTGTATGAATTTAACAACGATCATGTCACACATGGACCAATTTCCCTTCAGTCATGTTAATAATGCTGAGTTTAATATTCTGCATGACCAACAGTCTAAGAAGAAGTCAAAAGTTAAGCCAAATGGCGAAATCACTTTTGATCCTGCAGAGGTTTTTGCTCGAGGTGACTCACCCTCAAGTGATATACTGTGTAGCAATGATCCGGATATGAATTGTTTATCTGACATGAAACAAACCCTTATGTCTGATTGTAGTTATTTCTTGGAAGAGGATTTTAAATATATCAATGATCAATTTAAAAAGAAAGATGACCTCTCACTTTTGCATATTAATGCTCGCAGTATACCAAAGAACTTTGATTTACTTACCCTCTGCCTCTCTAATCTAAATCACACCTTCTCTGCAGTGGGAGTCTCAGAAACTTGGTTAAATCAAGAAAACTGTGACATGTATGGTATTGAGAATTATAATCACGTATATAGATTTACAACGGATAAAGTAGGCGGAGGAACCTCTCTGTATGTAAACACCTGCCTAGAGTATAATGAAAGGCATGATATTGAAAAAAGTTTCATGTCCTTTGGTGAGAGTGTTTTTATAGAAACAGATAATCACATTATCATTGGATGTATTTATAAACCACCAAATTTGAGCATCAGTGACTTTAACTCCCACTTGACAGATGTGCTTGACATTGTATCCAGAGAGAGAAAAGACTGTTATATAATGGGGGGTTTTAATATTAATATTATAGACTCTGTTAAGAATACTCAAATTCTTTCATTTTTGGATACAATGTTTTCACACTTCTTTTACCCTGTGATCTCCAAACCAACTCGAGTAACTGAAACTTCAGCCACGCTGATTGATAATATTTTCACTAATGTGCTTGATAAAAAAATGAATTCAGGAATCCTTTGTATAGACATATCTGATCACCTTCCAATATTTCTCATAACTTCTGCACATTCATCTATTATGGACAATAACTCCAACCCATCTACCTATAGATTAATCAACACATTTACTATTAACAAATTTAAGGAGCTGATTGAGCGTCTTTCATGGGATACTGTTTTGGACTTTGATGACCCACAAAAGGCATACACTGTATTCATTAATGAAGTAATTAAATCCTACAATGTTGCCTTTCCTGAAAAGAAGAGGAATCCTAAGTCTCACTCTAAACCAACAAAGCCATGGGTAACCATAGGAATTGTCAAGTCCCTTAGAAATAAACATAAACTATACAAAAAATATCTCTCTAATCCGACTCCATTTCATCATAGGCAATTTATACAATACAGAAACAAATTAAATCATATTATTAGAGGGGCTAAGAAATATTATTTCAGTACCGAACTCTCCAAGTGTAAAGATAATATGAGGGCACTCTGGTGTATCATTAATAAAATTCTCAACAAAAGAAAAACACAGAAATCTTTTCCCAATGAATTTAGAATCAATGGATCACTAATAAAGGATCCTTTAACTATAGCCCACAACTTTAATCAGTTTTTCATTGAAGTAGGACCAGCATCGGCCTCTAAGATTCCTGTGGTCAATGGAAGTCCACTTCAATTTATAGCGCCACCCTCTACTGGTGGACTTCATCTAAGCCCTGTTACCTGCACTGAAGTCTCTGAGATGTTAGGCTCGTTGAAGAATTCAGCTCCAGGTTATGATAATTTAAGTGCAGAGCTACTTCAGGTGGTTTCTGATGCCATTGTCAAACCATTGACACATATATTTAACTTGTCCTTTTTAAATGGAATTGTGCCCCAGGAGTTAAAAATGGCCAAAATCATTCCCATATACAAAGCTGAAGATCCTGCAATATTTACCAACTATAGACCAATTTCCATCCTACCCTCTATTTCAAAGATTCTTGAAAAGCTAGCCTATAATAGATTACTGAGCTACCTTGATAAAAATGAAATATTATACAAACATCAATATGGTTTTAGGAAATCTCATTCTACCTACATGGCTATCACTCATCTTACTAATGAATTACACAGAGCCAACGATAACAAGGAATACACTATTGGAATTTTTTTAGATTTGTCAAAAGCTTTTGACACCGTAGATCACCTTATTTTGTTGCAAAAAGTGAAATATCTGGGACTGCGTGAGCAA
Organism: Epinephelus awoara; assembly: GCA_035609425.1. Classification (NCBI taxonomy): domain Eukaryota; kingdom Metazoa; phylum Chordata; class Actinopteri; order Perciformes; family Serranidae; genus Epinephelus; species Epinephelus awoara. The sequence continues at coordinate 44,037,005 of CM069299.1, forward strand.
GCATTGTTGTGGTTTACCAGTTACTTGGACCACAGGAAACAATTTGTAACTTTCAAAGGAGTGAATTCTCCTCCTCTCACTATAAAATGTGGTGTTCCCCAGGGATCAATCCTCGGGCCATTGTTATTTCTTATTTATATTAATGATTTGTCCAATGTATCAAATCAACTATCCAAAATTTTATTTGCTGACGATACTAGTTTGTTTTTTTCCCACAGAAATCCTAATGTAATTGCGAAAGTTGTCAATGAAGAATTAGATAATATCTCTAAATGGTTCAAAATTAACAAACTGTCACTAAACATTAAGAAAACAAATTTTATTCTGTTTAGTAACAATCACAAGAAATTAGACGAGAATATAACAGTGTTGATCGATAATGTTTCAATAACTAATGTTGATACGACTCGTTTTCTCGGTGTACTAATTGATAAAAATCTATCTTGGAAACCTCATATTTCACTTATTTCATCTAAAATTGCAAAAAATATTGGGATAATTGGAAAAATTCGTTATCTTTTAAACACAAAAGTCTCCCTTAACTTATATTATTCTATGATTTATCCCTTTATCAGTTATTGCAACATTGCCTGGGCCTGTACTCACCAAACAAAACTCCAACCAATTTTTAAGTTACAAAAATGAGCAATAAGGATCATTGCCTTTTCAGTCCCAAGAAGTCGTTCGTTACCTTTGTTTCGTAAATTTGGCATTCTCAATATTTATCAGATTCATAGTTTCCAATTAACTCAATTTGTATATGGTTCTTTAAATAAAACACTTCCCACTTTCTTTCATAATTGTTTTTCTCTAAACAATCAATTTCACAATTATTTGACCCGAAAAGCATCCCAGCTCCGGCCACCACAATCACGAACTACATCATCCCAATTTAAGATCTCTTACAAAGGATCCAAGTTATGGAATTCACTTCCTCCCCATTTTGTTAAACTTTCTGAATGAATCATTTAAAAAATCTGTGAAAAATTTCTTGCTGTATCAATAATACCCACCTGATCTGTGTGTGTGTGTGTGTGTGTTGTGAGTGCGCCCACTCGTCTGTGAGCATCCAAGTGATTTTATACCATTATGCATATTATAATATCCAATTTAATGTTTATCTAGGGAAGTCCTCCTGTTAAGCCCCTTGAGGGTTTTTAGGGCCTCCTTGCATGTTTCCTTTGTTTTTTGTTTCTTTTTTCTTTCTTTTTAAAAGGAAGTTCTTATATCAGTAGATTGTCAATTTTTTATGGTAATTGTAATGTTGACTTTTTAACATGTGCTAAATAAACAAACAAACAAACAAACAAACTGTGTCTGCAACTGTGTCTGTAACTCTGTAACTCTGTCTGTAACCATAACTCTGTACCTGTGTCTGTAACTGTGTCTGAAACTCTATAACTGTGTCTGCAACTGTGTCTGTAACTCTGTCTGTAACAGTGTCTGCAGCCCTGTCTGTAACTGTAACTGTGTCTGTAACTGTGCCTGTAACTTTGTAACTCTGTCTGTAACTGTAACTGTCTGTAACTCTGTATCTGTAACTCTGTCTGTAACTCTGTAACTGTAACTGTGTCTGTAACTCTGTAACTGTAACTCTGTCTGTAACTCTGTATCTGTAACTAAGCTAAGCTACTGTCATTACCGAGGATGTCATACCGATTACTGTATTGTGTCATACAGATTACTGTTAATTTGTTATGCTGATCTGTTCTGTACGACATCTACTGCACGTCTGTCCGTCCTGGAAGAGGGATCCCTCCTCAGTTGCTCTTCCTGAGGTTTCTACCATTTTTTTCCCCCGGTAAAGGGGTTTTTTTGGGGAGTTTTTCCTTATCCGCTGTGAGGGTCTAAAGGACAGAGGGATGTCGTATGCTGTAAAGCCCTGTGAGGCAAATTGTATTTGTGATATTGGGCTTTATAAATAAAATTGATTGAATTGATTGAACTGTGGCTGTAACTCTGTCTGTAACTCTGTAACTGTAACTCTGTCTGTAACTGTGTCTGTAACTGTGTCTGTAACTGTAACTGTGTCTGTAACTGTGTCTGTAACTCTGTGTCTGTAACTCTGTCTGTAACTCTGTATCTGTAACTCTGTAACTGTAACTCTGTAACTGTAACTCTGTCTGTAACTGTGTCTGTAACTCTGTAACTGTGTCTGTAACTCTGTAACTGTAACTCTGTCTGCAACTCTGTAGCTGTAACTCTGTATCTGTAACTCTATCTGTAACTGTCTGTAACTGTGTATGTAACTGTGTATGTAACTGTGTCTGTAACTGTGTCTGTAACTGTAACTGTGTCTGTAACTCTGTATCTATAACTGTAACTCTGTAACTGTGTCTGTAACTCTGTAACTGTGTCTGTAACTCTGTATCTGTAACTGTGTCTGTAACTTTGTAACTCTGTCTGTAACTGTGTCTGTAACTGTCTGTAACTGTAACTGTGTCTGTAACTGTCTGTAACTGTGTCTGTAACTCTGTATCTGTAACTCTGTAACTGTCTGTAACTGTAACTGTGTCTGTAACTGTCTGTAAGTCTGTATCTGTAACTCTGTCTGTAACTGTGTCTGCAACTCTGTAACTGTCTGTAACTCTGTAACTGTGTCTGTAACTCTGTAACTGTAACTCTGTATCTGTAACTCTGTATCTGTAACTCTGTAACTGTAACTCTGTCTGTAACTGTGTCTGTAACTCTGTAACTGTAACTGTAACTGTGTCTGTAACTCTGTAACTGTAACTCTGTCTGCAACTCTGTATCTGTAACTGTAACGCTGTCTGTAACTGTGTCTGTAACTCTGTATCTGTAACTCTGTAACTGTAACTCTGTCTGTAACTGTGTCTGTAACTCTGCTGGGTCAGAGTCGTCCAGTTCGTCATTAGTTGTGATTTTCTGGGTCAGACCTGTGTTTTTTTCTCGTGGTTAAAATAACAACAGTGAGCTAAAGCAAACATCTGGATCATCTACAACATCCAGCCGCTGACTTCAGGGACTGTATGTTCAAGACATGTGGGGCTTATGAAAGCAGAAATGATTCTTCCTCCTCCTCATCCTCCCTCCGTCTCCCTCTCATCCATTGTGCGGCTGGCTCTCTCGTCTCCTCTGTATTGTCCTGTGAAGGCCGGAGCCCAGCTGGATTCCCGCAGGGCACAGTGAACAGATGTAGCCAGCATAGAGGAAGAGGCCGAGATGAGCAGCGAGGCTCCGCTGCCTTCTGCAAATCTGAATCTCAAATATTAAAAAAAGGAGAGAGGGGAAACATGGGAGAGTCTGTGAGTCATCAGGACCATAATGTCTCCCTCCTCCTCTTTTTCCTCCCCCTTTTCCTCCTCTTCTTTATGCTTCAGCAGACATTTTGTATGTTTTAATATTTCCTTTCACAGGCTGTGTGTTTCTTTATTTTCCTCCAGGGAGATGAAACTTGTTCTCTCACTGATCCAACAGTAAAGACTGCAGTTTGTATTTTAATGTTTAACATACGAGTGTTAATATGAATTTAGCCACAGGCTGTTTTTTTTCTCAGTGGTTTCACTTTGTAATATATGGAAACACTGCAGAGCTGCTGCACAGGCTTTACAACACTGTTGTGGAAAACATTAATAAAATTCACCATGTCTGCCTGTCTGTCTGTCTGTCTGTGTGTTTGTGTGTGTGTGTGTCTGTATTAATTATGTTAATATATTTGTATTTACATGGATATTTTAGTGTGCATATATTGTGTATATCCATATGTGTGTCTCATTAATAAACCTGTGAAAACACTGAGGTGAATAAAATGATGTCACTTTTTGGCCTCTTGTGTTACTGGTTATAATAAAAATATGACTGGGAGACATTGTAGATTGTGTTGTCTCTCAAAAAAATAAAATGTGGCCTTTATCACTAATCTAAAACCGCTTTATCATGGCCTCCAATACAATACCTTATCTGATATTTAAATGTGCTGTCCATATTGAAAAGAATGAAACAGATGAGTTTATTCATTTTATCGATCGGAGCCACAGCCGCACCAGCGGTCAGTGAGCGGTGAGAGAGCCGGGTGAATGTCCTCCACTCCTCTGGCACATCCCCACCATCACCACCACTACCCGCCAGGACTGTGACTGCAGAAGTGCTGAAGATGAATGTCCCTTCTAGCAACCAACGAGACACTAAGACGCAGGAAGAATGTGTTTATGTTTCTCATCAATTAATTGTGTCTATACTGACATGATTGTGAAATTAGTATTTAATAACACAGAATATAGTTATGGTGTCTTTTGAACACTGGAAATAATTTATTAGTCTAAATGTTTCGGGGAAAATGGAATTGATAATTCATATGAAACCCGACGTTCCAGATTTATTTTTTATGACGGATATTAGCAGTCCATCGTTAAAACAGGCCGTGGCAGAGTTTATTTATAACTACATTTTAAACTGTGATCCAGTGTTAAATTTAAACAGATAAGTCAACAGCCTACTGCTTAGAATTAGATCTTGGCCTTTGGGGCTTGAAAACGACGTCTTCTTATTAAATCGAAATTGAAATCGAGTCCAGCCCTATGCGGAATTGTTAATGTTACATTTTCTTCATTTTCTTTCTTTATGTGGCTGGTTATGTGACTTACAGTATCCTACAGAAGCATTTGCTGCAGTACATGTGAACTGCGACTTGAATATTTGTGTATGTTTATGAATTAGTGATGAATCTGGTGACGGAAGCACCACATTCATTGATAGAATGACATAAGCGATGGGAAAGGGGACAATTTTTATTTGGATGCTGCCACCTGGCGGCTACAATTGCCAAGTGCACCCCCCGTCAACTCTTCATGTATCATGCTTCACGCTTTGCGTGAGAAAAGTGGCCAAGTTAGTCTGTTACCCACTGTATGATATGAACTGCTATGATATTTATTATGCGAAGGGAGGAGTAACTGTAACATGTGACACCAGTGATGGACGAGACATTTAGTGACAGTGACTTTAAATCACGGCAAAATGAGCTTCTAGTAACAGACCAAATATACAGAGTTCTGCATGATGATGATGATGATGATGGGTTTCTGTAGTTATATGGATTATTACAGAAAATAAGAAGAACAGGGCTGTAAACAAACTACACCATGGTCACATGACTTAACGTCGCCGCTACAATGTCACCGCCACAACCGGGCCATAAACAAACTACACCACGGTCACATCACTTCACATCACCATCACAACCAGGCTGTAAACAAACTACACCACGGTCACATCACTTAACGTCACCGCCACAACCAGGCTGTAAACAAACTGCACCACGGTCACATCACTTAACGTCACCATCACAACCAGGCTGTAAACAAACTACACCACGGTCACATGACTTAACGTCACCATCACAACCTGGCTGTAAACAAACTACACCACGGTCACATGACTTAACGTCACCGCTACAATGTCACCATCACAACCAGGCCGTAAACAAACTACACCACGGTCACACCACGTTCCCAAGGTCATGGAAAACCTGGGAAATTCCTTGAATGTTGTTGTGTGCAATGAGATGAATTGTTACAGTAATGTCCTGAAGACTATCCTCAGGGTTTAAAACACGTTCAGTGCCAACGCTCCTCTGCGGCTTGATGCAGTCAACGTAAACAGGAAGTGAGTTTGGACTCAGCTGTTGTTTACTTTGGTCAGAGAGATGATGTCACTGCTGTGTGTGTATGTTCTGAAAGATTCAGGAATACAGTACATATGTGTGTGTGTGTGTGTGTGTGTGTGTCTAATTATAGTGAGTGCTTTGTGGTGCATCTCAGTGTGATCGGTCCTCACTGAGTCTGACATTCACATCAATAGAAGCTTGACGATGATGGATTCTCCTCCGCTGCAACACCAACACACACACACACACACACACACACACACACACACACACACACACACACACACACAATCTTTTGCAGATGCACTGTGCACATGTGTATCCACTGTCCCTCATCCTGTATCTCTGTTACTCTCACACACCAACAAAAAGACACTGCTTATCTGTACACACAAAAGGCATGCAGCATTTTCTCTCTCTCACTCACTCACACACACACACACACACACACACACACACACACCCTCATAGGCATCAACTTAATTATAATTCGATGCTGTTGTTGCTCAGAGGACGGCTGGTGACTGTTGAATGGTCGGATAGGGAAGGAAAACAGGGCAATACACAGCACACACACACACACACACACACACACAGACACACACACACACACACACAACATGTATGTATCAGGGTGGAAACTGTACAGTAAGCCTATCATCAGAGGCTAAAGATAGTTTTGCTGAATTGCCTGGATGTTGGTGGCAGCAGAAACATTTTGATTCAGGTGCAGCAGCTCAGACGCTCTTCATCCTCCTCCTCTTCCTCCTCCTCCTCTTCCTGAGTGACATCTTGCAGGTGGAGGCCGGGGCCTGGATACTTTAGGCACCAGACTTCATGGCAGTCACTGTTCAGTAGTGGAGGGGCTGCAGGTTTGATTTGTGTGTGTGTGTGTGTGTGCGTGTGTGTGCGTGTTGTCACGGAAAAATCCTGTTTTGGCTTAAAATACTAAGTTTTCAGGGTACAATCTCAAAAGGAAACACGGCCATGTTTCACTTGTTGTTGCTCTGTCCCTGCTGGACACACAGTGACCACTCGCTGAGACGTTTGTTAGCACCGATGATTAAATCCACTCTGCCTGTTAAATGCAGCTGTCAGAGGGCTCACCAGCCCCTTTAAACACGAACCAGACGCCCTGTGTGTGTGTGTGTAAGTGTGTGTGTGTGTGTGCACAGATTTTAGGATATCAGAAAACACAAACATGGACACAGTGAGCAAAGTTGTTATGTAATTGTGGCTGTGGACTGGGCTCAAAGCAGAGGAAGGTTTTGACTAATAGCCATATGTTGCTCAGAGTAAGATGAGGCATGCTCACAGAGAAATGATGCACTCTGCGGCTCCTCGCAGGGAAACTACATTTGTGTTGACCTGAAAACACTGAGAGCTCTCTGTCATCTGCTGCACAGGATTCTGTTAAAGGTAAAGAGCAATGCAGCGCTGCGTGATGATGATAATGACACATGACGGATGATGTGGACTCTCATTAAACGCTGCTGTTGAGGTGCCCTTGAGCCATGTGTTCAGCCTCGTGGCTCTCATGAAACATTGTGTATGAAGCTGTTTTCACATGATAATAAGTGTGTGTCAGTCAGCAGAGCTCCAGCCACACACATTACCTTGAAGCACAACAAAGAGCCTCATCTGTGCGTTCGTGTGAGCTGCGTGCACTGGGGGAGAAACATTATTTATGTTGACATCACCTCTGCATTCAAAGCTCCTTGCTGACGGTTCCACAAACATTCAGTACGACAAACTGCAGCAGCTTCCTGAAGGTCACATCAGTCATTAAAATGCCCACCGACGCCCAAATCCCTGACCAAGTGGCTGTGTTTGACCATTTGGTCTGAATCTACTCCACTGCTGTAGCATCTCTGCTAAATGTGTACATCAGCATTTTTTCTTGCTAACATTTTATCCATAAGAACTTTGTAAAGGAAACTTTGTCTGAACTGTATTTGCACCTAAACACTGAAAAAAACCCATGTGAATGCAGTTTTAAGGACGTGAGGACCAGACTGGAGAAAGAACAGGAACAAGTGAGGTGCAAAGAAAGGACAAAGTCAGAGGGAGTGACTCAGAGGAGAGAAGGATGAGGGTTTACTGAACAGATTGGTTTTCTCTGCTACTTATCAATACACATTTACAGTGAATTACACTGCAATGAGCTGTGCCAAGTGTGCACCCTGTTAGCCTCCTCTCTGACTCCGACCTGTTTGCTGGAAAATCACACACTGCACAAGCAGCTGTCTGCATCCCAGTACCATGACGTACAGTCGGCCTGTGAAACCCCGAGAGGGACGTCAAGATGAGGACATTGTAAAACCCAGGAGAGAAGGATGAGAGCGAGGGATGAACCTGATATACACTGAACATGCATCACATGTTTGGACATGATGTTAGATGCTGACTGAATGAAGCTCAGCAGCTGAAGGAAACTTTACATAAAGGTTTTACTAACAGGCTGAGGAGCTCAGTTTGTTATGAATGTGTAACACTAGTCCCTCTGCAGCCTCCATGTATATATTCATCAGATGTTTTCAGTTGGAGGAACCAGTGAGGCATGAAGTCAGAACCAAGAGGAGACACTACAGATGACACTGGGCTGATCTGTCCACAGCTCAGAGAGACAAACCAGAGGACTAGACAGTTTGTACCGTCTGCCCTGAACCTGCTTCTCTGAAAGCACTTTTTCAACACACAAATATTTCTTACACACTTATTATGATTATTTCAATACTGTAAATTAGTGTTCGGGCCAATGTCTCCCTATACAACGGTTTGATATCCTACCAAACAGCGCCCTATGAATGATGTCATACCATTAGGGTAAAGTTACTGAAGTCTGATTGAGGAGAAGAAACGTGGTGAGGACGAACCTTACAATGAGTCAGTTCACACAGTTCTGAAAATGTGTCTCCCAGGAAAATTCCTGTGATTTGTGACCCATCCACAGCCCTGACCTGCCTTGGTACTGCACCTCTGGGGAGTGCTTCCTTCTTCACTCCTGTCTGTGCACCCGTCATGTGACTGCAGGTTCCAAAGTATGTGCATGAATTACTGGCTCATGATTACATTTGATATTTACAAATTTGGGTGCATTACTTGAGAACATGAGAACACATTATGTCTTTGACTTCAAGATAAAACTGAAGAAAAATCCAAAAGCTGCAAAAATTATTTTGGCACATTAACCCGACTCATATTATCGAGCGGTACAGTTTTGACCCTCGGTCAGATTCTGTGCAGGAGGCGCTGGCATCCTGCAGGTGTTGTGTATAACCACTGTGTCTCCTCTCTGACTTATCTGTAACAGCAACTGTGGTTTTGTCAGCAACATGTAGACAATTAGATTTATTTTTTTAACAAGATAATAAAGGGAGACTTTGGTATTTTTCAACCTGGACTCTATTGTCCCATGTTTTTGTGTCTAAAGCCCCGTCTCCACCAAACCCTTTCAGTCCAGCACCTTTGGAACCAGCAGTGAGCCTTCAGACATGGTACCTAGACCCTCGGTGTGTTCAGACAGTCCTCTTAAATGTGGGCGGGGTTGTTGTCACTCACTGCTCCGTCCAGCACTCGCTGTATTTCCTCATCAGCGGTGACACAGATGGAAGTCTGCACCTGGTTTATCGTCCACAGAACGAGGCTGCACGCCCACATTTTCAGAACAAAATAGAACAGGCTGCAGTGAGAGTCTCTCTCCATGGGATATTTAAAAATAGCAGCTTTGTGCATTTAGTCCTTCTCAGGCAAGCTCAGGGGTTTAGTGTTGCTGGAGCCCACAGGAGCGACTCTCCGTCATGCTTTCACTCTTCTCAGAGTCTCCAATGACATACTGATGTCCTTTGATGTGGGTTAATGTTAGAGGACGGGACCAGTTTCAAGTAGAGTTGCTCCCATCAGTCACTTAAACGTGGAGTTTCCCTTTAGTGAACTAATAATGTGATGTGTCATTTGTTATATTTGCTCTGGTTATATACAGTCAGTTTGTAGCAACTAAGACATAATGAAACTAGTTGTGGCTGTGTCGACAGCAGAGGGTGGAGGTCAGGGGAAGATGGAGCTCTCAGTTAAATATTAAGATTAAGAATAACTTTATTCATCCCCATGGGGAAATTCAATTATCTGTCAGCTCATCTATTGTATGTCAAAGAATTATAAAGCCTGATGGCTGTTGCTATATGGGATCTTCTGTATCTCTCTGTCCTGCATCGAAGAGAGAGGAGCCGTCCACCAGTTTTTTTGGTCCATCACTGTGTTGTGGAGTGGATGATCTGGGTTGTTCACGATGGCCTTGAACATCTTCAGTGTGCATTTCTCCACCACCTCCTCCAGTGTGTCCAACCTGACTCCAATCACAGAGCAGCTCTTTTGACTAGTCTGTCCAGCTGCCTTGCATCTTTGTGTCTGATGCATCCTCCCCAGCAGACTGCAGCATAAAACAACACACTTGCCACGACAGACTGATAAAACATCTGCAGCATCTTACTACAGATGACAAGAGATCTGAGCTTCCTTGAGAAAAAGAGGCGGCTCTGCCCCTTTTTGTAGAGAGCGTCTGTGTTTAGGGACCAGTCCAACTCATTATCCAGGTCTACACCTAGATACTTATAGCTTGGCACCACGTCGATGTCCATCCCACAGGTATTCTTGTTGAAGAGGGGGCTTGGACCTGCAGAAATCTATGATCATTTCCTTGGTCTTTGAGGTCTTCAGGAGGAGACAGTTCTTGTGACTCCAGTCACTGAAGGCTTTTATCAGGTCCCTATATTCAGACTCCTGCCCATTCCTGATACACGCCACAATAGCAGTGTCGTCCGAGTATTTCTGGATGTGGCAGGACTCAGAGTAGTATTTGTAGTCCGCAGCGTACAGTGTGAACAGGAATGGTGCCAGGACAGTCCCTTGTGGAGCCCCCGTGCTACTCATTAATGTCCCAGAAACACAGTTCCCCAACCTGACATACTGTGGCCTTCCTGTCAGGTAATCTGTGATCCAGGAGATAAAGGAAGAACCCACTGCCATCTCTGTGAGCTTGTCTTTGAGTATGTTGGGTTGGATGGAGTTGAATGCGCTTGAAAAATCAAAGAACATGATTCTCACATAAGCGCCAGGTTACGCCAGATGAGCTAGGGCACGGTGAAGCATGTCGAGGACAGCATCGTTCACTCCCATGTGTTGTTTGTATGCAAACTGCAGGGGGTCGAGTTTGTCTTTGACCTCAAGTCTCAGTACGCTTAGAGTCAGCCGCTCCAAGGTCTTCATGATGTGCGAAGTGAGGGCTACTGGTCTGAAGTCATTAAGTTCAGCTGGACATTTAATAAGCCAACAGTGACCTGAATCACAAACTAGGTGTGTTTACTTATTTAAATAATGAATCAACAGCAGCAGAGTATTTGTCTGTTAGCAGCTCCTTACCTCTAACCTGGTTCCAGACCATAGACCCCGTCCACTCAACTGAGTAGGCTCGTCTCACTGGTCTGGTATACCTTATTGAATTTGCGATTTATCTCGTCCAAACGATGGATGGACCAATGAACGTCGGGGGTCTAGCGATTAGCCAATCAGCGCCACGCTGATGTCAAGCTGTACGCTGGTGGGTAACTGATGAGGATAGCAATAATGGCGACCGCTGCAGATCCTACATACCACATTAACGATGCTATCAAGGTATTTCGCCACTACTCGCGTTAATGGAGGACCATATTAAGGAAGCTGCTAAACTGGATTTAATGGCGATGCAGCTGGACGTGCACGACGACGGAGACATTTTAAACGGGCAATGCTCGCTTGTTTTCTGCACCCCCGAGGCATGGATACTAATGACGTCAGATTCTGGGTGAGTCGTTGATCTCTACTGATTGGTTAGGGAAAAAATCAAATTCCCTCCCCCTTGTAAATTGCCTTCAATGGAGGCGATATTAGACTGAAGGTTCTGCAAGCTTCGGTCTGACACTCAGGCTACCTTACCTCAGAGCCATGCTGCTTTATAAACCCTCACTACCTCAGTAGGTTTATAACACTGACACCAACTCCGTGGTGCATCGAAGGGAGGTAGCGTTCATGTAGCAGCTTGTAAACAGCCAACAGGTAGTTAAATCCATATCTGTATTAAATGTGCATGTTCTGATAATTCCCACAATCTGTTCCTGTTATCCACCCACACTGATCCTCCTCACCTCGTACCTGTCACGGTCACAGAGCAGAGCGTCGTACCGTGTCAGCAGGATCCTGTAAATGGAGCCATCCCATTCTGTAGTGTTGGATGTGTGAATGTGCCTCCTCATTTGTTTCCCACTCAGTCGATGATGGGCAGAATGACGCTGCAGAGCTGCTGCGCTCAGAGCTGCCAAATGAGGACGCATCCCAGGAACACAGTGACATCTGCTGCGTAGTAAAATGCTGTTATTGCTCTCTTTTATGGTGCTGGATTTGCTTTTCAGAGGACATAAAGTGAGGAATGGAGGCCTGACAACATCAAGGGCAGAGAGGAGAGAGAGAGAAGGAGAGAGGAACGATAACACACAAGGCCACATTGTTGAAAATCCCTCGGAACGACTGAGCCACAACACCTCCGAGGGATTTCACTTGATTCCCTCTCTGAGTATCTGTGCTCAAAGAGGCCTCGCACAGGCAATTTTACACTCAGCATTTTTATTTTTTCCCTGTTCTACTTCCATCTGACACCACAGAAACATCCTCTGTGCCAGTGAGTGTTTGGACCAATCACACCAAAACACTAATGTTCCATCTGAAATACTCTGTGAGCCCCGAGCCTCATCTCAAGTCAGACAGATCAAAATTATCTTCACTGTTTCCACGAGTCGTTAAAGTGCCTGCAGTTTAAAACCATCAGACTGAGCTCAGAGTCTGAATCTGCTGCAGAGGGCATTTGTGTTTGTCTGGCAGCCTAACAGTGTTTGACAATGTCTCTATCACACAAATGGATCTCATTTGGTGCTTGAGTTAAAATGCTAATTAAGAAAGCAGCATTTGTTACCACGGCAACACCATCATTTGGCTGCCGTCTCCGGCAGCAGTTGGGTGTTTAAACTTCCAACCGTTTTGTTTCTGTGTCTGACTGTTTTATGTCCATCTGCTGCCGTCGAGGAAACAACTGTCCCTGGAACACACACACACACACACACACACTCACACACACACACACACACACACACACACCAGACGCTCTGTGTGTGTGTGTGTGTGTGTGTGTTGTGGAGGACGAGAAACCATAAAAGAAGAGTATTACAGGGAAAAGTCACCACTTTGGATCAGTGTTGATGTCGTCAACTGACACAGTAAATGATCAGTGTGTGTGTATCTGCTCGTACAATTCTGCAAACCTCAGATGTGCAATGTATCAATCTACATCTATCAATCTAACTATTACAGGCAAAATTCATGACCTCCTGTCCTCAGATAGTACCTATCTAACCTCAAACACAGCTGTAAGACTGAATATATATTTATATTGTTTCTCCCCAATTTCTCTTCAAGAATTGACCACAGTGATTTCTTCATCTAAATCATCAACGTGTCTCTTAGACCCCATCCCAACTAGGCTACTCAAGGAGGTCTTACCTTACCTTAACACTCATATATTAGATATGATCAATATATCCTTATTAACAGGCTATGTACCACAGTCTTTTAAGGTAGCTGTAATTAAACCTCACCTAAAAAAGCCCACCCTGGATCCAGAGGTGTTAGCCAACTTATTTAGATAATTTAGAGTGCATCATAGCACTGAGACAGCACTAGTTAAAATTACAAATGACCTGCTGATTGCTTCAGACAAAGGACTCGTCTCTGTACTTGTTTTATTAGATCTTAGTGCGGCGTTTGACACAATTGACCATCAAATTCTGCTACAGAGACTGGAACACTTAATTGGCCTAAAAGGTTCTGCACTAAGCTGGTTTAAATCTTATTTATCTGATCGTTTTCAGTTTGTTGACGTTCATAATGAATCATCCTTACGTACTAAAGTTTGTTTTGGAGTTCCGCAAGGTTCTGTGCTTGGACCAATCCTATTTACTCTAGATATGCTTCCTTAAGGTAACATCATTAGAAATCACTCTGTAAATGTCCATTGTTATGCGGATGATACACAGTTGTATTTATCTATGAAGCCAGAGGAAAGCAATCAATTAATTAATTTCATAATTGCCTTAAAAACACAATGGATGAACCAACCTGGATGAGCACCAATTTCCTGATGTTAAATTCAGACAAAACTCAAGTTATTGTTCTTGGCCCCAAACAACTCAGAGACTCTTTATCTGATGACATAGTTTCTCTCGATGGCATTGCTCTGGCCTCTAGCACTACCGTAAGAAACCTCGGAGTAACATTTGATCAAGATTTGTCTTTCAATTCTCATTTTAAACAAACCTCACGGACTGCATTTTTTCATCTGCGTAATATTGCGAAAATTAGGCCTATCTTGACCCAAAAAGATGCAGAAAAATTGGGCCACGCTTTTGTTACCTCAAGGCTGGATTACTGTAACTCTCTATTATCAGGTAGCTCTAGTAAATCATTAAAAACTCTTCAGCTAATTCAGAATGCAGCAGCACGTGTACTAACAGGAACTAAGAAACGAGATCATATTTCTCCTGTTTTAGCTTCTCTGCACTGGCTCCCTGTAAAATCCAGAAGTGAATTTAAAATCCTACTGTTAACTTATAAAGCTCTAAATGGTCAAGCTCCGTCATATCTTAGAGAGCTCATAGTGTCTTATTATCCCACCAGAACTCTGCGCTCTGAGAACGCAGGGTTACTCGTGGTCCCTAAAGTCTCCAAAAGTAGATCAGGAGCCAGAGCCTTCAGCTATCAGGCTCCTCTTCCTGTGGAATCATCTTCCTGCTACGGTCCGGGAGGCAGACATCGTCTCCACATTTAAGACTAGACTTAAGACTTTCCTCTTTGATAAAGCTTATAGTTAGGGCTGGCTCAGGCTTGCCTTGTACCAGCCCCTAGTTAGGCTGACTTAGGCCTCGTTCGTCTACCGGAGGACCTCTCATGTCCCATTACTGCATCTTGCTAACTCGGCCATTCTGGATGTCACTAACTCGGCTTCTTCTCCGGAGCCTTTGTGCTCCACTATCTCTCAGGTTAACTCGTATCGCAGCGGTGCCTGGATAGTGTGACGTGTGTGGTTGTGCTGCTGCCGTGGTCCTGCCAGATGCCTCCTGCTGCTGCTGTTATCATTAGTCATACTTCTACTGTTATTATACACATATGATTATTGTCACACATGTATACTATCAGATATTCATATATTATAATTAATTATAATATTATTACTTTCATTAATGTTTTTGTAAGCTACTGTCATTACCGTCTGTCCTGCATCTCTCTCTGTCTCTCTCTCTCTCTCTTTCTGTCTCATTGTGTCAAACAGATTACTGTTAATTTATTATGCTGATCTGTTCTGTACAACATCTATTGCACGTCTGTCCGTCCAGGAAGAGGGATCCCTCCTCAGTTGCTCTTCCTGAGATTTCTACTGTTTTTTTCCCCGTTAAAGGGTTTTTTTGGGGGAGTTTTTCCTGATCAGCTGTGAGGGTCCAAAGGACAGAGGGATGTCGTGTGCTGTAAAGCCCTGTGAGGCAAATTGTGATTTGTGATTTTGGGCTTTATAAATAAAATTCATTGATTGATTGATTGATCAATGTTTCTGAAGTGACACAGTCTCTGACCTGACTCTGCTCTACTCAGACTTCTGCTCCCTGAACTTTCATTGTTGTCTCATAGTGTTTCCCCTGACACCACTGGGCGACCAGCTGCATATCATGCTGATGTGAAAGTATGACTTTCTTGTTGGTGTCTGACGTTGGAAGTCACCGACCAGGTGCAGGCTGGAAAAAGCTCTAATAACATTGGGAGGGTGACAGTTCTCTGCTGTAAAGATGAGGCCTCACTGTTTTTATTTTAACATGAATGATCTGTCTTGAGATTTTTTTATTTAAAAAAAACTTGAGTGACAACTTGAATTAAAAAAAATCAGTGTGAGAATCAGATTCTGTAAATAGAATGAGCCGAGGCAGCACTCTGCACGCTAACCATTTATTGATTTCTTTAATTAGTGTGAGGGACTCTGCTGCATCATCAGCAGCTTTCTGTGTTTTCAGCTTTTACTTTTCATGATGCAACAGCACCTCGTTTATTACAAGCTGTGGAAACATTGTCGTCTGACAGCAGCAGAAACTCTTTGTTGGAACAAAACCTGCACTTTGGGGAGTTTCTCCTGATCAGCTGTGAGGGTCTGAAGGACAGAGGGATGTCATATGCTGTACAGCCCTGTGAGGCAAACTGTGATTTGTGATATTGGGCTTTATAAATAAAATTGATTGGTTGAAAGGTATTGGTTGAAAGGTATTGAACTGTGTTTTAAATGATGGCGCCTGCAGCAGCTGGTCTTGAAATCCTTGCCACATTAGTTGCTGTTGTTGGTGTAATGAATGCAAACTAACGTCGGCACCAGTTGGATGAGTCCAGCCTGCAGCAGTGTGAAGGCATGAAGAGTTTAACTGACGAGACGTCCAGTCCGTCGTGTCTCTCCTCTTGTTCTGACCTCACAGGTTTCTACACATCACACACAGCTTCAGTCTGACATTCACCTTGAGATGAAGCAGCAGCCTCCAAACGTAACGTTCAGTCTCACCGTGGTTTCCTTCCTTCGTGACGGTGGGTGTGCTCGTTCCTTCATTTCTTTGAGCGGAGCACAGAAGAGATTTTTTTGGGTCATCCCACCTGTGATTAATGAGCATCACTCTCACAGATTCTTATGTACAAGCACAAAGCCGACACACACTGACAGTGAATGTAGGCTACAGCGTCACCACCGTGTTTCACTTCTCAGTGCAGAATCAGAGTTTAAAGGAACAGTACATTTATCATTTAGACACAACTCAAAGAAAAAAATAATTCCAGTTTGATCCATCACAGACCCAGCATGAGTTCAGACAGCAGGAGGAGCTGCACCAACACTGACAACATAACCTCCCAACAACTCCCAGAAACCTCTTGTTCTCATACATGAACCCTGTGAACCTTTGGCTGCTTTGGTTTGGTTTCATGTTCACAGTGCAAATTTTCCTGGTATGGTATGCTGGTACATACCACCATACCATACCACCATACCGTACCATCATACCACCATACCATACTACCATACCACCATACCATACTACCATACCACCATACCGTACCACCATACCATACTACCATACCACCATACCATACTACCATACCACCATACCGTACCATCATACCGTACCATCATACCACCATACCATACCACCATACCGTACCATCATACCACCATACCATACTACCATACCACCATACCGCCATACCATACTACCATACCATACTACCATACCACCATACCGTACCACCATACCATACTACCATACCACCATACCATACTACCATACCACCATACCATACCATCATACCACCATACCATACTACCATACCACCATACCACCATACCGTACCACCATACCATACTACCATACCACCATACCGTACCACCATACCATACTACCATACCACCATACCATACTACCATACCACCATACCATACCACCATACCATACTACCATACCACCATACCATACTACCATACCACCATACCGTACCACCATACCATACTACCATACCACCATACCACCATACCGTACCACCATACCGTACCACCATACCATACTACCATACCATACTACCATACCACCATACCGTACCACCATACCATACCACCATACCACCATACCGTACCACCATACCACCATACCGTACCACCATACCATACTACCATACCACCATACCATACTACCATACCACCATACCGTACCATCATACCACCATACCATACTACCATACGAATATGAACCCTGTGAACCTTTGGCTGCTTTGGTTTGGTTTCATGTTCACAGTGCAAATTTTCCTGGTATGGTATGCTGGTACATACCACCATACCATACCACCATACCGTACCATCATACCACCATACCATACTACCATACCACCATACCATACTACCATACCACCATACCGTACCACCATACCATACTACCATACCACCATACCATACTACCATACCACCATACCGTACCATCATACCGTACCATCATACCACCATACCATACCACCATACCATACCATCATACCACCATACCATACCACCATACCGTACCATCATACCACCATACCATACTACCATACCACCATACCGCCATACCATACTACCATACCATACTACCATACCACCATACCGTACCATCATACCGTACCATCATACCACCATACCGTACCATCATACCACCATACCATACTACCATACCACCATACCGCCATACCATACTACCATACCATACTACCATACCACCATACCGTACCACCATACCATACTACCATACCACCATACCATACTACCATACCACCATACCATACCACCATACCATACTACCATACCACCATACCATACTACCATACCATACTACCATACCACCATACCGTACCACCATACCATACTACCATACCACCATACCATACTACCATACCACCATACCATACCACCATACCATACTACCATACCACCATACCACCATACCGTACCACCATACCATACTACCATACCACCATACCACCATACCGTACCACCATACCATACTACCATACCACCATACCATACTACCATACCACCATACCATACTACCATACCACCATACCATACTACCATACCACCATACCGTACCACCATACCATACTATCATACCACCATACCACCATACCGTACCACCATACCATACTACCATACCATACTACCATACCACCATACCGTACCACCATACCATACCACCATACCACCATACCGTACCACCATACCATACCACCATACCATACTACCATACCACCATACCGTACCACCATACCATACTACCATACCACCATACCATACCACCATACCATACTACCATACCACCATACCACCATACCGTACCACCATACCATACTACCATACCGCCATACCATACCACCATACCATACCATACCATACCACCATACCATACTACCATACCACCATACATACCATACCACCATACCATACCATACCACCATACCATACTACCATACCATACCACCATACCATACTACCATACCATACCACCATACCATACCACCATACCATACTACCATACCATACCACCATACCATACCACCATACCATACCACCATACAACACAACACTACACAAACAATACAACACTTACGATACAAAACTAAAAATACAACACAACGCTAACCACACAACACAACACTAACAACACAACACTAACAATACAACACTAACAACACTAACAGTACAACACAAAACTAACAGTACAACACAACACTAACAATACAAAACAACACTAACAACACAACACTAACAGTACAACACAACACTAACAGTACAACACAACACTAACAATACAAAACAACACTAACAACACAACACTAACAGTACAACACAACACTAACAGTACAACACAAAACTAACAGTACAACACAACACTAACAATACAAAACAACACTAACAACACAACACTAACAGTACAACACAACACTAACAACACAACACTAACAGTACAACACATCACTAAAAATACAACACTAACAGTACAACACAACACTAACACACGCTAACAATACAACACAACACTAACAATACAACACAACACTAACAGTACAACACATCACAAACAACACAACACTAACAGTACAACACATCACTAACAATACAACACTAACAGTACAACACAACACTAACACACGCTAACAATACAACATAACACTAACAATACAACACAACACTAACAGTACAACACATCACAAACAACACAACACAACACTAACAGTACAACACAACACTAACAACACAACACAACACAACATTGTACAACAAATTAAACTGAAGCTGTGACTGTGCTCAGCTCTGTGCACTGAGCTAACCTTAAACCTGCCTGTACCACACACACACACAGACAGACACACACACACACAGATATAAAAGTGATGCTGATATTTTCCTGTGACTCTGGATGAGACGCCTAATGAGATAATTACCCCCAAAATATCAAAATTTAAAATGAAGTATGTACCTGCATCTCCTCCTTTTTAATTCTTACAGGTTTAATGAGAGAAATCTATTAGCAATAATGGCTTCAACCTGACTCTTCCTCATCAGTGCACTTAATGAACTAAGTGTCTCTAATATTTTATATGGCTGTATATCATCTTTAGCATCTCGGTATTTTAGATTAAAGCCCTCCATATTTTATATCCCTGCAGATTTATGAAGGCAAATCAATAAAGTGATAATTGCTTTTATGTGGACTAACCTCATCAGTGTCACAAAGTGCATCTTCTGCTGTGTGTTAATCATCGACAGGAACATGCTGCACACACAAAACACACAGGAAGTGCCACGTCAGCAGAGACGACAACGAGAAAACTCTCTGTCCCAGTTTAAATCTGGTCTCTGATATGATATGAGTGTGTTAATGTAACCTTGTGCAGGTGATAGTCAGGTCCTGGAGTGTGTACAGTCGGTGTGTCAATGTAACCTTGTGCAGGTGATAGTCAGGTCCTGGAGTGTGTACAGTCGGTGTGTCAATGTAACCTTGTGCAGGTGATAGTCAGGTCCTGGAGTGTGTACAGTCGGTGTGTCAATGTAACCTTGTGCAGGTGATAGTCAGGTCCTGGAGTGTGTACAGTCGGTGTGTTAATGTAACCTTGTGCAGGTGATAGTCAGGTCCTGGAGTGTGTACAGTGGGTGTGTTAATGTAACCTTGTGCAGGTGATAGTCAGGTCCTGGAGTGTATATTCAGTGTGTTAATGTAACCTTGTACAGGTGATAGTCAGCTGATGATTTGGCTTGAGCCGAGGTCGAAGCTCTGTGTCGTGCTGCATTAGCCCTGCAGGAGGAAGAGCACCAAGCACAGATTAAGATGCTGCTTTTGGCCGCTGACCAGCTCCCCTCCAAACACTCACACACACACACACACACACACACACACACACACACACACACGCACACACACACACACGCACACAGGAAGTCACAAAGCACCATAGGTGGCTCTTAATCATATTATCCCTGCGAATGGGGCGAGCAGCATGTGGTCTTAAGTACACTTCGCTGAGGTGTGTTGCAATCGTACACACAGCATGTTATGACGCACACACACACACACACACACACACACACACACACACACACACGCACACACACACACACACAGTACATCTGAACGATCTCCACTCACTCTGTTTGTTTTAGGTCAGATTATTAATATCATACAGACTTTAGATTTGTCATACAAACAGCTGTTAGTGACGTCAGATGATTTTAAATTTGCCGATGAGGAAACGCTGCTGTTGAATTATGTGAATATAATCATTGTAATGCTGAGAGTGAAAGAAAATAAATTCTGTCTAACTCTGGTGTATAAAGTCTCTAAAGTCGACATCTTTTCCTTAATAAATGACTTACAGGATCAAAGTAGCTGCTGATTAATTCTCTGCTGTCGTATCTCAGTGTGGAAAGATCATGACCAAATATCGATATGTGAGAGTGTGTTGGTTTAATATTATCATCAGTTTTTAGTCTTCATAGAGATACTGAAGTTCACTGATCCTATACTATTGTTCAGTCCGTTATAAATCACGGCTCAAACTCCACAAACCGACCCAGTGTTGTAATAAAGCAGAATTATTCTTTAACCATAAGAATCAGTAACATGTTATTGTCTCTGTCCTCCACAGATTCAGTCACACAGAAACAATGCAGGTGTTAAATACTGTGCGATGTGCCGCAGCCTGATAGATGCCAACAGGCAGCTGGCGTTCGCACAGAACAACAGCAGGAATTCGATCATCACTCGGAGGAGAAAACTCAATAGTCAATTCAGCAGCTCAGCCTTATTCCCCAGCCGCCGACCACACTGTGAAATCGATATGTAATTTATCGGCGATAAAGCTGAGCATTGCCTCGGGCTGGTTAGTGCATGTCTGTGTGTGTGTGTGTGTGTGTGTGACCTGGTTAGCAGTGTGATGGCCTGTAATCCAGGTCGAGCTGAGAGCCTGCAGGAAGGCTGAGACACCTGAACACAGCCTTGTTACCTTCTGTTGTAAATGAGCTCTTCTGAGAATTCATTCATGGAAAATACAAAGTTCAGTCCTTCCTGCAGTGTTTCTGTCACAGTGTCAGATCACAGGGATCTATTTTACAACCAAATTACCACCCAAAATAAATGTGGGAGTCTAAATTTTTATAAAACTAATGAAACTCCATGTAAAGCCACATGTTCCTGCCTCAGGATCTGATTCTCAGTCAGTGTAGAACCTCAGGGGGGACGGAGCGGTGGTCTGTTGGTTCATTATTCTCCAACAGTCTGGAAAAGAGTTCATTTGTCCATCAGACTGTTGTACTGTAAATTATTCATCATTATGGTTAATGTTATGCAGGATGATGTCATCATACTACAGTGAAGGTATGACCCCTCCTACTCTGCCTCTGATTGTCTGGTACCATTGACTGTCTGAATGTTTCACTGATGACCACGTCATGCTCAGAGGTGTTGGGATTCACAGGACCACAGATGATTTATCATTTGGTAAAATCCTCACTGGACAATTTAAAGGCTTTTTCCTCTGCATGCTCTTTGTCTTCAAACAAAGACAGCTAGGTGACACCCATCTCCACAGGAGGCCTCACCTCACACCTCAGTGAGACTGAAGTCCCAAAACTTGATTGGACCTTTACAGTGACATGTGACTCTGATGTCACAGGCATCTGTAGAAGGTCTGAACAGATCTCTCTCTCTTGCTCTATAGCTGCGTAGCAGTGCACACCTCTTTCCGGCTGGGCCTGGAACAGTCCAGAGGCCCAGACCCTGGCTCCATAGCCCCAAAGCACTAAAGGGAGGGCAATGGATCACAGACTCTCTCGCAAACACAAGGTTTGCAACTAGCTTTCCAGCAACAAGGAGCTGAGTTAGCACCCAGTGTCTGACTCTGCTAAACCTCGAGCGACCAGCTTCCTCTGAGTTTCACCTTTGGAACAAAGGACCCAACAAAGACTGCAGCTGGAACCATTTTCCCAGCCTTCTTCTGCCGGCTAACAGCAGTACACCACCAAGTGGCTCTTTCCTCCATCCGTTCAAGGATCGGTAATGTAACAACTGGGCATAGCTTATCACAGCTTTACAGACTAAGCACGACTGTTCAGAATCAGAATCAGAATCAGAATCGTTTTTAATCGCCAAGTACGTTCGCACATACAAGGAATTCAGTTCCGGCAGGTGGTAACACTCTCAGAATAAGGTACAAGTGATAAAGAACAAGAAAGGAATACGTAATAAGAAAAACAGGATATGTACATCTATATGCAAAGTAAAAAAGTAAGTTAAAAAATAGAATAAAATAAAATAAATAAGTAAATAAAATAGTATGTACAAGGGTGGTGCAAAGTACACAAGATAGTGCAAATGATAGTGGTTTTTGGTTAGTGCAAATGATTGGTTGAAACCATTTATGAGCTGTTCATGAAAGTGATGGCAGTGGGGAAGAAGCTGTTTTTAAGTCGTGTGGTTTTGGTGCGCAGGGCTCTGTAGCGCCTGCCGGAGGGGAGGAGGGAGAACAGGTTGTTTCCCGGGTGGGCGGGGTCCTTGATGATGTTGGCTGCCCTCTTCCTGGTTCTGGAGCAGTACAGTTCCTGGATGGAGGGCAGGGGGGCCCCAGTGATTTTTTCAGCAGTTCTAACTGTGCGCTGCAGTCTGTTCCTGTCCTGCTGTGTGGCTGCTCCGAACCACACGGTGATGGAGGAGCACAGGACAGACTCGATGACAGCCGTGTAGAACTGGATCAGCAGCTCCTGAGACAGGCCGTGTCTCTTCAGCTGTCGCAGGAAGAACATCCTCTGCTGGGCCTTTTTCAGGATGGAGTGGATGTTCAGGTCCTGGGAGATGGTAGTCCCCAGGAACTTGAAGGTCTCGACGGCTGACACAGGGCTGCTGCTGATGGTGAGGGGGAGCAGTGGCGAGGGCTGTCTCCTGAAGTCCACTGTCATCTCCACCGTCTTGAGCGTGTTCAGCTCCAGGTTGTGCTTGCTGCACCAGAGCACCAGCCGCTCGATCTCTCGCCGGTATGCAGACTCGTCTCCGTCCTGGATCAGGCCGATGACTGTGGTGTCGTCTGCAAACTTCAGGAGTTTGACGGCTGGATGCGTGGAGGTGCAGTCGTTGGTGTAGAGGGAGAAGAGCAGTGGGGACAGGACACACCCCTGGGGGGCACCAGTGCTGATGGTCCGGGTAGCTGAGGTGACGTCTCCCAGCCTCACCTGCTGGCTTCTTAACTTGTATGTGATTTAATGCTGTTTACTGAATATTGTTGTGATTGTTGGCAGTCAGATCATTGATTAGTTGGCTTCGCCAAAGCTAAGTGTTTAGTTTGCTAATGCTGTTCACAAACAGACTCTTGCACACAACTAAACAATCTCTGCACTAATCCAGACGGTTTGCAACACAAATCACATTCACATAGACTCATTAACAAAGGCTTTCAACAGAGCTGCACCCAAACAGGCATTTCAAAGTTCCCGCATCTTTTCCTTTGTCTTTGTCCTGACCACACGGTCAGACAGACACCTCCCCCTGAATCCAGCCTTGATTCGGCCATTTTGGTAGTTCTCTGTTGTCAGCCATTTTGTTTTGTAGGCCAAGCGGCTACTTGATCACCACACCCGCCTTTGTCTTTCTTTCTCTTCTTTCTCTGTCTCTCTCACACACACAATACACACACACACACACACACACACACATACACACACACATATACACACCAAGCTTGTATATAGTTAGTTAGAATTTGTGTGTTTTGGTTTGCTTTGCTAATTTGTGAATAAATACAATTCTTTGGGATCATACCTGCTGTCTGTTTAATGTTGCACAAGAGTGAATGAATAGTCAACCTCTGCTGCGTCAAGAACTCTGAAATCCTTCAGGCGTTACTGTTAATTTTGGTTGTTGTCACTAATTTAATTATTAATCAAACTCCAAATTAATTGTTTAGCCTACTTTATGACACTGATATCTTTAACTGGCTATCATTTTTCCCTTTACGGGAATGGTGCCCCACGAGGTGATTTAATGTTAATTAAGTCACATTATTTAACATAATTATTAATTATTTATAATAATTATTTATTATTTCCGATAGCCAATTAAACCCGAACATATTTGGTACCTCCATGTGAAGCCTAGTGTGTTGACCCCAACATATTTGGTGCCATCGTGTGAGGTAATTATATGTTGATTCCCAACAGAGGAAAGGTTCAGTGTTGTATGCCGTGTTGGTGATTAGTTTAGGATCTGTCGTCTTACTCTCCAACATTTGTTCACCACAGTGCAGTGTGGCCCTGCACCATGTCGGCCCTCTGGAGGTGGTTTGCTATACTTCCATCTTAGAACTGTTGAACAATGAGCATGCGCGAGAGCAGGAGCTGAGCATGCTGAGGGAGACGCCAAGCTGAGATAAAATGTGGCAAAACTCCTAAATTAAGCAATACTGGCGAAATTCAGTTAACGACTTTAACTAAGAATGAGCAGTTGATCACCTTGGATCACTTTGGACAATCGTGTTAATGCCGCAAAACACAAGAACACGGAACGCGACCAAGAAGGCACAGTCTGAACAGAGCGCAGCTGATGATCAGGAGGGATATAAGACTGCCACATGGACAGTACTACGCATGCGCTGGCGTCTTCTGCTGCTACACAACAGAGCTCCGTAAGCCTGCTTTTATCCAGTTTTAAAACATTTTAAATCACTCTAAACATTATGCCCCTGGCTAATGTTTGATTTTAACGTTTTATTTTTTTACTGGGTGAAAGTTTTTTAGTCATCGGACGTTTGGATCTTAACCTTTTAAAGAAAGGCCTGGTGAGCCGCCATGGCAACACTGGACGCTGCTGACTCACCTGGAAAATTGGAACAAATGCTGAACAAAGCGTACAAAAAGATCGCTAACCTTCTCGAGGACATCGAGCGGATGTCAAATGAGCTCCAGAGGAAGGATTCCCTGCTGATCACCCTCAGGTCCCGTTTCCCGATGCTGACCAACTGGCTGGAGACCTCACGGACCGGTGAGTCCGCTCCGCAGAACACCACCTCCGCGCTCGGGCAAACAGTTCTCTGGGACCCGTCCTCCTCCTGTCAGCGGCCCGCCTGCTCCACTCCAAACAGGGGGACTCCCTGGACCGAAGTGGTTGTCCGCAGGCGGAAGAGGGCTTCGAGCGGGGCTCCTTCTCCTCCGATACCGTTCTCCAACAAGTACGCGGCTCTGTCCGTGAGCGAGAAGCTGGCGACCCGGGACCCACACCAAGAGACAGCACCTGTTCCTGCAGCCACAGACACCATGCCCCGCTGACGGACACCACAGCCTTCCCTCCACTCACTGGTAGCTGCCCTCCAGCAGGTGGGTGTCCAACAGGGAACTGTCTGCTGGCGCCGACCCGCTCCTCATCCCAGCACAAGCAGCTCGTGAGGGACGCGGTGCGCTGGCAGTCCTCCCGTTCTCCCCGCCTGGCGAGGGATCACACCCGGATTCCTGGTGTGGGTGGCGGGATGGCTGAGCTGGCTTGCTCCCCTGAAGACCGAGCGGACGCTCCCACAACCCTGGTCATCGGGGACTCCATCGTGAGGCACGTCCGCATGAGGGAGGCGTTAACCTTGCCGTTACCCGGAGCCACCATTACCGACAAAACCGGGAAAATAACGGACATCCTGAGCTCCCATCCGCAGGCGAAAAGGATTATTATCCACGCAGGTACGAACGACATCGCCAGGCAACAGTCCGAACTTTTAAAGCAGGATTTTAGACACCTTTTTAACTCCATCTCACAGTCCCAGGTGACTGTTTTTATCTCCGGCCCCACCCCCACCTGCAGCACAGGGATTGGCACCTTCAGCCGTCGGCTTAGCCTCAATACATGGCTCTCCTCTGCCTGCAACTCCCACCATGTCGGCTTCATCAACAACTTTGAAGTTTTCTGGGAGAGACGACACCTCTTTGGGCCAGACGGGCTCCATCTCAACAGGGCAGGTGCCCGCATGCTCTCAGCTAACCTGGCATACGGTGTTCAGCGTGCAATTTTCCCCAAACCCGCACCAGCTGCTCTGTCCCACACTGATTGATGTCCCCCAGGTCCATGCTCCTATCCACTCAGTTCCACCTCTGACCACCATACACACAGTACCGGACTTGGACCTCATATTCACACCAACACCTCATCCATTCCGGTAATCATTACACAACATCAACACATCAGACACCGCCATACTCACTCTGTGAACCTTCATAACCTTCGACCACTCACAAAACACCCACAACCCACCTCCAGGATCAACAAGCCACCTGTCACCATCAATGTGGCACTTTTTAATGTTCGCTCTCTTTTAAATAGAACTTTTTTAATGAATGACGTGATTTTAGATAATAAGTTAGACTGTTTTCTTTTAACTGAGACATGGCTTGGCACTGACGCACCTGTTGTACTCACCGAGGCCTGCCCACCAAATTTTAATTTTTTGTTTTCTACTAGAGAGGGTAGAAGAGGAGGCGGGAGGGCATCCATTACAAATGACACACTGACCTCAAATGGAGTGTCTTTTAACAGTTACAAGTCATTTGAGCACCATGCCTTTACTTTTAGCAGCCCTCCGATTCTTTGCATCACTGTTTACAGACCACCCCATCACTCTAGTTCTTTTATCAGCGAATTCTCTGAACTTTTATCAATCATTCACACCTCTTATAGCAGGATTTTAATAACTGGTGATTTTAATCTACAATAGTTTTTAAACCTTTTAAATTGTCTTGATTTTAAGCAGCATGTCACACAGCCAACTCACAACAGAGGACACACCCTGGACCTGGTCATAACCCATGGCCTGTCCATCGGTGTGTCCTCTGTTGTCGACCTGGCTGTGTCCGACCACTACTGTGTATTTTTTAACATCACCACTTTTAACCAGGAGGAGGCCCCGGTGAGAACAGTGAGGAGGCGCTATCTTATTTCTGAAGTGGCTGCAAATTTTATTGAGATTTTACAGAGCACTCCTGCTGAAATTTTACCTGCACCTTGTGATTTTATCGTTGATAATTTTAACAGTAAACTGAAGTCAACTCTCGACTCAGTAGCTCCACCTGTAACTAAAACAATAAAAAGAAAACCTACACCCCCGTGGAGAAAAAACGATGAAATCAATAATCTGAAAAGACAATGCAGGAGTGCTGAGAGAAGATGGAGAAAGAGTAAACTGACTGTTCATTATGAGATTTTACATCAACAACTCAAAACCTACAATAACGCAGCCAAAAAGGCCCGAATTTCCCATTTCTCAAAACTCATCACCAACCATAAAAACAACCCCTCGTCCCTCTTTTCCACTTTTAATATTTTAACAGGCACTGATTTTAATAAAGTTCTTAAGACACCAACAGATGATCTTTGTGAAGACTTTGCAGACCACTTAAGAACTAAAATCAAGGACATCAGATCCAGTCTCTTATCCGAGAAAGTTCTGTCTGTTACCACACCTGGACTGTTGTCCTTGCCTGAGGAAACACTGGAGAGTTTTGCCTTGGTTGATGCAAGGACACTTGGTCGAGTTTTCTCCCAAGTAAACCCAACAACCTGCCTTTTAGATCCAATTCCCACATCACTTTTAAAGACGTTTTATGGTTTCTTTGAGGAGCAGTTTTTAAACATCATGAATTGCTCTCTTGAGACGGGTGTCTTCCCCACCGCCTTTAAAACGGCGGTGGTGAAGCCCCTTCTGAAGAAGAGCAACTTAGACCCCAACGTTCTTAATAATTACCGGCCTGTATCCAACTTACCGTTTTTAAGTAGAATTTTAGAAAAACTGGTTTTTAACCATGTTAATGACTTTTTAAACAGAAATACCATTTTAGAGAGGCATCATCATGGTTTTAGGATGAACCACAGTACCGAGACAGCCCTTCTAAAGATTTTAAACAACATCAGGTGGAATTTAGATAACAAAAAGCTCACAGTGTTGGTTCTACTGGATCTAAGCGCCGCTTTTGATATGGTAGACCATCACATTTTATTAAAAAGACTCAGACACCTGGTTGGCCTCTCCGGTACTGTCCTTAACTGGTTTTGTTCTTATCTCACAGACCGATGCTTTTATGTAAGTATGGATACATGTTCCTCAGGAACTCATGAAATTGGATGTGGGGTTCCCCAAGGCTCAATTTTAGGTCCACTTCTCTTTAATCTTTACATGCTTCCCCTTGGGGACGTCATCAGGAGACATGGCATCAGCTTCCATAGTTATGCCGATGATACACAGCTATACATCACCGTGTCTCCTGATGACACAGGGCCAATTGATGCCCTTTTTAACTGCATTGTAGACATCAAGTCATGGATGGCAGAGAATTTCCTGCAGCTCAACCAGGACAAAACTGAGGTTTTAGTTATAGGTCCTGAAGGCCAGAGAGAGAAAGTACCAGTACAGAGGTGCTAATGCATGCTTTTATTTCCTGTCGCTTAGATTACTGTAATGCCCTGCTCTCTGGAGTATTTTAAATTTCCAATTATTACAAAACACAGCCGCACGCGTGCTGATGAGGATCAGAGGGCGGGAGCACATTACACCGGTTTTAGAGTCGCTGCATTGGCTCCCCGTCCGCTTCAGGATCGATTTTAAGATTCTCTTACTGGTTTTTAAATGTCTTAACGGCCTTGCGCCCTCTTATTTATCTGATCTGCTTTTACCATATCACCCTCGCAGACCCTGAGGTCCTCCGGCACTGGCCTTTTAACCATACCAAAACCCAGAACAAAAACCCATGGTGAGGCAGCATTTAGCCACTATGGCCCCCACCTGTGGAACAGCCTGCCGGACAGCCTCAGGACTGCAGAGACTGTTGATATTTTTAAAAGAAGATTAAAGACACACCTTTTTAATTAGGTTTTTAACTAATATTTTAAACTCTTCTTATGCTCTTATCTGGTTCTGTCATATTTTATGCTGCTGCTTTTATCTTGCTTTTTAAGATGATATTAATCTTAATAATTTTCTGTTTTTATTTATCACTGGCACTTTATTTATTCTATTTTATTTATAATCTTACGTATGTTATTTTTGGTACTGTATTTATTTTATTTTATTTATTCTTTTAGTCCTATTTTATGCTTTTAGTTTTTAGCTTTTAACTCCAGTGTTTCCTCAGGGGGGTCCTCCACACTGGGAGCTGTGTCAGGTCTGCCCCCCGATGGCACGGCCTGCTGCTCCTCCCAGTGTGGACGACCCCAGAGGTGGCGTTTCCTTAATCCTCAGTGCCATGCCATGTCTCCCTATTGTGTGTGTTGTGTGTGTGTGTGTGTGTGTGTGTGTGTGTCTAGTATGGAGGGTGGGAGGGAGGGGCTTTCTTTGTAATTGTTTTTCTGTCTTTAATTGTGTTAATTGTTTTTAATTCTGTAAAGCACTTTGTGTTGCATGTCCGTGCAGGAAAAGCGCTCTACAAATAAAGTTGATTGATTGATTGATCGATCAACAGGTGATTGCAGCGAGCATGGCAGGTAAAGTGGATAAACAACAAGATTTACCGTCTTTGATTCGCTCAATACTGAGAGAAGAAATAAGAGAAGTAATAAACACACTACAACCGCAGCTGAACGCTCTAAAAAATGACATATCTGTGTGCAGAGGTAAAATTGGAGATGTGGAAGAAGCATTATGTAAAATGGACAGTCGAATTACAACACTGGAGAAATCAAATGAACTGCTCCGTAAGGAGAATGATGAATTAAAAGAGAAGGCCGAGCGATTGGAAAGTTATTTGAGGAAGTGTAACATCCGCATCCATGGACTAACTAAAGATGTTGAAAAAGGACATCCAACGAAATAGATGGCCTCTCTTTTGAGGGAAATGTTCAAAGACAAAGTCACACTTGAACCGGAGGTTGAAGTTGCACACAGAGTCGGACCTGCTGGGAAACTAGGAAGCAGGACCATGATTGTCAGATTGCAGCGGTACAAGGTGAAGGAGGAGATTATTGAAATATCAAAGAAAGAACGCACATTTGAGGCTCGCGGGATGAAGTTGCGAATCACACCTGACCTGACGGAGATGATGGCAAAGAGAAGGGCACGATTTCATGATGTAAGAGAGAAACTGTGGAAAGCAGGGGTACAAAATGGGATCATTCACCCAGCAAAACTGATAATAACTTTCAAAGACGAATCCAAAAGATTCACGGATCATCTACAAGCGGAGGCTTAATGGAAGGAGGAGATAGAGCCAGACTTTTGAAGAACAAGGTAAATGGACTGGACTCTTATGAATAAGAGAATGAATTGAAAGAACAGTACCTGAAAAATGGGAGGTCGTCTAGTGATGTTTCAGTTATCAAATGAAAGTTATTGTTATTATTATTATTTTCTGTTTGTTTGTTTTGTTTTGTCAAATGAATTATTTAAAAGGGAGAGTGGAACTGGAATTTTGTTTTTGATTGACGAGGGATGGCGCAGTCCTGTTAGACTTAAACAATGTGTATCTTAGCAGCGTGTGTGTGTGTGTGAGTGTGGATGCATGAGACTGTCTTTGTGGATGTTCTTTGGTAAAATGTGTATGGGGATTGTATGTGGGTGTGAAAGAATGACTGATGTTGTTAGTGGTTGTATGTTTGTTTTATGTAGCTCATGTCATGAACAAAACCAGAGGACCCAAATGCAAGACCCGGGTTCGTTACACAGGAAGGCTGAAGACGAGGCAGAGGTATCCAAAACGTGAGGCAAAGGCAAGGTCGGGAAACAAACAGGGTCAGAATAACGCTAGAACACAAGACAAGAATAATGCTGGGACGTGACTATGAAATCAATGAACTGGCGACGAGACAGAGTGAGACAAGAGGTAAAATACAAGAGGTAATGGGGAGTGATTGGAGGCACGTGTGGGAAGGCACAATCAGGGACAGGTGCGCACATGATGGGGGGAAGGGACAGGACACGAACCTGAAACAGAGACAGGGGTGAGTGATCTTCAAAATAAAACAGGAAATACAAGACATGAATCATAAGAAATAAAAACAGATGCTTAACAGAAACATGACAGCTCAAAGGTTGGCTCTGAAATGACAATGATTGATTTATATTTATTAAAAGAAGAATATTGAAAATATATGATGCAAAGTAACTTGACATTACCGAGGAAAGGATTAAGGATGGCTCATTTAAACATCTGCAGTCTAAGGAACAAAATACAGGATATCTCAGAAATTATTTTGAAGCAGGATTTGCACATAATGGCAATTTCAGAAACGCATCTGGATCCAACAATAAACAATGCTTTACTAAATATCAATGGATACAATATTTACAGATTTGACAGGAATATAAATGGGGGAGGAGTCGCAATGTATGTTCAGAGTCACATTCCAGTGAAGGTGATAGAGGATTTAGGGATAGTTGGAGTGGAAGTAATTTGGTTACAGATTCAGTTACCTCATCTAAGATCA
The DNA here is from genome assembly GCA_035609425.1 of Epinephelus awoara. Lineage (NCBI taxonomy): Eukaryota > Metazoa > Chordata > Actinopteri > Perciformes > Serranidae > Epinephelus > Epinephelus awoara. The sequence goes on from CM069299.1 coordinate 44,069,240, forward strand.
CTATTAATCGGGTGTTGCTATAGACCACCAAATGCTAATGTAATGTATCTTGATTTAATATGTGATTTAATATGCTGAATAGGGTATGTGATTTAAATAATGAAGTGTACTTCCTGGGTGACTTGAATATTGATTGGAGGTTAAAATCCTGTGCACTCAGATCTAAGCTGCTGTCCTGTGCAAACACGTGTAATTTGACACAAGTAATTAGGAATCCAACCAGAATCTGCTATAGGGCTGATGGTTTGAAATCATCTACTTGCATTGACTTCATTTTCACAAGTGCTGCTGAATAATGAGTTCAAATGCAATATCGATTCTTGTAGGTTGCAGTGACCACAATTTAGTGGCAATAGGAAGAAAGACTAAAGTACCGAAAGCAGGTCAAAAAATTATTTTAAAGAGAATCTATCGATATTTTGATGATAGTTTGTATTACAGTGATGTAAGTAGAATGGATTGGTCTACAGTCTTTCAGGAGCAAGATTCTAATAGGGCCTTAAATGTGCTTAATGATTTGCTAATGTCAATTATTGATAGACATGCACCAATAAGGAAGCTCACAGTGAGAAATGTTAAAGCTCCATGGTTGGATTATGAACTTAGAGATAATACGGCAGAAAGAAATCAAGCCAAGGCTGAAGCAATCAGATCAGGGGATTCACTGCAGTGGGATATTTATCGTAGATTAAGAAATTGTGTAACAAAATTGAATAAGACAAAGAAGCTAATGTATTATCAAAATAAAATTGTCTGTGCAAAATTAGATAGTAAAAAAATCTGGAGTACACTTAATGAATTCATGGGCAGAAAAGGGAGATCGACACCACATTTCTTAGAGGTAGAGGGACAGTTTTTTACTAAGCCAAGTGATATTGCTAATTATTTCGGTAGTTATTTTAGTAATAAAATTCAGAACATGTGCAATGGTTTGCAATCTAATGATGATGATGATGTTTTTTTCTAGTAAAGTGATTAAAGATAAAATAATGCATAATAAATTGTGTAAGTTTACTTTTGAAAGCATCGATGCTGAGAAAATATTGAAATTACTCCAAGCAAGTAAAGTAAAACCTTCAGGTGTTGACAACCTTGATATGAAGTTATTGAAACCTATAGCTGATCTGATTGCTCTTCCTGTTGCTTATATCATTAGTTTGAGTTCAAAAACATGTGTTTGTCCTTCTGAATGGAAAGTAGCCAAGAATTTACCATTACCAAAAAATAGTAGAGAACCATTTTCGGGCAAGAATAGTAGACCAATTAGTTTATTACCTGCCCTTAGTAAAATAATGGAACGAATAATATATGATCAAATTCAAAGTTATTTTTGTAAAAATGAGTTGCATACAGCATATCAACATGCATACAAAAAAGGACACTCCACGGCTACAGCACTCGCTCAGATGACTGATGACTGGATGAAGGAAATTGATGATAAAAAAAATTGTTGGTTCTGTATTACTAGATCTGAGCACAGCATTTGATGTTCTTGATCACCATGTGTTATTAAATAAGCTGCGCTGTTATGGTTTTGAACCACTTGCTGTCGCATGGGTTAAAAGTTATTTGACTGTTAGGAAATGTACTGTATACTATAATGGTAGTTATTCTGAGCTGAGAGCTGTGAGTTGTGGGGTGCCACAAGGAAGCGCTTTGGGGCCGCTTTTGTTTTCAATATTTATTAATGATTTTCCTCTGATTTTGAAAAATGCCACTGTTGTGATGTATGCTGATGACACGACAATTTACACATCAGCACATACAACTGATGAATTGACTAAGATTTTAAATAAGGAATTAGAGTTAACAGAAAAATGGATGATAAGAAATAAACTGGTCCTACACAGGGGAAAAACCAAATGTATAGTTTTAGGTTCAAAACATTCATTAAAGGAATAGTTCACCCTAAAACAAAATTCAGTCATTATGGACTCACTCTCATGCTGATGAGTAATCCGGTGTAGTTTTCTCTTCCTCAAAGTGCACCTGGAGACCCCCGGTGAGCCAGTCCTGCAGCGAAAATCCTTACAATGGGCGCCAATTGTGACCGACACAAAAAGGTCCATAAAACTGATCTGATCTGTTCTGTACGACATCTATTGCACGTCTGTCCGTCCTGGAAGAGGGATCCCTCCTCAGTTGCTCTTCCTGAGGTTTCTACCATTTTTTTCCCCCGGTAAAGGGGTTTTTTTTGGGTGTTTTTCCTTATCCGCTGTGAGGGTCTAAAGGACAGAGGGATGTCGTATGTTGTAAAGCCCTGTGAGGCAAATTGTATTTGTGATATTGGGCTTTATAAATAAAATTGATTGAACTGATTGATTGAAACTACACAAAAACTTTGTAATATTCCTCCATAAGGCTCGTCCGCAACAATCCAAGTGTCCTGAAGTGGGAACATCCAGAGTTTACTCGCAACGACGTCATTTAGTATATTTTAATACCATAAACAGTGGCTATGCTCTGTTTGCCCGGAGGCACGCTCACGCGTGCTCGCCCATATACACCGTGCACTCTCTGGCCCTCTTGAACTACGGAAGCCGCGCCAGACAAGATCAATGAGAACTCGCGATAGATACACCGGTATTTACATCCTGCTGTAAGCCTCGAGAGCACAGAATAAAGTTAGTTTCTCCCCGAGCTGGATGAAAAACAACATTATTGGTTATTTTCTTTGGCACTCAAAGACTTACTCTTTTTTCAATAGAGCCGGGAAGTTAAAATAAAAAGATGGTTCGAGTGTGTTCCTTTCCTGGATGCTTCAATCAGGAGATCCGTGACTTTCCACAGGCTACCAGTTCAGGACCCTGAAAGACTAAAGCTATGGCTGATTGCTCTTCGTCGCAATATCAACACCGGCAACGTCCATGCACTCCGGATCTGTAGTGAACACTTTTCACCACCGGAGGATTTCAAATGTTCAAAAGGAAGAGCTTTGTTGAAGACTACAGCTGTGCCGACCTTGTCACACTTAAGGACAGAGGTATGTACTTTACAGACTTTTTATATAACTTATATGTTGATATATTTATATACCTTTTTCACAGGCGTGGTAACGTTACAGGGTGTTTGATGTTACCTGACTAAAAACTATGCATTTCCACATCATTTTGGACTATTATAGAGTTTTCTCCTTGTTTCTGACACAGTTGAATATGCATTTTCACATAAGTTTGGACTATTATTACGAGTTTTTTTTTTAGTTCTGTTCATTTTGCTTTGGGACTGTAAAAGAACACCTGGGGGTTACACATAAGTGTTATAATATTTGGGGAAAGATAACATCACTGTTTAATTCAGCTACAAAGACATTACCACACACATGGTCTTCACATTTATATAACTACCTAGGGTAGTTATATCAGAATCACACATTCACTTATGAAATTATAACATAATTTGTGTCAGAAATAATAACCTCATATAATGCCTGTTTCCAGGACAGTTCACTCCATCCTGCTGCATCAGAGACCATGGCAGCTGACACTGAGGCTAATTTTGCTGGTGTGCTACACTCCACACCAGTGAAGACAAAACCATCCAGTGATCAACCTGAGCACCCACATGCGAGAATGCAGCGGGTCCTAACAAGTCCTGAAACCATAAAAGAACGGACAAGTGCATCCACATCTACAATTTACCATGCCTTCCCCCCGACATGTTCATCTCAAACCGTTAGTACCCACACAGGAATACTGAGATGTGGTTGTGAATTGACACATTTTCACATATAATTTTAATGTAATTTTATTAGCCTAAGTTTATGTTACCATTCATAACATTACTTTACTGTGTACTCAGATGTTATATTGGTAAGAGAAATTATATCCAAATATTGTATGAACATACTGATTTGCTGCCATGGCCAATCTAGTAGTCAAAGTATTAGTGAGTAAGTGGCTGAAAGCAACTAAATATAATTTGTATGTTATTCTAATAGTCATTTTGTTCATTGTAGGATATACAAGCACAGCCTGCAGAGGAAGGTTTTGAGGAAAGTTTGGATGTCAGCATGGCCTCAAGTGCTCTCCCTCCGGACCCCAAAGACACCAGTTTTGCCATTCCAAGTTCAACATCAACCTCAACTCCAGCCTCTGAGGAAAATGAAGACTTGGTGACCTGGAATGAAAAGAAATGGCTGGTCAACGAGTCCAAATTATTGCAGCTTTTCAGGACTTGCCATCAGTGTGGAGGGGGAATCGAAGAAATAATGGTTAGCACGTGTGGGAGCCTCATCAGAATATCCTGGGACTGTTTAAATGGACATAGTGGTCAGTGGAGTTCCTGTCTAGATGTTAGAGGGATGCCAGAGAACAACCTCCTTATGGCAGCATCCACTATCTTCACTGGTGCCACATATACAACAATTGCTAATTAGGCTGGCCTACTCAATCTCCAAATACTGAAAAAACAACAACATATTACCATATACAATCGTCATACCTAATCCCGGTCATCGACATTATATACAATGAGCAGCACAAGGCCATTATGGAACAGCTACTGCAGACACAGTATGTTCTTAAAAAGGGAGTGCATGTGTCTGGAGATGGTCGATCAGACAGGTAAATATATTATTTGTATTGATTTACAAATGATAGACTAATGATTATATAAGGTTATAGAGATAATAATTGATCATCCTTTTTGAGTTAGTGCAGGCGAGTGAAATAGTAATTCCATATTTTATGTTAACACAATACGTGAACAATTATTGGACATTTAGGTGTAATATGTGCAACATATTACTCGAACAGTGTTTCCATCTGACCATGACATGCACTGTACATTACAGATGTATGTCACCTACTGGACGTGTGAATATTCTGTTTTGTGGTATAGGTGACAGAGGCATCCAGCTCTGCAGCCATGGAGTCAGTGGGCTTCAGGAGAGGTCTTGATTACCTTCTTGAGCAAGGTGTTGAGGTGGAGGTGGTAACCACAGACCGATCACCATCCATTCGAAAAATCATGCGCGAAGACTACCCAGACATACATCACGAGTTCGACATCTGGCATGTTGTCATGGGTAAGTCAACGGTAGACAAATTAGAACTTTTTAAAATGACAAAATGTAAAAGAATGACTACCTGCATTACCATATTAATAAAATAATATAAAATATTTAATCAATTTTTGGCTGTTTTTTGCTAGGGCTAATGAAGAAACTCCTGTCAGCATCCAACAGAAAGGACAACCGAGACCTCCAACCGTGGATAAAATCCATCTGTAACCACTTGTGGTATGCTTGTTCTACTTGTGGAGGTGACCCAGATGTGAGTAACAGTACATTTTTTACATTTTGGGATTAGTGCGTTAAAAAATCAAAATAATTATAATAATAATTACAAGGATACAGCCCACTTACTGTATTTGCTTGTGAATTTATTTTTCCTGTTTTTTGTTATTTTTATTTTATTCTTAGGATCTGATAAAAGTCGAAAGCACTACTTCATCACATTTGTGGTGTTCACCGCTGGGAGGAAGATGGACAGGAGAAGAAATGCGTGCATGATGACCTCAGTGCAGAGCAACAGAGGCGAAAGAGGTGGATTCTGAAAGACTCTCCTGCCTTCAGAACCCTGACTAGTATTGCCCTGGACAAAGGACTAATGAAGGACCTGAGGCAGATGGCCCTCTTCAAACAGACAGGTTTGAAATATGAAAAGAGAATGTTTTTATAGCCCTATTCCAATTAAAAAAAGAAATAATTATGATGAATTCATGATTATAAATATTTAGGGAACATGTCAATATTATGTTTTCTCAGGAAAGCTTGAAGTGTTCCACGCATCACTGCTGAAGTACACAGAGAAGAGACTCCACTTGCACTACTCCACAATGAAAGCGTGCACCCAGATTGCCATTATGGACCACAACGAAAATGTTCAGCGTGAACAGGCCTCCACCACCACAGGTAATATACCTGCAAAGATGTAGCTACTTTTCCCACAAAAAAATGTACGACGCAAGACTCTACATTATGTGGATAATATTTTTTGTGGCAAATCTTTACAAATCTAGTGGACTTTTGTTAATTGCTCACTGTCATATAGCCTATTGATTCATGTCCTCTTACTGACTTCTACTGGCAAAAACAACACATTACGTGTGACCTTTGATGGGAGGCACACCTGTTTTTTGTGAGCCTGAACAAATCAGCCCCGCTGCACTTTGATGTCAGTCTGCATGATTAATATAGTAATTTGTGCGTTAAATTCTAGTATTACAAAATTGAAGATACATTACCCATAATTATGTGGATATAATGTCTTTGTTAAATATTTTTAAAATCTATGGTTGATAATATGTACATATTGTATCATTACCATTTTCTATGTGTCCAATTATTTTGTTTTGTTTTTCAGGAAAATCAAAATTTAATGTGGTTTACCCAAACCAAACCAAAGAGTTGGTAGCCAAAAACATCTATGTGCCAACGACGCACACATTCCGGCACACTCTTGTGGCGCAAGTTCTGCGGAGACGCCTGGACCCCAACATCAAGTTCAAAGATCCACAGTCACATGTTTCTATTCCACCACTACCAAAAAACAGCACAAAAACCTAAACCTGCAAAAGAGGAAGCCATACTAAAACATGCTTCACAATTTAGCAGTTAGTATGAGGGCTGCACAATCGGTTACTGCATCAACATGTGAAATGTCAAGTCAGATAAACGCAAACATGCTATGTTTATTTATGCCTTTTCTATTTTTGTAAATATTTATCTTGCGTGTTTTTTTTGTTCTTTTCCAAATCAGGTGGTGTTGGTCTAAAGTTTGTTTTTAACTAAAACTCATAAGCTCCTCATTTTCCATTACTAAGCCACCAGAAAAATCCTTCTGATGGCATATAATTTCACCCTATTTCAGAGTTCCTGGATACACAGACTCTGATCAGTGGTGAACTACATCAGTTTATGAAACGACCAAAGCAGACCCTACTAGTAAGCTACCGTTTGAAAATGAGGCCCTTATATCTGTACATAAATAAAACACTGCATTTATCAGTTGGTGGCATGTCTGTATTTCAGTTTGCGCCAGTCAATCGCCAGTCAAAGGAGCAGCTTTACCATCACATTCCATAAAGAAATTCTTACCAGCTATCCAGTCATATGCAAGATGTGTGCTTATGTTTATGAGCCAAATATTGACCTATTTATAGTACTTATTTTTGTATTTTTCCTAATGTGTAACACATGCAATATGGTCTCCCTTGGAGTGAGTATTTAATGCAACTTAGTTTTGCAGTTTTTTCTTGTACAAACCACACAGTACTCCAAAAATATAATATAATATAGTTTCTAATAAAAATATAGATGTGCAGCAGCATAGTTTCCATGTGTGTTATAATTATTCATAATGAGGTAGTATTTTATTTTGATGTATTGGAAAAAGTCCCAGATCAGATGATGTACTATGAGGTAATATAAAAATGAGTCAGTAAGAATGTGTTTAGATTGATTTATTGATTGTTTGATTATCTTCAGATCAGTTCAAAAGCCTCTTCTGCCTCCTTGAATCCAGTATTAACTCCACTGGGGGAAGGGTAGCTCTCACGGATGCTTGCAACAACACAGGCTGGTAACACTTTTCTATTGTCCTTGCCGAGTCTCTCGGCTTTTAGGACCCACTCCAATACCACCCGGTATGCTACCAACCTGCACTGACTGTGGATAAAGGGAAAAAAAAATAGTTTAGCACTGAGCACAGCACAAAATACAACAATATTGAAAATCGAGTAGCATCAAAACAAAAGACATATTACGCATACTGTACAATGTAACTTACTCAACTGACAGCGTACCGTTTGGTCCTGCGGGTCTTGGCCTTTTTTTCCAGTTGATTTTAGGCATGTGGAATAACATCGGGAGAACCCCACGGGTCAGTAATGGCGGATAATCCGGGTTTTCCGGTGATACATTGTATTTGGCCAGTGCTCTCAGTCTCATCAGTGGAGATATTGAGATCCTCCAGCGGTGGCATCAACAAATCTCAGTCTGTACAGCAAAGACTCTCCTCTTCGGTTGGCATAGCGTGACATTTTCGACATTTACACCACCATGTTTCTGATGCCCTAGGTCTGTAGTCTGCTACTGTTTGTGGCTCTGGTCGAGCCGCGGTTGCTTCCTCCATCTCTCTGAGTTCCTCATCTGTGTACTCCGGTTCAAAGAGAAAGGGCTCAGCAAAGAACTCATGCTCTTTCTTGACATTGAAGTCCTCTGACATTTTTCTTTTTCTTTTCAAAGTTTCTAATCACTAGTGAAGGCAGATCCCTCTTGTGTTTGTGTGTTGCTTACAGCAATGATGTAAATACCACTGTATCTATCGCGAGTTCTCATTGATCTTGTCAGGCGTGGCTTCTGTAGTTCAAGCGGGCCAGAGAGTGAGAGTGAACGGCGTACACGGTGAGCACGCACGAGTGCACCTACGGGCAAACAGAGCATAGCCACTGTTTATGGTATTAAAATATAATAAATGACGTCGTTGCGAGTAAACTCTGGATGTTCCCACTTCAGGACACTTGGATTGTCGCGGACGAGCAGTATGGAGGAATATTACAAAGTTTTTGTGTAGTTTTATGGACCTTTTCGTGTCGGTCACAATTGACGCCCATTGTAAGGATTTTCGCTGCAGGACTGGCTCACCGGGGGTCTCCAGGTGCACTTTGAGGAAGAGAAAACTACACCGGATTACTCATCAGCATGAGGGTGAGTCCATAATGACTGAATTTTGTTTTAGGGTGAACTATTCCTTTAAGAGAAGCATCTAAGCTTCACATATCCATGGGTGATACAGAGATAGAACAAGTAACCGAGGTAAAACTATTAGGAATTACTGTAGATAGTCAAATGTTCTGGAACAACCAAGTAGATCAAATAGTGCAAAGAATGGGTAGAGGTATGGCTGTGATTAAACACTGCAGAAAATGTATGTCTAATCGTTTATTGAAGCAAGTGGTGAAGGCACTGGTGTTGTCACACTTAGACTATTGTTCTGTAATTTGGTCCAGTACATCAGGAAGTAATTTGAATAAGTTACAGGTAGCCAGGGCCGTGCAGAGACCTTTGGAAGGGCAGGTGCTCAAAGTTAAAAAGGGGCACATTGACCACAAATTTGAAACACGGTACAGAAGTATACCTTGCAATATAAACCGTTGAATTTTAGCGACCCTTATTCATAAAAAGGGAACACGGAATGACAACATACCATATCATTGAAATATTCCTTTATTTGTTAGAGGCCGCAACTGCAAAGCAAAATATGTGTCTTTTTTACCTCATGGGTACAACATTGGACACCTTTAGATGAGGGGATTGGTGAGGAGGCTACTGCTGCTGATATCGCTGGAGGTGGGCTGTACTGATCCGGAGTGTAGACACTAGAAAAAACATGGGGGAGAAAAAACTGATTATACAAGTGTTAGTGATCATGGAAAGATGCAAAGATAATCAACATTGAAAATGGCTCACTGGGACTGACCTGCCATACTGCTGATAGTTTGGAGGTGACTACTCATAGAGGGAGGCCTCAGCCAAGGCTAACTGCTGAACTCAGTCAGTATCTCTCTCTCTCTGCATGTCTCTCTGTCAGTGTCAGTATTTCTCTCTCTCTCTGCATGTCTCTCTGTCAGTGTCAGTCTCTCTCTCTGCATGTCTCTCTGTCAGTGTCAGTATTTCTCTCTCTCTCTGCATGTCTCTCTGTCAGTGTCAGTATTTCTCTCTCTCTCTGCATGTCTCTCTGTCAGTGTCAGTATTTCTCTCTCTCTCTGCATGTCTCTGTCAGTATTTCTCTCTCTCTGCATGTCTGTCAGTATTTCTCTCTCTCTCTGCATGTCTCTCTGTCAGTGTCAGTATTTCTCTCTCTCTCTGCATGTCTCTGTCAGTATTTCTCTCTCTCTGCATGTCTCTGTCAGTATTTCTCTCTCTCTCTGCATGTCTCTGTCAGTATTTCTCTCTCTCTCTGCATGTCTCTCTGTCAGTGTCAGTATTTCTCTCTCTCTCTGCATGTCTCTCTGTCAGTATCTCTCTCTGCATGTCTCTGTCAGTATTTCTCTCTCTCTCTGCATGTCTCTCTGTCAGTGTCAGTATTTCTCTCTCTCTCTGCATGTCTCTCTGTCAGTATCTCTCTCTGCATGTCTCTCTGTCAGTATCTCTCTCTCTCTCTGCATGTCTCTCTGTCAGTGTCAGTATCTCTCTCTCTCTCTGCATGTCTCTCTGTCAGTGTCAGTATCTCTCTCTCTCTGCATGTCTCTCTGTCAGTATCTCTCTCTCTCTCTGCATGTCTCTCTGTCAGTGTCAGTATCTCTCTCTCTCTCTGCATGTCTCTCTGTCAGTATCTCTCTCTCTCTCTCTGCATGTCTCTCTGTCAGTATCTCTCTCTCTCTCTGCATGTCTCTCTGTCAGTGTCAGTATCTCTCTCTCTCTCTGCATGTCTCTCTGTCAGTATCTCTCTCTCTCTCTGCATGTCTCTCTGTCAGTATCTCTCTCTCTCTCTCTCTGCATGTCTGTCAGTATCTCTCTCTCTCTCTGCATGTCTCTCTGTCAGTGTCAGTATCTCTCTCTCTCTCTGCATGTCTCTCTGTCAGTATCTCTCTCTCTCTCTCTGCATGTCTCTCTGTCAGTATCTCTCTCTCTCTCTCTGCATGTCTCTCTGTCAGTGTCAGTATTTCTCTCTCTGCATGTCTCTCTGTCAGTGTCAGTATTTTTCTCTCTCTCTGCATGTCTCTCTGTCAGTATCTCTCTCTCTCTCTCTGCATATCTCTCTGTCAGTATCTCTCTCTCTCTCTCTGCATGTCTCTCTGTCAGTGTCAGTATTTCTCTCTCTCTCTGCATGTCTCTCTGTCAGTATCTCTCTCTCTCTCTCTGCATGTCTCTCTGTCAGTGTCAGTATTTCTCTCTCTCTCTGCATGTCTCTGTCAGTATCTCTCTCTCTCTCTCTCTGCATGTCTCTCTGTCAGTATCTCTCTCTCTCTCTCTCTGCATGTCTCTCTGTCAGTATCTCTCTCTCTCTCTCTCTCTGCATGGCTCTCTGTCAGTATCTCTCTCTCTCTCTCTGCATGTCTCTCTGTCAGTGTCAGTATTTCTCTCTCTGCATGTCTCTGTCAGTGTCAGTATTTCTCTCTCTCTCTGCATGTCTCTCTGTCAGTATCTCTCTCTCTCTCTGCATGTCTCTCTGTCAGTATCTCTCTCTGCATGTCTCTCTGTCAGTGTCAGTATTTCTCTCTCTCTCTGCATGTCTCTCTGTCAGTATCTCTCTCTGCATGTCTCTGTCAGTATCTCTCTCTCTCTCTCTGCATGTCTCTCTGTCAGTATCTCTCTCTCTGTCAGTATCTCTCTTTCTCTCTCTCTCTCTCTGCATGTCTCTCTGTCAGTCTCTCTCTCTGTCAGTCTCTCTCTCTCTCTCTCTCTCTCTCAGTGTCTGTCAGTGTCTGTCTGGTCAGTCTTTTGTTGCAGTTATAACAGCAACTTCCGGTTGCCCATGCTCTTAAAAATGTCAATGACTTCACTGAGGTTTACTGGGATGTCTTTTTCAATTGCCAGTAGAAGCAGCTCCGACAACCTCTCCTCTGTGCAAAGGGTGCGAAGTTTTGTTTTCACCAGCTTCAGTTTTGAGAAGGAACGTTCAACAGTTGCTGTAGATACCGGAAGGGTGCCATATGTCTTCAGCAGCTCAGTCAAATTAGGGAAAACCAGATGTGCACTGTTTTCTTTGACCACAGAGAGGATAGATGCCACACTGATGGGTGAGGGGCATGAGTATGACGCATGGAAGACCTTAAGTTCTGTCTGCAACTTGTCTTCTTCTTCAATGTTGTAAAACTGGCAGAGTTTCTTCACAGCTTGCAGTGCCTCTGTTGGAATGTTTGCTGTTTTCCAGTTCTCTGGGACTGTCAGGCAGTGGAGGGCATTCAGGATTTCCCATGTGGAGTTATCTTCTCCTTTAAAGCGTCTCTGAAGCTCCTGTGTCATTGTGTCCAGAAAAGAACACCTTAACACGGTAGTAGTCTTGCAAAGTGGGGAAAGTGTGGTCAGCAGTAGCTGAGGTGGCATTTTTCTCTTCCTTGCTTGACCAGGAATCTCAGCTGGGGGATCCAGGCCCACTGATGCAGCCTTCTCTGTAGCCTCTCTATACATGCTGTCAAACTCCTCCTCTGTTCTGCTCTGGGTCAGCCTTTGAAAAACTCCATCCACAACTCTGTATGCTGCAGCCAGGTCTATATCTTTCTGTTGCAAAGCATCAGAGGCCACTGCAGTCACCTGAAAGATGGGACAGGTGATCTCCAGACACAGAAAGAATTCAAAGTTGATGCTCCTCAAGAGAATCATCGCATCACCTGCTGAGGAGTCTGGCGGGTCTTGCTCTGTAATTTCTTCAAGAAACTGCATCACAGCTGGGAGGACCTTCCTTAAAGTGCAAAGAGCAGTTTCTCTGCAAGCCCACCGCGTGTCTGACAGCTTCTGCAGCTCCAGTGGTCGCCGATCCGGGTACATCTTCTTTTGCATTTCAATAAATGCAGAGTGTCTTTTGGAGGAGTTGGCAACAAAAGCATAAAGTTTTTCAACTAAGTTGAAGAAGCTGACAAAACAGATGTTTGACTTTGAACTTTCAACCAACACCAGATTAAGGCAATGTGCCTGACAGTGTACATACAAGGCCATTGGATTTCTTTTGAGAATTCTTGACTGAAGTCCTTTAAAGCGTCCGCTCATGTTTGCAGCACTGTCGTACCCTTGACCTCGGATGTTTTCCAACTTCAGATCATTTTCTTGCAGTAGAGCTATCACAACCTTTTCAAGAGCATCTCCACTTGTGGTTTGAACGTTACACACCTGAATAAAGCGCTCCTTGATCTGCATGTTGTGCACGTACCTGATAACAAAGGAAACCTGTTCGGTTTTTGCAGTGTCGGTGGTTTCATCCATTAGAATTGAGAAGGTTTGGCTCTCCTTGATTTCTTTTTGGATTTCTCTTTTGACGGATATGGCCAAAGCTTTTATCATGTCATTTTGACTTCTGTTGGAGAGAAGTGAGACAAGTGGTCTTTTACCTGGTCCCTGCTTCTCTTTTATGGCCTCCAGGTGTAATTTAATTACACTGTCATACTGGCTAAACAGCTCCACCAACTCTAGAAAATTTCCACGATTTTGGCTTGTAATGGTCTCATCGTCTCCTCTAAAAGGCAGACCCTGCCTTGCCAGGTATAGAGTGATGGCCATTAAGCGGGACAGGATTTCTCTGTTTTTTTCTATTTCTCTGTCTCGAGCAGCTTGTGATGCTAGGTCGCCAATTTTGAATGCTGCCTCCAGGGATTTTTTTTTAAAGCTGTTCCACCTCACCATACTACACATGTGAGATTCAGAGGCACTGTGTTCTTTAATTTTTTCCAGAGCCTTTCTCCACTGATTAAGTCCCTCCGATTTCCACATTTTGCGGCCTATGTATTTATCTTCTCTTAAAAAAAGACGGCAGCTAAAACAAAACATGGCGTCAAGACTTGGGGAGTACTCTAGCCATGTGTTGTTCTCATACCATTTCTTTTGAAATGACCGGCCCTCTTCATTTTTTGGAAAAGAAAGGAGCATTGGTTGACATGGTCCAGTGTTATTACAAAACTGAACGAAGGCTTCATCACATTTGATTTTGTATTTTTGGACATGGGCAGGATCATTTGGGTGGGCGAGTCCAAGTAGGGGCGAGAACCCTCCAACTGCAGTCTCCCCCTGACTTGATGCTCCCTCTACCTCAACATTCTGTGTGGGCTCCTCAATCACTTCTGATACCTTTCCCCCAGCCTCAGTTTCCTCTTGGCTCTCTCTTTGCAGAAAACTCTCCTTTCTCTGAGGGTCAGTGTCTTCTCCCTCCATCTCCTCCTCTTTCTCTTCTTCTATCTCCTCTTTCTCTCCCTCCATCTCCTCTTTCTCTTCTTCTATCTCCTCTTTCTCTTCTTCTATCTCCTCCTCTTTCTCTCCTTCTACCTCCTCCTCTTTCTCTCCCTCCATCTCCTCCTCTTTCTCTCCTTCCATCTCCTCTGACCTATCATCACTCACTCCCTGTCCTGGAAACAAGGCACAATTTGCTCTTGGATTAATCTAATTAACACCTCTTACACCTTATCATTAATAATATCAATCAATAATCATTAAATAATACACCATATAAAATGATAGATAATGTAACAGAACACCAACATTCAAATTGTGTTTGTTACTATTGTTTTCTCGAACAAAATACCTCTGCAATGTAAGTAGCTGCTATATGTGTTCTTCTTACCTTTTGTGCTCTTTCTCATCCAGCTGGTAAGTGATCCACTGCCTTTGGCAGCCTCACGCAGCTCTTTTTGTTTTTGTTTTACCCTCCTGTCTTTACGAGGCATCTCTGCAGAATGAAATATGATTGTTAAACTTCAATCTGATGCCATAAAACACACACACAGAGTGACATTTCAAACCTTTTAAAAAGTTGTACTGTAGCCATGAATTTAATCCATCCATAACCTGACCTTTATTATTATTATTGCTACCACTAAAGTTAAAAAAAATAATGAAATGATATAGAAATCATGTATTTAAATATTTTTGTGCTTTTAATTAGTTTGACTATCAACATTGCCCAATACAGTTAGATTTTAAAAGTTATATAATTCTTATGCATTATACTTATATTTATAGGATATATTTCTCATAGGCCTAAAGCATAATTTCTTCATGCCTTGCATCACTTTTGAGTAAGCCTGTCAAAAAAAGTAGTTTGTCTCTCCCTCTCTCTCTCTCTCTGTCTCTATCTCTCTCTCTCTCACACACACACACACACACAGAAAGAGAGTCGCGGTGGAGATGTATGGCATGCATGGAAAAAAAATATATAGGCTGACCTTAGCCACAGGCCTCATTGCTTCTAGACACAGGGAAAAAACTGCTTGACAGTCAAATAACACATGATATGTCTCTATGCATTTTTCCCATAACAAGAGTAGCCTACTGGTACAGAAACAACAACAAAAGCCCGTCCCGACCTACTTTATCCCCACAGCACGCACGCTGTGGTTAACTAGCCTAACTTGTGAGAGGCAGATGCGGTATGGAGATTTGGACGTCAAAGGATGCTCATATCATATCAAGATGACACTGTGTGCACAAAACAATAACGTTGCAGATCCTACTTACCGGGTCAGTTTTTTACTCTCTCGGCCGTCTGGGATCTTCGGTTTAACAAGTCGTTGTCTAAAGCAGTTCCGCCAGCTGGGCATATCCGAGCACGTCAGGGCAGGGAGCGCTTAATGAGGGTACGTTGTGGACATCATGTGACCGACCCAGGTAGATCTTTATTATTATTTCTTTTTATTAATATTATTATTTTATTATATTTTCGAAACACAACCTGACTTTTATACACTCATAGCCTTAAAAAAAAAAAACTCTGACAAAAGGGCACTTTGGGTGTCAAGGGGCAAAGGGGCAGGTGCTCAAGCACCCTCCGCACCCCCCTCTGCACGTGCCTGCAGGTAGCCCAAAATAAAGCGGCTCGTTTAGTCCTTCAGTGCCCATACCAAACAAATGTAAGTACAATGAATGATCGTTTAGCTTGGTTAAGTGTAAAATGTAGGGTGCAATATTCACTAATATGTCTTATCAAAAACATAATAACAACAAAAACACCAGAAATATTGTACAGGACTTTAGCATTTTTTTTCAGATACACACTATCATTTTACTCAACAGTCTTCTGAGGGTCGGTTTTTGTTACCCCTATGTAGAACTAATTTAAAACAGAAAACAATGCATTACAGAGCAATGGTGGCATGGAATGAATTACCTTTTTTTCTGGTCTCAGAAATTAATGTTATGAGTTTTAAGAAAAAACTCAAACTATTTTTATTTACCCAGCAGGTATGACAGAATATTTTTACTGTTCATATGTTGGACTTTATATATCTGGTTGGAAGGTGTAAAAAAAAAAAAATGTATGAACAGCATCCTCCATCTATCATCCATCCATCCATCCATCCATCCTCCCATCCATCATCATCCATCCATCCATCATCCATCCATCCTTCCATCCATCCATCCATCCATCCATCCATCCATCCATCCATCCATCCATCCATCCTTCCATCATCATCATCATCCATCCATCCATCATCCATCCATCCATCCATCCATCCATCCTCCCATCCATCATCATCCATCCATCCATCCATCCATCCATCATCCATCCTTCCATCATCATCATCATCCATCCATCCATCATCCATCCTCCCATCCATCATCATCCATCCATCCATCATTCATCCATCCATCCATCATCCATCCTTCCATCATCATCATCATCCATCCATCCATCATCCATCCATCCATCCATCATCCATCCTTCCATCATCATCATCATCCATCCATCCATCATCCATCCATCATCCTTCCATCCGTCATCATCCATCCATCCATCCTTCCATCCATCTTTCCTGCATCTTCCTGCGTCTTCCTGCAGGCAGCCAGACTCCATCAAGCTGTTTGTTGTGACTGTATTATTGGAGGAAGCCGTCTCACCTCAGCATCGGGCTGGGCCATGTGGTGTGTGCCACGGCGACCTGGCGGGCGGTGTGTGATTGATCGCACTGTGGCGAGGAGGGTTACTATGCCACGATGCAGAGGCAAATTAATCATCCTGACAGGAGGCTGACATGTAATTTCTCTCCTACATGTTAGCAGCAGGGTGAAACCTCCAGCAGGTGGAAATATGAGCTGTGTGGAGGTGGAGCTGACTTATTTACTCCCAGCATTAGTAGCATGGATTCAGCTGATTTATAAAAGAGATGGACGTTTTCATATCTGCATGTTTCACAGCTGCCGTCAGGCCGAGACGTCAGCTCATCTGAACATCAGATACATACACGCTTCACTTAAAACAAATAATCCAAGAGAAGTAACTGGATTTGAAAAAGAAACAGAACACAGTGTTTATTTTATCCAGCTGCAGTCTGCCTTCTCTCCTCAGCTCAGTCAGAGAATAAAGAGAAAACGTTCATATCAAATATTAAGTTTTAAGTTTAAGTTAAGTTTATTTACTTTACTAATGGGTGACTTTTGACGTGCTGACGTGCTGACGTATTGCGGTAAGCAAGTTGTGTCATTTCCGGTGTTTCTGTGGCAGCGTCTCTGTGCTCTGGTGAATCCTACTAGCCTGCTTTCTGCTTTCTCACTTCAGTTGCTTAAAACGTCTACTCCAAGTCTTAACCCACACTAGTTCTGTTTAAGCACTTACAGCTCTCCTCCTTTCTACGACTTTCTCGCTAATCTCTTAGCTGTTGTTTGCACGTTACTAGCCTTGGTAGCTACATTAGCTTTACTGCTAGCGATGGCTTCTCCCTCTGCTCTCTCTTGCCCGGTGTGCCACATGTTCAGTTATGCCTCTGCCTCCTTTAGCGACAGTGGTAATTGTAACAAGTGTAGCTTATTTGTTGCGTTGAAGGCGAGGCTTAGTGAATTAGAAGCGCGGCTCCGCACCATGGAAAATCACTCAGTAGCTGCGGCCACATAGCATAGCCTTAGCTCCTGCTAGTGGTCCTCCAGTAACTCCCGTTCAGCCAGGTCGTTGGATAAGTGTGCGCCAGAAGCGTAGCTCCAAGCCGAAGCCCACGGCTCACCACCAGCCTGTTCACGTCTCCAACCGCTTTTCCCCACTCAGCGACACACCCGCTGACGATAAAACTCTGGTTATTGGCAGCTCTATTTTGCGGAACGTGAAGTTAGCAACACCAGCGGCCATAGTCAAATGTATCCCTGGGGCCAGAGCGGGCGACATCGAATCAAATTTAAAACTGCTGGCTAAAGATAAACGTAGATTCAGTAAGATTGTTATTCACGTCGGCGGCAATGACACCCGGTTACGCCAATCGGAGGTCACTAAAATTAATGTTGCCTCGGTGTGTGAATATGCAAAAACGATGTCGGACTCCGTAGTTTTCTCTGGACCCCTCCCTAATCTGACCTCTGATGACATGTTTAGCCGCATGTCATCATTTAATCGCTGGCTGTCCAGGTGGTGTCCAGCAAACGATGTGGGTTTCGTTAATAATTGGCAAACTTTCTGGGGGAAACCTGGTCTCATTAGGAGAGACGGCATTCATCCCACTTTGGATGGAGCTGCTCTCATTTCTAGGAACCTGGAAAATTTTATTAGCAGATTAAATCCCTGACAACCCAGAGTTGAGACCAGGACAGAGAGCTGCAGTCCTATACGCCTCTCTGAGCTTCTAGTTCACTTACCCAGCCATAGTTTTCATAGTTTTATACCAACGGTGTCTGTCCCTCGACCACCTAAATTATTTACATCTAAAATTAAACAAAGAGGAGTTGTGCAAAACAACCTCATAGAAATTAAAACCTCTTCTGTGACAGAAAGACAAAACAGGAGAATTAAATGCGGACTGTTAAATATCAGGTCTCTTTCGTCTAAAGCAGTGTTAGTAAACGAATTAATATCAGATAATCATATTGATTTACTCAGTCTCACTGAAACCTGGCTGTGTCCTGATGAATATGTCAGTCTAAATGAATCCACTCCTCCCAGTCATAATAATACCCACATTCCTCGAGGCAGCGGCCGAGGAGGGGGAGTTGCAGCCATTTTTAACTCTAGTCTGTTAATCAGCCCTAAACCTAAACTAGATTATAATTCTTTTGAAAGCCTTGTTCTTAGTCTTTTACATCCGACCTGGAAAACCTCGCAGCCACTTTTATTTATTATTGTGTACCGTGCTCCTGGCCCGTATTCTGAATTTATATCTGAATTCTCAGAGTTTTTATCCAGTTTAGTTCTAAAATCAGATAAAGTTATTATTGTAGGCGACTTTAACATTCATGTCGACGTTGATAATGACTCCCTGGCTACCGCGTTTATCTCATTATTAGACTCCATTGGCTTCAGTCAGGGTGTACGTGAACCCACTCACTGTTTTAACCATACCCTCGATCTAGTTCTGACGTATGGAATTGAAATTGATAACCTAACAGTCTTTCCACAGAATCCCTCGCTATCGGATCATTATTTGATTACTTTTGATTTCTTTTTACTCGACTATACGCCACTTAGCAACAGTTACTATACCAGATGTTTATCAGATAGTGCTGTCGCAAAATTTAAGGAAATGATTACTCCGTCGTTAAATTCAATCCTAAGTCCTTTAGTAACAGAGGTTTCCCGTACCGACTTTAACCTCTCCCGGATTGATCAATTTGTTGATAGAGCCGTAAGCTCGCTGCGAACAACACTTGACTCTGTAGCTCCTCTTAAAAAGAAGTTAACAAAACAAAGAAAGTTCGCTCCTTGGTATAACTCTGAAACCCGTAAATTAAAGCAAATATCGGGAAAGTTTGAAAGGAATTGGCGATTAACCAAACTGGAAGAATCTCGTGTAATCTGGGCAGACAGTCTCAAAACTTATAAGAGGGATCTCCGCAATGCCAGAGCAAACTATTACTCAGCTTTAATAGAAGAAAACAAAAATAACCCCAGGTTTCTTTTCAGCACTGTAGCCAGGCTGACTGAGAATCAAAGCTCTATTGAGCCTTGTATTCCTTTAACCCTTAGCAGTAATGATTTTATGAGCTTCTTTAATGACAAAATCCTAGCTATTAGAGGCAAAATTCATGACCTCCTGTCCTCAGATAGTACCTATCTAACCTCAAACACAGCTGTAACACCTAATATATATTTAGATTGCTTCTCCCCAATTTCTCTTCAAGAATTGACCGCAGTGATTTCTTCATCTAAATCATCAATGTGTCTCTTAGACCCCATCCCGACTAGGCTACTCAAGGAGGTCTTACCTTTAGTTAACACCCATATATTAGATATGATCAATATATCCTTATTAACAGGCTATGTACCACAGTCTTTTAAGGTAGCTGTAATTAAACCTCTACTAAAAAAGCCCACCCTGGATCCAGAGGTGTTAGCCAACTATAGACCAATATCTAATCTTACCTTTATGTCAAAGATCCTTGAGAAAGTAGTCGCAGACCAGCTGTGTGATTTTCTCCAGGATAATAATTTATTTGAGGAATTACAGTCAGGATTTAGAGTGCATCATAGCACTGAGACAGCTCTAGTGAAAATTACAAATGACCTTCTGATTGCTTCAGACAAAGGACTCGTCTCTGTACTTGTTTTATTAGATCTTAGTGCAGCGTTTGACACTGTTGACCATGAAATTCTGTTACAGAGACTGGAACACTTAATTGGCCTAAAAGGTTCTGCACTAAGCTGGTTTAAATCTTATTTATCTGATCGTTTTCAATTTGTTGACGTTCATAATGAATCATCCGTACGTACTAAAGTTTGTTTTGGAGTTCCGCAAGGTTCTGTGCTTGGACCAATCCTATTTATTCTATATATGCTTCCTTTAGGTAACATCATTAGAAATCACTCTATAAATTTCCATTGTTATGCGGATGATACACAGTTGTATTTATCGATGAAGCCAGAAGAAAGGGATCAATTAACTAAACTTCATAATTGTCTTAAAGACATAAAAACCTGGATGAGCACCAATTTCCTGATGTTAAATTCAAACAAAACTGAAGTTATTGTTCTTGGCCCCAAACAACTCAGAGACTCTTTATCTGATGACATAGTTTCTCTCGATGGCATTGCTCTGGCCTCTACCACTACCGTAAGAAACCTCGGAGTAACATTTGATCAAGATCTGTCTTTCAATTCTCATTTAAAACAAACCTCACGGACTGCATTTTTTCATCTGCGTAATATTGCAAAAATTAGGCCTATCTTGACCCAAAAAGATGCAGAAAAATTGGTCCACGCTTTTGTTACCTCGAGGCTGGATTACTGTCACTCTCTACTATCAGGTAGCTCTAGTAAATCATTAAAAACTCTTCAGCTAATTCAGAATGCAGCAGCACGTGTACTAACAGGAACTAAGAAATGAGATCATATTTCTCCTGTTTTAGCTTCTCTGCACTGGCTCCCTGTAAAATCCAGAATTGAATTTAAAATCCTACTGTTAACTTATAAAGCTCTAAATGGTCAAGCTCAATCATATCTTAGAGAGCTCATAGTGCCATATTATCCCACCAGAACTCTGCGCTCTGAGAACGCAGGGTTACTCGTGGTCCCTAAAGTCTCCAAAAGTAGATCAGGAGCCAGAGCCTTCAGCTATCAGGCTCCTCTCCTGTGGAATCATCTTCCTGCTACGGTCCGGGAGGCAGACACCGTCTCCACATTTAAGACTAGACTTAAGACTTTCCTCTTTGATAAAGCTTATAGTTAGGGCTGGCTCAGGCTTGCCTTGTACCAGCCCCTAGTTAGGCTGACTTAGGCCTAGTCAACCGGAGGGCCACCTATAATGCACCAGGCACCTTCTCTCTCTCTCGCTCTCGCTCTCTCTCTCTCTCTCCCTCTCTCTCTCGTATGCTATTACTGTATCTATTTTACTCGGCCATTCTGGATGTCCCTAACTCGGTTTCTTCTCCGGAGCCTTTGTGCTCCACTGTCTCTCAGGTTAACTCGTATTGCAGCGGTGCCTGGATAGTGTGACGTGTGTGGTTGTGCTGCTGCCGTGGTCCTGCCAGATGCCTGCTGCTGCTGCTGCTGCTGCCATCATTAATCATTAGTCATACTTCTACTGCTATTATAGACATATGATATTATCATACATGTAGACTGCCTGATACTAATATATACTTTCAACATATTGTACCACAGTAGCCAGAACTATAACGACAGTATTATTACTTTCATGAATGTTGTTGTAAGCTACTGTCATTACCGAGGATGTCATACAGATTACTGTATTGTGTCATACAGATTACTGTTAATTTATTATGCTGATCTGTTCTGTACGACATCTACTGCACGTCTGTCCGTCCTGGAAGAGGGATCCCTCCTCAGTTGCTCTTCCTGAGGTTTCTACCATTTTTTTCCCCCGGTAAAGGGTTTTTTTTGGGGAGTTTTTCCTTATCCGCTGTGAGGGTCTAAAGGACAGAGGGATGTCGTATGCTGTAAAGCCCTGTGAGGCAAATTGTATTTGTGATATTGGGCTTTATTAATAAAATTGATTGATTGATTGATAATCCCCCTGAGGGGAAATTCAATGTTTTTACTCTTGCTTGTCAATTACACACAGGTCCAAAAGACACACACATGCACAAACAGGACCTATACATGCACAAAGTGGAGAGATGTCAGAGTGAGGGGGTTGCCCTTGGCCAGGCGCCCCGAGCGGTTGGGGGGTTCGGTGCCTTGCTCTAGGGCACCTCAGCAGTGCCCAGGAGGTGAACTGGCACCTCTCCAGCCACCAGTCCACGCTCCATATTTGGTCCAAACAGGCGACCCTCCGGTTCCCAACCCAAGTCCCTATGGACTGAGCTACTGCCACCCATTGTATGTCTTATTACACAAGAAAACCTCTAAAGATGCTGTTTTCTTTTTCACTTCAGTCCTTATTGTTGGGCCATAAACTTTACAGATATTCTTATTCAACATCTAATAATAATAACATCAATAATAATAATAATAAGAAGAAGAATTACAAATAACAGAGCATAGAAGGCTTGGTATCTGGTGACAGAGTTGTGATGGTGATGGCTGGAGTATTCATCTATTCTCTCTGTCATTTGTTTTAAGTTCTGTTAAACTTTACAAATGTTCCCTCAGACTCAGTGGTGGAGACACAGTTTTTACAACTCTGACTTCCTGTGGGAACAATGTGACGGTCATATCACACATTACAGACTAGTCTGTTCAGTTAAATGTAATTATCAACAAAGTCACCAGAATTAACCACCAAGAGACATATTCATTATTTGAAGAAAATGTACAATGCCAACATTAATTCTGGTGACTGGTCTGTAGGTAACTGTGATGGATCTGGTGATTTGTGCTTTTAATTTTGACATTGAATACCAGAAGCTGTCTCCATCTTTATTGAGTTTCCTACGAGACATTCTGATGTTGTGGCTTTAAGATGCTTCAGGACGTCCCAGAGCATTCTTACATGTGTTGAACCGATCAAAAGTATTTTTTCTTGTGTCTGTCAGAGGACAGAGGACCAGCTGTACCGACAGGAGATGTCTATGGACTGTATCGTCTTTGTCCTCTGACCTCTGGCACTGAAAATGATACTGATGTATTCAGATGTTTTTATTAAAGCAGTTTAAAGAGGTCTGGTATTTTTCCTCTGATGTGAGGACACGAGATAATATGAGACAAAGCTGTAGTATAAGACAAACGTCCCTGGTTCTCAGCTACAGGAGGAGACAAACGTCCCTGGTACTCAACTACAGGAGGAGACAAACGTCACTGGTACTCAGCTACAGGAGGAGACAAACGTTACTGGTACTCAGCTACAGGAGGAGACAAACGTCACTGGTACTCAGCTACAGGAGGAGACAAACGTCCCTGGTACTCAGCTACAGGAGGAGACAAACGTCACTGGTACTCAGCTACAGGAGGAGACAAACGTTACTGGTACTCAGCTACAGGAGGAGACAAACGTCACTGGTACTCAGCTACAGGAGGAGACAAACGTTACTGGTACTCAGCTACAGGAGGAGACAAACGTCACTGGTACTCAGCTACAGGAGGAGACAAACGTTACTGGTACTCAGCTACAGGAGGAGACAAACGTCACTGGTACTCAGCTACAGGAGGAGACAAACGTCCCTGGTACTCAGCTACAGGAGGAGACAAACGTCCCTGGTACTCAGCTACAGGAGGAGACAAACGTCACTGGTACTCAGCTACAGGAGGAGACAAACGTCACTGGTACTCAGCTACAGGAGGAGACAAACGTCCCTGGTACTCAGCTACAGGAGGAGACAAACGTCACTGGTACTCAGCTACAGGAGGAGACAAACGTTGCTGGCCTTCACCAGCCTGTCACAGAGTCTCTGATACAGACTAACAAGGCCAAAGGCTTCGTTCACACACATCAAAAACCATTTCTTATCCTGTCTGTTAGACTGCAAGGACTGGGTGTGTATGACTGTGTGTATTTATGTGTGCTGCTAATGCTGTTTTATGTTTCTATTTATTTTTTTTTGAGTAACACTAGCACTTAATTATAAACACTCATTCTTCAGTCTGCCTTCTATTGTAATAAGGACAGAACAGGAAAGGCTTAGAGACAGCTGCAGACGGAAATACAAAGAGAAGGTAGAAAATTGGAGGAAGACGCTGAGACTGTTTCAGAGGGTCTCAGGACCCTGAGGTGATGGGACAACATGGATGCCCTGAGGTGAAGGTTAATATGAAAATCACTGACATTTGGTGGCTCAGATGTTTGTAGGAGGTGGAGGGGATGGTGGATCGTGTGACACCTGTAGAGACACCTGCCGAGCTGCAGACACTGTTCAACACCAACAAAATACTAAACTGATCGTGTTTCAGGGAGTCATCGCTGAGTTTCCAGCTGCATTTGTGCCATCAACACTGTTTTAAGATGAAACCTGACCTTTCCTGAACATGTGATGTTTGTGCCTAAACATAACAAATTTTTAGAGCTGCTGTGAAACTGCGCCTTCTTGGGACAACAGAAAACTTTGTCTGGGGTGCATCTGTAGAATGAACAAAAAAGAAAGGATGGCAGAAGAGAAACATGCACACCAATGTTACTGAGGTAAAAAGCCACGGAAAGCAGACATTCATCATCAGTCATCTAATTAGTGGCACCAGCTGATTGATTTATCACACCTGGTAGGAATCTGTGATGATCGTCAAGGACTGAAACATTTGCTGCAGTTTTTACTCACTCATTTATTATTTGTTGTTGTCTTAAACAAATAGACTATTTTTGCATTGATCTCATCCTGTGGACCTTTTTTGTGGCTTTTCAGCCCAGTTACACTGATGTGCAGGTTTCTCCACTGCTGTCCTCTCTTGTGTCTGAACCTGACCACGTGTTAACCACTGTGTCGGCGAGTTTTAATGTATTCTTTACAAAAAAAGTACAAGTGTAACATATCTTGGGTTTGCAGAGATATGCAATGTCAGCATTTATTCAGTAAATTGGTTGGTAAATAATACTCGAATACTTTAATTTTATTTAACTTTTACTTTTCTCTTCAGCAATAAAACCTTGGACCTTACTGGACTGAAACACTTGCAGAAACTGACCAGTCAGGTTTACTGGTTGTTGTTTTTTTACAACCTCCAAAATTTATTTTATTTTTACTCCCCTATTTTATTCTTGGTTTGGGTGTGGCTGCAGTTGAATTAAACAAAGTGACGACAGACTGCGGTCTGATGTTCTAAGAAAGGAGGAGTCGTGACTGAACCCTGAAACAGGCTCTGACACATGACTGTGAGTGAAGAGAAGCTGTGCAGGCAACTGATTGGGTGAGGTTGTCCCTATAGAAAGTGAAGCAGGGCAGGGGGAGGGAAAAGTCCAGGACAGACACTCTGGAAGTCTGAATAGAGAATATTAGACCTCACAGGAACTGCCCATTGGTCCGACAGCCCGTTGGTCCGACAGCCCATTGGTCCGACCATATTAAACCCATTGTTCCGAAGTCTGTTCCGAAATCATCATGATGCCCTGTGGTTAAGGTCTGGTTAGGTTTAGGCACAAAAACCACTTGGTTAGGGTCAGGAAACGATCATGGTGTGGGTTAAAATGAAAAAGAAAGCGACAAACACATAAGCCATGAGCCTGCCTCCCCCTCAAGCCTTTCCCAGCTGACCCAGAGCCAGTCGCAACGCACCATACGCCCGCCGCAAACTGTTCAGCACCACGGAGAGTCGGACTAACGGGATGTCGAACTAATGGGCTGTCGGACCAATGACATGGACTCAACCTCACATCCACACAGGTGGTCAAGTGTTGTTGTGCGATGTGTGGGTCTGTGTCCACAGAGTGTTTTCCTTCAGCAGAAATGTGGCAGGGCTTCAGAAAAAACAAAAAACACTTCCCGTGCCATGTATGGGTTTTATTTCTGTGACAACAATATCTTGACGCTACCGTAATGCTACATTAAGACAGGGTCGACTGCACAGTTCACAGGTTTACTAAGTGAGCAGTGATAAAAGTACAGCAGTGATCGATCTGCTCCCAAAACATGAGCTTTTCTGCCTTTGCTGTGACAGCAGGCAGCTGCGAGCTGCAGAAGTGGCGTCATTAGTGTTTTTCTATAGAGTTGATAAATTTTGATTTTTAATTCTGGTTAAGAAGTGCATGGAGTGGCCACGCAAACAAGGCAGAGCACCCTGAAAACACACGCTGGGCACAGTGCTTCTTCCCTCAGCAGCTGCATGCAGCCACATGCACTCGCTCCTTGTTAGGAACAATTAAAAAAATGCAGACGCTGAGAAAGAAACACAGTCCATGTTTGTAGTAACTGCATAGCGACCACGTGCCTGTTGAGTTAATGCATGACTGAAGAAGTTTATTAAAACTCTGCATCTCACATAAATGTGTGGCTCAATCAATCGGTCGTTGTTGGATATATTTAATTTTCAATTCATAAACAATAAGAACCATACAGAATTACAGATAGTCGGATGATGGTAAAAAATGAATGAATAAAAATCTGACAGCATTAATATATTTATTGAAACAAATAGTAGCTGAATTTAATCCTGGTGTACATGGTGTGATTTGAGGCTGTCCAAAACAAAAGATGACCAATGATAAAGAAACATTGTGATATCATTGATCGTGGCTCTAAAACAGTAATCCTAATGGTGACATTCCTCCTCTCTGACTGTGTTAACATCTCAGTCTTTCCTCACCTGTTGTGCTCTGCACACCTGTATTTCATCATCATCACTGTGAGCTACTCCCTCAGCTGCAGGTCGTCATACTGAGACGATGAAGACAGAAGCTTTGCTCTCATCTGTCTCCTCATCACACAGTCAGATCCAAATTGCTAAATCTGTGACATGTGGAGGAAAGACTGATTTAAATCTTTACACACACAGTCATGTTTTTTCCTGTTATGAAGCAAAACTCTCTGAAACGTGGAAGATTCAGACACAGTCTGAAACACACTGATTATTATGAATCTGCAATTTGAAGGAGCTCAAAGCTTTTAAAAGAAAATCTGACCCCAAACGCCTTATAAGAAATCTGAATATGAACAATTCCTTCCATGTCAGCAGAAACACAGCTCTGTAGAGAGACCAGATAAAGGCCTCATGTGTGGACAGTATTCTGTCACTTCAGCATCAATATGATCCATAAAGATAAAGTGTGTTTGATCCAAACTTTACATTTCCAACTCTCGACCAGCCTCCGTTGGTTCGCTGAGATGTTTCAGTGGGAGGAGCCTGTGGGAATGAGACCACAACTCACTTAAACATTTCTCACTAAAACAAGGTGCTGCTTGGTGGATCAGATACAACAGATGGTTTATACACTGTTTTTGGGTCATGAAATATTATTGGATATACACAGTATGACATGGAAATAAACCATCCTCATGTCAGATTTAACAGTGTCCATCTTCTCAGTCTCACTAAGACGAACAGATTTATGACGTTAAATGATGACTGTGTGTCAGTCAGTGTGTCAGTCTGTGTCTGTAGCTGTCTGTCTCTGTGTCTGTAGCTGTCTGTCTATGTGTCTGCAGCTGTCTGTCTATGTGTCTGTAGCTGTCTGTCTCTGTGTCTGTAGCTGTCTGTCTATGTGTCTGCAGCTGTCTGTCTATATGTCTGTAGCTGTCTGTGTGCAGCTGTCTGTCTCTGTGTCTGTAGCTGTCTGTCTCTGTGTCTGTGTCTGTAGCTGTCTGTCTGTCTCTGTGTCTGCAGCTGTCTGTGTTTGTGTCTGTAGCTGTCTGTGTTTGTGTCTGTCTCTGTGTCTGTGTCTGCAGCTGTCTGTTTCTGTCTGTCTCTGTAGCTGTATCTGCATGTGTCTCTGTGTCTGTAGCTATCTGTCTATGTGTCTGCAGCTGTTTGTCTATGTGTCTGTAGCTGTCTGTCTCTGTCTGTCTCTGTAGCTGTTCTGCATGTGTCTCTGTGTCTGTAGCTGTCTCTGTGTCTGCAGCTGTCTGTCTCTGTGTCTGTAGCTGTCTGTCTCTGTGTCTGTAGCTATCTGTCTATGTGTCTGCAGCTGTTTGTCTATGTGTCTGTAGCTGTCTGTGTCTGTGTCTGCAGCTGTTTGTCTATGTGTCTGTAGCTGTCTGTGTTTGTGTCTGCAGCTGTCTCTTTCTGTCTGTCTCTGTAGCTGTATCTGCATGTGTCTCTGTGTCTGTAGCTGTCTGTCTATGTGTCTGTAGCTGTCTGTCTATGTGTCTGTAGCTGTCTGTGTCTGTGTCTACAGATGTCTGTCTCTGTGTCTGTAGCTGTCTGCCTATGTGTCTGTAGCTGTCTGTCTATGTGTCTGTGTCTGCAGCTGTCTGTCTCTGTCTCTGTCTTTGTGTCTATGTCTGTCTCTGCCTCTGTAGCTGTCTGTCTCTGTGTCTGTGTCTGCAGCTGTCTGTCTCTGTCTGTCTCTGTAGCTGTATCTGCATGTGTCTATGTGTCTGTAGCTGTCTGTCTATGTGTCTGTAGCTGTCTGTCTCTGTGTCTGTAGCTGTCTGTCTATGTGTCTGTGTCTGCAGCTGTCTGTTTCTGTCTCTGTCTTTGTGTCTATGCCTGTCTCTGCCTCTGTAGCTGTCTGTCTCTGTGTCTGTGTCTGCAGCTGTCTGTCTCTGTGTCTGTAGCTGTCTGCCTCTGTCTCTGTGTCTGTAGCTGTCTGTCTCTGTGTCTGTCTCTGTCGCTGTCTCTGTGTCTGTGTCTGTAGCTGTCTGTCTCTGTCTCTGTCTCTGTAGCCGTAGCTGGCGCTGTGTCTGTGTCTGTCTCTGTGTCTGTATGTCTCTGTGTCTCTGTCTATGTCTCTGTCTGTCTGTGATCCATCAGTGTCCCTGAGAGATGCAGCAGAGCCCCTAAGGTCATTTACAGGAGCATGGAATCCTTGCAGCCGGAGCTGGATGCATATTTCCCTCATAAACACGTGGCACCATTAGCATACTCGTCTTACTCCTTCTTTTATTCACGTCCCATTTTGGCCTCACAGATAGCAGCTGAATTACAAATGAGTCCTGCGCACCAATGAATGCATGAAACATACATATGCACATGCTTTGGTCAGATGGGAATACACACACACACATATGCAAACAACCATCAATAAGTAATTACACTGCTGCAGAATTTTTTTTGAGCACGAACCCATAATTTAATCCAGCCTTTCTAACGTGCTGCCTGCTCTGTGTACAAATGTGAAGTCTCATAAAAAGCGATCGTTCTGAGACACGAGCTGCATGGACAAAGTGTCTGCGGCTCCTCGGGGCCGGCTGACGGATAAACAACCCAAAGAGTTGAGTTCCATGGCAGTCTGACGGTCTCAATCAGATTCACAACTAAAATCCAATCTCCATCTGATCAAAGACTCTTTTGTCCCTTAAACGTCTGCAGGTCATTACACATTCTGTCTCCGTCCCCAGCTTGATAAACAATCAGAGGCTGCAGCCGATGGTGGGAATGACAAATGCTCTATGTGTGTGTGTGTGTGTGTGTGTGTGTGTGTGTGTGTGCAGGTGAAACTCTAGTTGTCTGCAGTCTGTGGGCTGGTTAGATCTTCAGCTGAGTCAGTTGGTTGTCTCCAGTGAGACAATAAACTCCAGTGATATAGAATAAACTCCAGTGAAACAGAATAAATTCCAGTGGAACAGAATAAACGCCAGTGAAACAGAATAAACTCCGGTGATACAGAATGAACTCCAGTGAATCAGAATAAACTCCAGTGAAACAGAATAAATTCCAGTCAAACAGAATAAATTCCAGTGATACAGAATAAAATCCAGTGATACAGAATAAACTCCAGTGATACAGAATAAATTCCAGTCAAACAGAATAAACTCCGGTGAAACAGAATAAACTCCATTGAAACAGAATAAATTCCAGTGATACAGAATAAACTCCAGTGAAACAGAGTAAATGTGAGTGAAACAGGATAAACTCCAGTGAAACAGAATAAACTCCAGTGAAACAGAATAAATTCCAGTGATACAGAATAAACTCCAGTCAAACAGAATAAAATCCAGTGATACAGAATAAACTCCAGTGAAACAGAATAAAATCCAGTGATACAGAATAAATTCCAGTGATACAGAATAAACTTCAGTCAAACAGAATAAAATCCAGTGATACAGAATAAACTCCAATGATACAGAATAAACTCCAGTGATACAGAATAAATTCCAGTGAAGCAGAATAAACTCCAGTAAAACAGAATAAACTCCAGTGAAACAGGATAAACTCCAGTGAAACAGAATAAATTTCAGTGATACAGAATAAACTCCAGTAAAACAGAATAAACTCCGGTGATACAGAATAAACTCCAGTCAAACAGAATAAATTCCAGTGATACAGAATAAACTCCAGTGAAACAGAATCAACTCCAGTGAAACAGAATAAATTCCAGTCAAACAGAATAAATTCCAACAGAATCAAACTCCAGCGAAACAGAATAAATTCCAGTGATACAGAATAAACTCCAGTCAAACAGAATAAACTAAAGTGAAACAGAATAAGTTCCAGTGATACAAAATAAACTCCAGTCAAACAGAATAACATTTAATGAAACAGGATAAAGTCCAGTGATACAGAATAAATTCCAGTCAAACAGAATAAACACGAGTGACACAATAAACTCCAGTGATACAGAATAAACTCCAGTGATACAGAATAAATTCCAGTGATACAGAATAAATTTCAGTCAAACAGAATAAACTCCAGTGCTGCAGAATAAACTCCAGTGAAACAGGAAACCTCACTCAGTCAGCTCTTCTCGGTCAGAAGAGACTCCATCAAACTTTTAGAACATACAAATTTAGGATCATGGCTCATTGAGCCTGAAGTATGAAGATGAAGGAGGAGATGAAGATGGATGCACATGCTGTTTGATCGTGTGTCTGATCTGGAGTCAGTGGGAAGTAAAGTGTGATGCTCCTGCAGTCTCTTACAGGGAGGTGTAAATGGCAGACTAATTGGAGGGCTGCTGAGCTTCCTGCCTGGTTGGTTGTCTGGTTCCTGTTCTCGTCAGAGATGATGAACCATGTTTGGAGACAAGAGTTTGGCAGCTGTCTGAGTAACAGCACAACCTGATGTCGTTTCAACCTTTCTCTCTGATGTCTCCATGGAAGTGATATTTGATCAGTTTGTGTATTTACTCTGGTGACTCAGAGTCACTCCAACAAGCCGAGCTGAATGTCTGACTATGAGTCAGGATATCTCTGCTTTCTTAGATCTGTGTAGAAGATGTTTGAAAACTTCCGTCAGACACTGAGTAAAGGGCTGAAAGTCTGATTTAAGGAGTGATTTAAATACTCATTCAAAAATATGATGCCTTTAAATTTTGTTAACCCCAGTAACTGCAATATCACATACAGATTCAATAGCATTCAACATTAAATAACATTAATAAATTCAAATGAAGACATTTTGTCGGTCGCAGAAACAGAAGACCCTACTGATTATTTTGTCTTTTACAACATATTGTATGAAGTCCTACGGAGTAGTGACCTATGAATGTGGTTACGTCCCTGATGTAAAGTTTTGTGATTATTGTAAAGTTACAGACTTTAGGTTTAGACATGTACAATTACTGTAGTTCATTAAGGAAAAGAAACATCGACAGAAACATTCACCACCCCAACTTGCCTCCTTACGAGACCCTTCATGACCACATTGGTCACATGATCACAGCCTTTCACGGTACATGAGATATGTATGAATTTGAAGCATTACTTTTTGTAGGAAAATGTATGAACAGTTAGTGACAACAGTCTGCAGGGCTACAGTCAACAATCTGAAGGTCAGTCATCAGCAGTGTTTCCATGCCAACAATACACAGACTGGATTAAAACAAAAACCTGAACATGAGTTCACAATTTATTGTTTTAAACTCTGTATGATATTATTACTGCACTATTTGTATCATGTTTTTATCTTAAATATATGTGATAAAGTTTAGTAATTATCCATGAGCTAAAACTTCTAATATCTTCTAACATCACTGTAGAATCTGTGTTTTTGCTGTTAATGTAAAGCACTTTGTGATTTTGTGTCTGTGAAAGGTGCCAAATAATAATAATGGAGTGACTGATTGATAATGATGGAACTGTAAACCTACCGTTACCACGTGGGACCATCAACATGTTATTGATCCTCAAAAACAACTATAAAGTTCTTAAAACCTAAATGAATCTGTAACTGATGGTCCATCCTGTCACTGGTGATGCCTCATTTTAAGCTTCAGCCTTGAATACTGTAGCTCAGTATGAACATGACGTCCTGAAGATGATCCCTCCACAATCACAAACACTTTACTGTCATTCAGAGGAAACTCTTCAGCCTCAAACTTCAGAGGTTAAAGTTGTAAGTCAGGTTGTAATATCCTGAGTTAAAACACAGTATGTGCTAAACCCTGAATGATAAAAATTTTATTTGGGTTTCTTTGCCTCCGAGCTGACGGTCTGATCTGAAGGGATTTCATTTAAAAGTGGACGGCAGCAGTAACAGCAGAATAGCTTTATTAAAAGGGTCAACGCTCAACCTCAGAGACAGAAGTGCTAAAATCTGAAAAATTAACTCAGCAGTGAGTCTTTATTACATCCTCACTTTATCTGACTTTAACCTCGAGGCCTGACCTTTCATCTGACAGGTTTCAGCTTTGTGCGTCTCCTGGATCTGTGCTCATCTCACCTACATCAGTAACTCTTACTTTTAAAGGTAATGACGGTGGCCTTGTTTCCTCTCACTCAGCCTCAGGTCTCCCTGCCACCACAAACATTATTTCCCCATTTGCATGCTTTAACCCCACCGGCCCACTACGGATTAAGTGTGTATCCGGGTCACATCCTGGAGGACACGAACAGAGCGAAGTGCTGACATATAGTATTTGTGTCTGTGAGTGTTAGCAGAGGCCCCAGGTTGACTGCAGATGAGGCCCTGGGCCCCTGTATAGGCAGACGAGCAGGTTGTGGAAAGTTAACGAGAGGTTAAACGGGACATATTTGGACCGACTTACATCACCTGTCCCAGCAGACCTGGCCCGTGACACAAAGCATCGTCTGGCCTCTGCGACTGTGGACACAAAGACCTCCGCTCCACTTTCACTCTCAGAGAGCTGCAGCTGAACTCAGCAGCCACAGTATGTTCACATCAGAGGAGGGAGGATGGTTTCACGACACACAAGTTTATATCTGCACTGTGCTCTAAAAATACACAAGACGCTCATTAATAAATCTCAGAGATGACAGGATGAGGCAGAGCTCTGAGGTCACTGCTGCAGGATGTGACTCTGGGTCCCAACAAAACCACAACTCAACGGCCACAATAAAGGTTGACGTCGTACATTTATGAAAAACACCTACAAACACACACACACACACACACACACACACACACACACACACACACACACACACACACACACACACCTAATTAATTCAAGCATTCATTCAAGTATTGACTCATTCAGCAATTCATTCAGTTCAGATCACTCATCCATTCATTCATTTTAATCAGTCACTCCTCAGTTTACTTTGTCATACATCCTCTACCTCAGTCATCCAGATGGCAAATTCACTCCTTCATGGATTCACTGATTCATAGTCTTGTTAGCCCTCTCACTTGTTGTCCTGTGTATCTGTGAGTCTGAGTTCTGCTGCGTTTACAGTTAAACAGGCTGCAGAGCTCCATCACTTACCATGTGTGTGTGTGTGTGTGTGTGTGAACAGCTTGCCTCGTCTCTTTTGTTCCTGATGATCTAATGAAGAAAATGGAGCGCACTGAGAGCAGCTTCACACAGACAGAATCATTCCTCCATCTGAAGCCTCATGTTCGATGTGTTATCACCATCAGTCTGAATCAGGGTGCCACGTTTAACCACCAGAACCAAGCGGTCCAATCAGCCTGTCTCTACATCAACACAGACAGTCAACATCTGAAGACATCACATCCACGTCCAGCACGTAGCACGTAAAAAAGGTTGATACTTGTATTTATGGTTTTCACCAGAACATCTTTCATTTATTGGTTTATTGGTTTCATTTAATGATCAAAAACACCTGGACTCACTGTCTGTCTTAGTGTCTGTCTCTTGAAGTCCCGCTCCCAAAAACCCCAGTCTGCTCTGATCGGTCAGCGTTCCCTGGTCATTTGTATCTGATCACCATTGCAGCTGGGAAATAAGTGTAACACAGTACAGCTGCACTTTGTACCATCAAGAAACAGAAGACAGTTTCTGAAGACAACCTGTTACAGAAGACATGATACAGACAACATGTTACAGAAAACATGTCACAGAAGACGTGTTGCAGAAGACATGTGACAGACAACATGTTACAGAAGACATGTCACAGAAGACGTGTTGCAGAAGACATGTGACAGACAACATGATACAGAAGACATGTTATAGAATACATGTAACAGAAGACAGTTTCTGAAGACAACCTGTTACAGAAGACATGATACAGACAACATGTTACAGAAAACATGTTATAGAATACATGTAACAGAAGACAGTTTCTGAAGACAACCTGTTACAGAAGACATGATACAGACAACATGTTACAGAAAACATGTCACAGAAGACGTGTTGCAGAAGACATGTGACAGACAACATGTTACAGAAAACATGTCACAGAAGACGTGTTGCAGAAGACATGTGACAGACAACATGTCACAGAAGACATGTTATAGAATACATGTAACAGAAGACAGTTTCTGAAGACAACCTGTTACAGAAGACGTTACAGACAACATGTTACATAAGAAATGTCACAGAAGACAGTTTCTGAAGACAACCTGTGACAGAAGACATGTTACAGACAACATGTTACATACAACATGTTATATAAAACATGTCAGAGAAGACATGTTACAGAATATATGTCACAGAAGACAGTTTCTGAAGACAACATGTTACAGAAAACATGTCACAGAAGAGGTGTTACAGAAGACATGTTACAGAAAACATGTCACAGAAGATGTGTTACAAAAGACATGTTACAGAAAACATGTCACAAAAGACATGTTACAGAAGACATGTCACAGACAACATGTTACATAAGACATGTCACAGAAGACATGTCACAGAAGACAGTTTCTGAAGACAACCTGTGACAGAATACATGTTACAGACAACATGTTACAGAAGACATGTTACAGAAAATATGTCACAGAAGGCAGTTTCTGAAGACAACCTGTTACAGAAGACGTTACAGACAACATGCTACAGAAGACATGTCACAGACAACATGTTACATAAGACATGTCACAGAAGACATGTCACAGAAGACAGTTTCTGAAGACAACATGTTACAGAAGACATGTCACAGAAGACATGTTACAGAAAATATGTCACAGAAGACAGTTTCTGAAGACAACATGTTACAGAAAACATGTCACAAAAGACATGTTACAGAAGACATGTTACAGAAGGTATGTCACAAAAGACATGTTACAGAAAATATGTCACAGAAGACAGTTTCTGAAGACAACATGTTACAGAAAACATGTCACAGAAGACGTGTTACAGAAGACATGTTACAGAAAACATGTCACAAAAGACATGTTGCAGAAGACATGTTACAGAAGACATGTTACAGAAAACATGTCACAGAGGACGTGTTATAGAAAGCATGTCACAGAGGACGTATTACAGAAGACATGTTACAGAAAACATGTCACAGAAGATGCGTTACGTACAGCATGTTACAGA
This sequence comes from Epinephelus awoara, assembly GCA_035609425.1. Classification (NCBI taxonomy): domain Eukaryota; kingdom Metazoa; phylum Chordata; class Actinopteri; order Perciformes; family Serranidae; genus Epinephelus; species Epinephelus awoara. The sequence continues at coordinate 44,104,967 of CM069299.1, forward strand.
TGATATGTTACTGAAGACAGTTTCTGAAGACAACATGTTACAGAAAACATGTCACAGAAGAGGTGTTACAGAAGACATGTTACAGAAAACATGTCACAGAAGATGTGTTACAAAAGACATGTTACAGAAAACATGTCACAAAAGACATGTTACAGAAGACATGTCACAGACAACATGTTACATAAGACATGTCACAGAAGACATGTCACAGAAGACAGTTTCTGAAGACAACCTGTGACAGAATACATGTTACAGACAACATGTTACAGAAGACATGTTACAGAAAATATGTCACAGAAGGCAGTTTCTGAAGACAACCTGTTACAGAAGACGTTACAGACAACATGCTACAGAAGACATGTCACAGACAACATGTTACATAAGACATGTCACAGAAGACATGTCACAGAAGACAGTTTCTGAAGACAACATGTTACAGAAGACATGTCACAGAAGACATGTTACAGAAAATATGTCACAGAAGACAGTTTCTGAAGACAACATGTTACAGAAAACATGTCACAAAAGACATGTTACAGAAGACATGTTACAGAAGGTATGTCACAAAAGACATGTTACAGAAAATATGTCACAGAAGACAGTTTCTGAAGACAACATGTTACAGAAAACATGTCACAGAAGACGTGTTACAGAAGACATGTTACAGAAAACATGTCACAAAAGACATGTTGCAGAAGACATGTTACAGAAGACATGTTACAGAAAACATGTCACAGAGGACGTGTTATAGAAAGCATGTCACAGAGGACGTATTACAGAAGACATGTTACAGAAAACATGTCACAGAAGATGCGTTACGTACAGCATGTTACAGATGATATGTTACTGAAAACATTTCGCAGAAGACATGTCACAGAAGACATGCTACAGAAGACATGTCACAGAAGACATGTTACAGAAGACATGTCACAGAAGACATGCTACAGAAGATATATTACAGAAAACATGTCACAGAAGACATGTTACAGAGGACATGTCACAGAAGACATGTTACATAAGACATGTTACAGATGACATGATACAGATGACATGTTACAGACAACATGTCACAGAAGACATGTTACAGATGACATGATACAGATGACATGATACAGATGACATGCTACAGACAACATGTCACAGAAGACATGTCACAGAAGACATGTTACAGAATACGTGTTACAGAAGACATGTTACAGAGGACATGTCACAGAAGATATGTTACAGATGACATGATACAGATTACATGTTACAGATGACCTGTCACAGAAGACATGTCAGTGGCATCCCTAGGCTAAAACATTCGGGGCTAAAGCCCCGGATGTTTTTTAATTAGCCCCGAATATGAATATTAATTTTCAAAAAAAAAAAAAAAAATTTTTTTTTTTTTTTATAGTAGCCACTACTTTGGCTTTGGCACAGAAGTGGTTAACACCTCCAGGTCGCACGTGATGTCATTCACCCAAAACAGCAGCGTCAGGCAGCAGGCGCACTTGACAACAGGCAGGCTTGACAACAGCAAGCTGTTCAGCTGTCTTTTGGATGTCACAAAAAAAGATTTCCATGTTTTTCTCCCCAATTGGTCAGCAATCAAAGAGGTAATGGGAATAGAAATTATGTAAAAATATATAATTTCGAAAAGAGTGTTGCAGCTGGAACTACTAGAGGGAAGTAGTTAACATTAGCTAGCTAGCAGCTAGTTGATATTACATGGGAAAAAAACCGATCTGTTATTATTAGCATCTGTCTGTAAGGTGTAGAGTAAGAGTTAATGCAGAGACCTAATTGTATATGATGACTGAAGAAAGAAAAAGAAAAACAAGATGTAAAGTCAAGTGTAGAGTGCAAGTTAAGACAGATATACTGTACAAGACAAATGTTTGAAGTTAAACTAAAGACAAATGAACAAGGAAAAAAGATGTAAAGAGTACATTAATAAAAGTTAAGTACAAGATGCAAAGACAATAGGTAGAGTTAAGAACAGTTAAAGCAGAGACCTGACCTGAGACCTGTAAGAGATACAAATATTATGTTAAAGAGTATGTTATGTTAAATCAATCAATCAATCAATCAACTTTATTTGAAGAGCGCTTTTCCTGCATGGACATGCAACACAAAGTGCTTTGCAGAATTAAAAACAATTAACACAAGAAAGAAAAACAGTTACAAAGAAAGTCCCTCCCTCCCACACTCCATACTACACACACACACACACACACACACACACACACACACACACACACACACACACACACACACACACACACACACAATCTCACACACAGTAGGGAGACATGGCATGGCACTGAGGATCAAGGGAAAGAATGTTAAAGAATAAATACATATGAGTATGTAAAGAGCATTAAATGTACAAAGTAAAACAATGTAAATACTGAACATGACAAGATGTTTACTGTTGCTGAATGGTTGCTGTTGGTATGTTCAACATGATGAATTGGGCATTTTTGTGCCTGGGCTATCGAGGGAAGTTTGTGAAAATTGCTAGCCTATTTGGTATTAACTGGTAACCATGAAATGCCTTAATTCAATTCAGTCCAGAAGAGCAGGTACCTGTAGGGTATGTGGAGAATGTTTCTATGTCTAAAAATTTCGGCGCACGCTCTGCGCGCACATCTGCTTAACTCTTCTGGGCTGAGCCCCGGATGTGTCAAAATCCTAGAGACGCCCCTGAGACATGTTACAGAAGACATGTTACAGATGACATGTTACAGAAGACATGTTACAGATGACATGTTACAGACAACATGTCACAGAAGACATGTTACAGAAAACATGTCACAGAAGATGCGTTACGTACGGCATGTTACAGATATGTTACTGAAAACATGTTACAGAAGACATGTCACAGAAGACATGCTACAGAAGACATGTCACAGAAGACATGTTACAGAAGACATGTCACAGAAGACATGCTACAGAAGACATGTTACAGAAAACATGTCACAGAAGACATGTTACAGAGGACATGTCACAGAAGACATGTTACAGATGACCTGTCACAGAAGACATGTTACATAAGACATGTTACAGATGACATGATACAGATGACATGTTACAGACAACATGTCACAGAAGACATGTTACAGATGACATGATACAGATGACATGATACAGATGACATGCTACAGACAACATGTCACAGAAGACATGTCACAGACAACATGTCACAGAAGACATGTTACAGAAGACATGTCACAGAAGACATGTTACAGATGACATGATACAGATATCAAATCAAAATCAAATAAACTTTATTTATATGACCAGTGTATGTGATGTAATGTTTCCCTGATGTTAGTGTGTAGCTACATGTAGCAGTGCATGTGATGTAATGTTTCCCTGATGTTAGCATGTAGCTATATGTAGCTAGGTGTGTAACAACTGTAGTAGTGTGCCTGGACCAGAGTACCATTTAAAGAACTCTGTCACCAGCTGATGTCACACACACGTATAAAGAGATCTGGAGACAGCGTTAGAAGTGGGTCCTGTTATTTCCTGTGAAAGCCGCTCGGTGGCACATGAAGCCAAAATGAGGTTGACCTCCTGGGTATGAAATTACAAGATCTTCTGCACTGTTGGAGCCATCGCACACACACACACACACACACACACACTACAGACGTCGCCGGCTAAGCAGCTACTTCCTGTTAACTTGAACAGCGATTAAAATGGTTCGATCGTGTGGCTCTTTGAGACTTGGATCAAATCAAAACCCGCCAAAATGATTTCACAGCCTGTGATGTTCCTGTGATGTCAGCTCGTCTCCACTGAAGACAGAAACAGTATAATAGATAGATAGATGTCCTCACTGTCCTGTTGTTGATGACTCGCTCTTCTCTACATCTTGACCTCCTCTCCCTCTGTCTATTTTCCATCTCCCTGGTTGACATCTCCTCCCTCCCTCCTTCTCTCCTCAATGATGGACCATCTGGTCTGAGCCAGGCATTTTTAATGGCTTCATCACGGCCGCAGGAAGCTGCTAAACCAAGATCACTGATTGGCTGTGTGTTCTGGCTGCCCCCCGACCCACAGAATTTAGGCGGTGCTTCTGTGAGATGTGAAAACTCAGTGTACAGAGACATACAGCTCAGTGTACAGAGACATACAGCTCAGCATGTAGAGACATTCAGCTCAGTGTACAGAGACATACAGCTCAGTGTACAGAGACATACAGCTCAGCATGTAGAGACATTCAGCTCAGTGTACAGAGACATACAGCTCAGTGTACAGAGACATACAGCTCAGTGTACAGACTCATTCAGCTCAGTGTACAGAGACATACAGCTCAGCATGTAGAGACATTCAGCTCAGTGTACAGAGACATACAGCTCAGTGTACAGACTCATTCAGCTCAGTGTACAGAGACATTCAGCTCAGTGTACAGACTCATTCAGCTCAGTGTACAGAGACATACAGCTCAGTGTACAGAGACATACAGCTCAGTGTACAGAGACATACAGCTCAGTGTACAGACTCGTTCAGCTCAGTGTACAGAGACATACAGCTCAGTGTACAGAGACATACAGCTCAGTGTACAGAGACATACAGCTCAGTGTACAGACTCATTCAGCTCAGCGTACAGAGACATACAGCTCAGTGTACAGAGACATTCAGCTCAGTGTACAGAGACATACACCTCAGTGTACAGAGACATTCAGCTCAGTGTACAGAGACATACAGCTCAGTGTACAGAGACATTCAACTCAGTGTACAGAGACATACACCTCAGTGTACAGAGACATTCAGCTCAGTGTACAGAGACATTCAGCTCAGTGTACAGACTCATACAGCTCAGTGTACAGACTCATCCAGCTCAGTGTACAGAGACATTCAGCTCAGTGTACAGAGACATTCAGCTCAGTGTACAGACTCATACAGCTCAGTGTACAGACTCATCCAGCTCAGTGTACAGAGACATTCAGCTCAGTGTACAGACTCATTCAGCTCAGTGTACAGAGACATACAGCTCAGTGTACAGAGACATACAGCTCAGTGTACAGACTCATTCAGCTCAGTGTACAGAGACATACAGCTCAGTGTACAGAGACATACAGCTCAGTGTACAGACTCATTCAGCTCAGTGTACAGAGACATACAGCTCAGCATGTAGAGACATTCAGCTCAGTGTACAGACTCATACAGCTCAGTGTACAGAGACATACAGCTCAGTGTGCAGAGACATACAGCTCAGTGTACAGAGACATACAGCTCAGTGTACAGACTCATTCAGCTCAGTGTACAGAGACACTCAGCTCAGTGTACAGACTCATACAGCTCAGTGTACAGAGACATACAGCTCAGTGTACAGAGACATACAGCTCAGTGTACAGAGACATTCAGCTCAGTGTACAGAGACATACAGCTCCGTGTACAGAGACATACAGCTCAGTGTACAGACTCATTCAACTCAGTGTACAGAGACATACAGCTCAGTGTACAGAGACATACAGCTCAGTGTACAGACTCATTCAGCTCAGTGTACAGAGACATACAGCTCAGTGTACAGAGACATTCAGCTCAGTGTACAGAGACATACAGCTCGGTGTACAGAGACATACAGCTCAGTGTACAGACTCATTCAACTCAGTGTACAGAGACATACAGCTCAGTGTACAGAGACATACAGCTCAGTGTACAGACTCATTCAGCTCAGTGTACAGAGACATTCAGCTCAGTGTACAGACTCATTCAGCTCAGTGTACAGAGACATTCAGCTCAGTGTACAGAGACATACAGCTCAGTGTACAGACTCATTCAGCTCAGTGTACAGAGACATACAGCTCAGTGTACAGAGACATACACCTCAGTGTACAGAGACATTCAGCTCAGTGTACAGAGACATACACCTCAGTACATAGAGACATTCAGCTCAGTGTACAGAGACATACAGCTCAGTGTACAGAGACATACAGCTCAGTGTACAGACTCGTTCAGCTCAGTGTACAGAGACATACAGCTCAGTGTACAGAGACATACAGCTCAGTGTACAGACTCATTCAGCTCAGCGTACAGAGACATACAGCTCAGTGTACAGAGACATTCAACTCAGTGTACAGAGACATACACCTCAGTGTACAGAGACATTCAGCTCAGTGTACAGAGACATTCAGCTCAGTGTACAAAGACATACAGCTCAGTGTACAGACTCATCCAGCTCAGTGTACAGAGACATTCAGCTCAGTGTACAGAGACATTCAGCTCAGTGTACAGACTCATACAGCTCAGTGTACAGACTCATCCAGCTCAGTGTACAGAGACATTCAGCTCAGTGTACAGAGACATTCAGCTCAGTGTACAGAGACATACAGCTCGGTGTACAGAGACATACAGCTCAGTGTACAGACTCATTCAGCTCAGTGTACAGAGACATACAGCTCAGTGTACAGACTCATTCAGCTCAGTGTACAGAGACATACACCTCAGTACATAGAGACATTCAGCTCAGTGTACAGAGACATACAGCTCAGTGTACAGAGACATACAGCTCAGTGTACAGAGACATACAGCTCAGTGTACAGACTCGTTCAGCTCAGTGTACAGAGACATACAGCTCAGTGTACAGACTCATTCAGCTCAGCGTACAGAGACATACAGCTCAGTGTACAGAGACATTCAACTCAGTGTACAGAGACATACACCTCAGTGTACAGAGACATTCAGCTCAGTGTACAGAGACATACAGCTCAGTGTACAGAGACATACAGCTTAGTGTACAGACTCATCCAGCTCAGTGTACAGAGACATTCAGCTCAGTGTACAGAGACATTCAGCTCAGTGTACAGACTCATACAGCTCAGTGTACAGACTCATCCAGCTCAGTGTACAGAGACATTCAGCTCAGTGTACAGAGACATACAGCTCAGTGTACAGAGACATTCAGCTCAGTGTACAGAGACATACAGCTCAGTGTACAGACTCATCCAGCTCAGTGTACAGAGACATACAGCTCAGTGTACAGACTCATCCAGCTCAGTGTACAGACTCATTCAGCTCAGTGTACAGAGACATTCAGCTCAGTGTACAGAGACATTCAGCTCAGTGTACAGACTCATACAGCTCAGTGTACAGACTCACCCAGCTCAGTGTACAGAGACATTCAGCTCAGTGTACAGAGACATCCAGCTCAGTATGCTTTGCTTTAGGGGCCGGTCTGATTATAATATTAAAATACTGAAAACATCTCAGACTAACAGAGACAGCAGAGCAGCAGCAGTTTGTTTCTAAATGAGACTCAGTGCACTTTGTTATTTCTATGACTCTGCTGGTCCAAAAATCAACCTGTGACACATTGTGACAGATTTACTCCCCAAAAGTTAAATCTTTTTTTTTTTTTCTATGCAATGTCTGGCTTTATTGCTGAGCTTTTGGTCTGTTGTTTCAAATATTTTTACCAAAAGTTAAATCTAATGTTAAACCTCCACGTCAGGTGTTTCACACTCTGACTGCACTGATATAGAAACCACGTGAAGAAGCCTTTATTAGTTCATAAGTCCTCCAGCAAAGCTGCACCAACTTCACCTGAGACGAGCTGTGATCAGTCAGAACAAGTGGACACACTTGTGAATGTGTGCACAGTCTGAACATGAACACATGAAGTCAGTGTGTGTGTGTGTGTGTGTATGTGTGTGTGTGTGTGTGTGTGTGTGTGTGTGTGTGTGTGTGTGTGTGTGTGTGTGTTCTGCAGCTCAGTGACAGTCAGGTCAATGTGGAGACTTTAATTCACGTGCAGAACATGTTAGTGACTTAGAGGATTAATATGTTTAAACTGTGGATTCAGTGACCCTCTGACATCATCAGACACACACGAAGATCTCAGTGTCCTCGTCACTGCGGTTACATGAGGACTTTTCAATCGGGTTGGGTGAACCCGATTCAAGTCATTCCGCTTGGCCAACCTGTTTACATGGGATGTCTTCTATTGGAATGAGTGTTTACATGCGCCAGCGTATGTAATCAGATTGGGAGGTATTTAGTACATAGTTAGAACATAATACTTGATTCTGATTGGTCAATCAACAAATTTCTGCAGTGTTTAGTATCACCGCTGCCCTGCTGCTCCGTTGCTAGGGACGCCATAGCATGAGGAGCATCAAAATCAGTTCACTTAAGTCCACACAGGCCAATGGAAACGGAAACACACCTACTGAATGTATACACATGCTGCTTTTGCTTTTTAATGATTAGGCTATAACAGTGAAAAAAAGGGCTACAGGAACCAGCGAAGGGAAGCAGGGAAACTTTGCTCATATTCAACCAGCTGTGTGTCAACGCATTGTGCGCAGATGAATGTTGTTTGACTTCTTCCGCAGCCCCCCACCCCCCGACAGTCCAGCTGTCAGTCTGGGTGCTGGGAGCAGCACGGGGGTGAAGCTAAACACTGTTCATCTGCACACACTGTGTTACCTTGATTTCATTGCTGTGTCAGTCTGATATCCTGAATATATCCTTCAAATGCATATTGTAGAAATTTGAGAGTATTTCTCCAGGGAGTGCAGTTAGCGACAGTGATAGCGCCATGCCAGTAGTAGCCCTGAAACCGAAAGTTTGTCGGACTTAGCAACAGTAACTAAGGGGGGCGGCCTTTGCGAAGGGTGACTTCAATATTAATTATCATTAGGCTGCCGTTGCCATGGATACAGAGTACAGACACATTTCTTTTTGCGAATTTTGAATCAATAAAACGTGCTTTAATCCTTAATTTGTGTCACATCACTGAATGTTTTAGTAGTAAAGCCATGTTCTATGTGGGATAATGTATAGTGAGCCGGTGACATCCCCTTCAGGGGAATGGAACCCAGACGAGCAGTGGAAGATTAGGATTAGGAGGGGGTGTGGACATATAGTCGACACAGATACATGACCATCACACTGTAACATGGGGGAATAGTTGATTGTTGTGTTGCTTTCAGTTTGCCCCTGCCTTAACTGGCGAATGATCGAGGTAACACTGGGAAATGTGATGTGCTGCTAGCCGTGTGTCACTATCCGGCTACATTCTGCAAACTGTGAGCTCCGACAGTAACACAGAACAGAACTTCGAGAGTGTGCGTCATGACGCCTTATGTCGAGACAGTAGTGAGCATGCGCAGAAAGAATGGAATGGCTGGAATCGGGTAGAGGTGAAGACAAGACAGAAAAATTGTGCCATTCGGGTTCTGAAAAGGAATATTCCACCCGTGTGCACCCGATTAGATTTTCTTTCGGGTTGGTTGTTTTCATTCGGGTTGAGGTATTTACAAGGAGCATTTCTAATCGGGTTGGGCTTCCAACCCGAATGCAAAAGGAATACATGGCTCCATGTAAACGCACTGACTGTGTGAACTCCTCCTCAGTACCTTTAATAAAAGGCTGTAATACCTGCCTGTCAGAGATAGTTGACTGTGAGCTGTGTGTCGTCTCTTCACTGCAGGAACACAGCAGTTAGCTAACACATCTTATTAGCTTCCTGGAGCTACCTGTCGCCAACAAACATGCAGGTGAGTATTTCTTTTCTATCAGCTGAGCAGAGTGAACTGAAAGTGACCTGCAGCCTCTGTGTGAAGCAGACATGCTGGTAATGATCAAGGGCAGGACGAAGGAGATAACCACACTTCTAATTAAGGACAATGGCCCTCTGGAGATGGCCGCTGATATCTCTCACTGTACTTTGTTCTGAAGCATGTTCTCAATCAGGGACACAAATTAAAACAGTCTGAGGGCCAGAGTCTCCTTCAGAGTTCACCACACGGCTGTGAAATTAAAAATGAGGGACGATTCCTCACAGCCCAATCTTCACCAGCTACAACCTCTGTTTAACATCTGCATTGTTTCTATGAGACTGTGGGTCTTTTTACATTTGACATAACACCACCTGCTGCAGTCTGATCAGGAAATGCTGCAATGTTTCATTAAAAAACAACCACTTGTCATCACTCTCTGCTGGAAACAGCCAGAGGTGGCTGAAATACATCCACACCTGGGGCTGTATTCACAAAGCTTCCTTGTGCTAAGAGTTGCTCCTAGTGACGTCATTCTAAGAAAATTCTTAGAGTTGTGATGTTTTCTTAGAATTTCCCCTTAAAGTTAAGACTAGGTTCTTGTAAAGATAAAAAAATATTCACAGAGCATCTTCGCCCTTAAAAGAGCTCCTAAGGTGACAAACTGTTGGGAGCAGGAGGAGGACTTTTAAGAGGCTTAAGAGTTTCCTAAGCAGAGGATAAAATGGCGGAAATATAAGGAAGACGGAGAAATCCTCTCCAAACTGGATGACAGCAAGCTAATGATGCGCTACAGATTAGATCATTCATGTATAATGTTTGTGGTCGATCTTGTTAGAGATGTGCTCACACCCCCGCCGAGCACAGCAACGCCATAAAGCCAGAAATGAAAGCGATCACAATGCTACGATATTTGGCAACTGGAAAAATGCAACATTGCAGCGGTGATGACTTGGGTCTGTCTCAGCCTTCCATCAGCAGTGTGATCACACATTTCATTTCATTTCTTTTCCACTGAATGTCCACACCTTGGTGGAGACTCACAAAAGGACATTTATGGACATTTCCTGTTAAACTTGTCCCAAACACTCAGTGACACAAGACGATTTGATTTCATGTAATTATGAGTGAAAACAGTCATGATAATCTTTGAAACCAACCACAAGACCTCCTTCACACGAGGACTGACTTACACACACACACACACACACACACACACACATTTGATCTTTGACAGTAAACAGTAATCACTCGTTGATGCTGCGATCACTTTGAGAGAAGGACTGTAACTGTGGAGGTGTGAGAAGAGCTGAAACCTGCCCACAGATATTTACTCCAACACTCAGACACTCTGACACACACACACACACACACACACAGACACACACACACACACACACACATTATAATATTTACTGACACACACACATTGTAATATTTACTAAAACACTCCGACACACACACTCATATATCAGAGGTGGAAGGTTTCCCCGGGGGTTTCACTGTGTCTCACGTCAGCTGCACATTTTTAGTTCGAGCAGGATCAGTGTGACTCAGTGCGTCATTAAAACCATTCATAAGGGACTAACGTGTTACATCATCAGTTTGGCACGAGCAGCGTTCTTCCTCTCTCCTCACCTTCATCTCTTTACCCCCCCTCCCCCTTTAATATTTCTGTTTCCTGATGCCTCCTCCTCCCTCCTCTTTACCCGTCACTTCCCATCTCTTTTGTTCCTTGGTTTCCTTTCACCTGATTTACCTTCCTCTCCTTCACTCTCTGGAGACTGATTTTCAGAAATATTCTTCGGTGACTCACTAAAACTATTTACATAGAATGAAATAAAGCTTGAGCTGCTGATACCACAGCATCTCAGTCTCATCTCAGCCTAATCTCAGTCTCATGTCAGTCTCATCTCAGCCTCATGTCTGTCTCATCTCAGCCTCATGTCAGTCTCATCTCAGCCTCATGTCTGTCGCATCTCAGCCTCATGTCTGTCTCATCTCAGCCCCATCTCAGCCTCATGTCTGTCTCATCTCAGCCTCATGTCTGTCTCATCTCAGCCCCATCTCAGCCCCATCTCAGCCTCATGTCTGTCTCATCTCAGCCTCATGTCTGTCTCATCTCAGTCTCATCTCAGCCCCATCTCAGCTTCATGTCTGTCTCATCTCAGCCTAATCTCAGTCTCATGTCAGTCTCATCTCAGCCTCATGTCTGTCTCATCTCAGCCTAATCTCAGTCTCATGTCAGTCTCATCTCAGCCTCATGTCTGTCTCATCTCAGCTTCATGTCTGTCTCATCTCAGCCTCATCTCAGTCTCATCTCAGCCCCATCTCAGCCTCATCTCAGTCTCATCTCAATCTCATCTCAGCCCCATCTCAGCCTCATGTCTGTTTCATCTCAGCCTCATGTCTGTCTCATCTCAGCCTCATCTCAGCCTCATGCCTGTCTAATCTCAGCCTCATCTCAACCTCATGCCTGTCTCATCTCAGCCTCATGTCTGTCTCATCTCAGCCTCATCTCAGCCTCATGCCTGTCTCATCTCAGCTTCATGTCTGTCTCATCTCAGCCTCATGTCTGTCATGTCTGTCTCATCTCAGCCTCATGCCTGTCATGCCTGTCTCATCTCAGCCTCATGTCAGTCTCATCTCAGCCTCATGTCTGTCTCATCTCAGCCTCATCTCAGCCTCATGCCTGTCTAATCTCAGCCTCATCTCAACCTCATGCCTGTCTCATCTCAGCCTCATGTCTTTCTCATCTCAGCCTCATGTCTGTCTAATCTCAGCCTCATCTCAGCCTCATGCCTGTCTCATCTCGGCTTCATGTCTGTCTCATCTCAGCCTCATGTCTGTCATGTCAGTCTCATCTCAGCCTCATGCCTGTCATGCCTGTCTCATCTCAGCCTCATGTCAGTCTCATCTCAGCCTCATGTCTGTCTCATCTCAGCCTCAATTCAGTCTGATCTCAGTGCACTGTCCATCTCACTCTCCATGGGATATCTTAAAAATAGCAGCTTTGTGCATTTAGTCCTTCTCTTACATTTTACTACACTGACCTCATTCTGTAACGTTTCTCTGTCAGTCTTCCTCTCTTCTTTCTTTCCCTCCATCCCTCCCTCCATCGTTTCTTTCTGTGGGATCATGAGAAACAGAGAGAGGGATGTATAAACTGGAAGCAGAGAGGGAGGAAGGGGTGGAGGAGCGATAAATCATCCTCCACCCTCTGAGTTTGGCTTTTTGTTGTTGCTTTCCTCCGTCGTGATGAATCGCCCTCTTTCCAGAAAAGAACGTATAAAAACAAGAAAATGAAAGTAATAAAATAAAGGAATGAAACAGAAGGCCATCTCAGCCTCTCCCTCTTTCTTTATCAGGAAAAAGAAGGAGAACAAGAAAGCAGTCGTTGGGGCAGGACGGCGGTCTATCTGAGGGATGATGGGATGGAGGGAGGGAGAGAACAGAGAGATGTTTTCTGCTCTTCCTGGGAGTTTATGAGCCGTGAAGAGTTTTCAGGGAAGCTGAAAATATTGCTGCAGTCGTTCATCACACACTTTCAAGGATCCTCCAGTCTCCCCTCTTTCATTTTCATCTCTTGCCCTCCTTTTATAATGTCATCCTCCTCTTCTGTATCCTCTGATATCACTGCTCAGTTTCAGCTATCAGACCAACCTGTCTGACCAACCGTTTAGTTAACACTTCTGTAATTACTACTGATGTGAACGTGTACAACGCCTGTAAAATACAATAAGTACAAAAGTACTCGACCATGTTCGTATCAAAGGTGGAAAAAAACACCTCCTGCTGTTTTATTCAAATCAGAAAGTTCTGTGAGGCAGGTCGAGAGTTTATCCAGGACACATCATCCATACAGCGATTTTCATCCAGAGTTTAGTCACAACATCATAAAGACAAAATCCAAATCTGTCAAAAGTTTTTTGTTACTGTTGTAATTTGTACATTAATAATAAGATGTACTTAAACTGAAATATATTTATTTAAGTTATTGGGGACTGTCTGTGCTTTAAATAGTGCTGTCAGTGTTAACATTTTAATCGTGATGTGATTAAGGTTCAAACATAACTGCTGCTATTTTGTTTCTTCAACTCTGCGTCTGTTCCCAGTACGCTCATTTCATAATCCATCTACATGGATGGTGTGAGAGACGCCTGCAGAGCTGCAGACGCTGTTCAAAACCAACTAACTACTAAACTGGTTGTTTCAGTAACTCATCACCGTCTTTCCAGCAGCTTTAAGCTTTAACAGCTTTGACATGTGAGGGTTTTTACAGCTGAATAGAGCCATGAAAGTCAGTTGTTTTTTACTGAGATGTCTATCTGTTTCCAGCCGAGCTAGTGACACCTATCCCCGCAGGAAACACAGGACCACATGTTAACCACAGTGCTGTTGAAACATAATGTTTCCACTACATAATAATGTACACATGTATCTGCAGTCTGCAGAAATGTACAAAGCCAACAGTTAATCTAATCTAATCTAATTCAAGAAAGAACTTTTATAAAGTGCTTTATAAATAAAATGATCATTATTATTACCTTCACATTACACGTGATATATCTAAGAACCTCATGTGCCTTTAATGTGTGTTAATTAATAAATTAAAATATGCTGTTCTTGTGTCCGGTGACCTGAAAACTGATCAAATATCAATATTAGATTAATTCTGCATTTTTTTTCATGCACAGAGAGTGTGGCTGACCTCTACAATGAACATCTTATCAATGAAATGCTTCTCTTAACCATCAGGTGCCACAGCCGATGCCACCGGACTCTAAATGTTTCCTGTGTGTGCCAGCGGACAGCGGTCACAAGATTAAACATTCTTTACTCTTCCTCTGGTCTCTGCGTCCACCTGAGAAAACTGGAGTCAGCTGATTCTCTTGAGGGAAACTGTCCTCCAGCCAAAGGTAAAATATTTATTACTGAACATGTTTAAGCCCTTAAATCTCCATTATTATCCCAAACAGGAAGAGCTTCTCTAATGTGATTAGATCGGCTCTGCTCTGCTCTCCATCAGGCCGCCTGCTTTAAACTGAAAGTCGAGATTACGAGCTTCTCGATGACATCAAATACGCTACGCTCGCTAACAGGATAATGGAGATAATAGGAGGCTTAAGGCTCCCCAATTTTAAATGGTAATGTGACACAGTGCTGGGAACAAAACAGCACTTCAGGTGGAAATGTGTCAGCGAACAGAGGAGTGCCTCCAGCTCAGATATCAAACCTCAGCCAAGAGTTGATGGAGGAGACCTCTGTGATGATGATGATGATGATGATGATGATGATGATGATGATGCTGATGAGTGGGAATACACAAAGAAAGAACCTTCCTTTTCTTCAGCTGGGAAAACTTGAAGGAGTTCAGTCTGAGTTCACAGTGTTAATCCAATCAGAGAAAGGAAGGATTTAAAACCCAAATGCACTCGAGGTGATAATTAGTCTCCTAATTGACGCTGAGTTCAGAATGCAGACTGCTGATCTGAAGCATTTTACCACCACCACTGAGAATACCACTACAGTTTATCCTCTGTTCTTCTTCTTCTTTTTCAGTGATGTCTCGACAGTTGATTTAGTTTGAAATCTGTCTCTGGGTCCAGATGGACTGCGAAACATTGGCCAGTGTTTCACTGATCCTACTGTTATCTGACTGAGACTCTTGGTTTGTGAGTTTTTGTTCACAACTAGAGCAATGATGTCACTAAATCACATTCTTAACAAAATGTCTCAAACTATCTGACTTCCTGTGGAGTTTAGCAGGCGGGGAATTTGTTCCTGGATGGTTTTCTACCAGAGAGGAATCTCTTGGTGAAGGTTTGGGATAAAGTCGTGGTCTAAGTTTGAATGAAAAGATTAGAGAAAATCTACAACGAAAACTTCTCCCGTGTGTGTTCAGGTCATGGCACAAGAGACTTTTAAAAAAGTCTTTTAAAAAAACATACCATGAAGAAATTTAGTAGAGGGTGCAATTGAGCCATTTTGACACAGCCATGTACCAAAGGCAGAAAACAGTCACGAAGAGAAAATGTTGGCGGCAGTGTATCAGTGTTTGTGAAGTGACGTAGTATCTGACTGTGTCATCAGGAGGTGGAGGGGATGGTGGATGGAGAGACACCTGAGGGGTATCCCAGAAAGTGGGCTTAGTGAAAACTCTTAGTATGTTAACCCCGAGATGAGGGAAACTCTGAGTATGTTAACCCCGAGATGAGGGAAACTCTGAGTGTGTTATCCCCGAGATGAGGGAAACAGTTGCTCAGCTCTGATGACGGCGTGTTGATAGCTGGATTTGTATTTTCACAATGTTTTAGGTCTCCGTACACCAACACTGACACTCTTATATATTTGTTGTGTTTCTGTCTGCTGATTTATGACAGCAGCACTTTCAGAACACACACTCTTTTTGTTGTCCTTGTTGTGAATGAAAGTTTCCTACAGATGGAGCAGATAGAACAGCTTCATGGAGAGTTTTTAAGCATAATTATTATATCAGACTCCAACCTGCACATGAACATTCATTGAGTTAAAACAAGAAACTCAATGAATCCTTGTTGGAAAAGTTAATAAAACAGAGACACACCAGGATGGGGAAAGGGGGAAAACTGAAATTATAACAGAGAGAATAATGTAATAGGTGTGCAAAAGACTGAACAAGAGAGATCATAAAATACAGACACACAAAGAAAACAGAATCAATCAATCAATCAATCAATTTTATTTATAAAGCCCAATATCACAAATACAGTTTGCCTCACAGGGCGTTACAGCATACGACATCCCTCTGTCCTTTAGACCCTCACAGCAGATAAGGAAAAACTCCCCAAAAAAACCCTTTAACGGGGGGAAAAAACGGTAGAAACCTCAGGAAGAGCAACTGAGGAGGGATCCCTCTTCCAGGACGGACAGACGTGCAATAGATGTCGTGCAGAACAGATCAGCATAATAAATTAACAGTATTCTGTATGACACAATGAGAGAGAGAGAGAGACAGAGACAGAGAGAGAGAGAGAGAGAGAGAGAGAGATATGCAGAAGAAATGAATTCACAAGAGGAGCTAAATAAACGGAGAAAGGTCAAAACAGCTCAGAGGAAAGGAGAGGAGAGGAGAGAGTAATGTGGCAGAAAAATGACTGATGATGGAAAATAAAACGCAGTAAGAGGAAGGAGTAAGAAGTCTGATGAAACAGAAATCAGGCAGCAGAAAGAGAAGAGGAGACAGAAATAGAGACGGACAGAGAGAAAAGCAGCAGAAGAAAATCGGATAAATGTAGAAGAAAGAAACGACAGAAATAAAGAACGAAGACAAGATGAGAGCCGTGGCTGAAATGAAGAGGAAGATGAGGGGATGGAAACAATGATGACTAATAAAAAAATAAGAGCTATCATAGTCAGATTAGGAAAACTGCAGCTGAAAAAGAGATGGAGATAATTTAGAAAGGCCAGAGGAGGAGGAGGAGGAGGAGGAGGAAGAGGAGGAGGAAGATGATACGATGGCTGAAGGTAGACGATGATGTCGGGCAGAGGGAAACTGAGTGAAACCTCCCACAGGTGAACTCTGCAGGGAACACTCAGCTCTGTCCTTAATGATGTTGTTGATTAACACTGTGTGTGTGTGTGTGTGTGTGTGTGTGTGTGTGTGTGTGTGTGTGTGTGTGTGTGTGTGTGATATGCTGAGGTGGCACCTGTCATGGATGTTTATCGT
The DNA here is from genome assembly GCA_035609425.1 of Epinephelus awoara. Taxonomy (NCBI): domain Eukaryota; kingdom Metazoa; phylum Chordata; class Actinopteri; order Perciformes; family Serranidae; genus Epinephelus; species Epinephelus awoara. The sequence continues at coordinate 44,122,172 of CM069299.1, forward strand.
CTTCTCGTCCTCACATTGCCTCTTGTTTTCTCTCTGTGTGTCTTGTTGAACACAGCTGTGCCCCTGGCGCCCTGCTGAAATCCTTTAGTTTATAATAAAGATCATTAACGTGAGAGTCCAGCAGATTAAATGTCGCAGCGCACCAAACTCACAGCTGATTCCAACTGACTCTCAACCTAAAGCTAAAACAACCTTAAAATCAGCCCTTAATAACAGAACACACCTTCGTTACGTTAACAGAATAAACAACAGCAGCGTTTCTCTCAGTGTTGAGCCGTCATGAACTGTGAGGAATGTAAAACAAACAGCTGCCTGATAACACATTCAGACGATTCATCCAGAGTCAGGTTGTTTTTTTTTTTTTCCAGTATTCACTCTGCTTTGAGCTTTGGTTTGGTTTCAGTCTTGTCACCTGAAGAAAGTGCTGCTATTGTTGTACATCTCTGTAAACTATGATTATCACATCAGTGTTTGTAAAGTGACCAAACCACAGATACACAGATACATCTGTACATGTATCATATCAACATTTGTGAAGTGACGTAGTATCTGAGCTGACTGTGTCATCAGGAGGTGGAGGGGATGGTGAGACACCTGCTGAGACACCTGCTGAGCTGCAGACCACTCTTCAACACTAGGCGTGGATTGGATATCTGGTATACAGGTAGGTTTACTGGGCCGACACAATTGTCTCTTATTTATTTTGTCTGACTGAACATTCAGGTGTACGTTCTTATCTGACACTGGGCTGTCCCAATCACATTTGATTGTTTTGATTGCTGTTGTTACCGTGTGATGTGTGTAGTTTAAAGATGTAACAGTGAAATTACATCTGCACCTCTGTCACTATTGTTTTATACGTCTGTCCTTCTGTCTGTCATATTTATGATTATTTTGTTCACTTAAACAATTAATGTTCCTGTTATCACTGTTAGACTGTCATCAGTGACTTTGTCAGCTGTGGCTGTGACTTCTGACAGCTGCCAATCAGCTGTCAATAAGCTGTCACCTGTTTGTGGCTCAGTCAATGTGATGTATTGTCCGCTGTGCAGAAGATTGTGGGTCAGAACAGACGGGGAAACATGCAGACTTACAGACTGCACTATGTAACCAGATGTAGTAGAACATCCAGGTATTTGACATACTCTGTATTGATCAGCATCGACAGGTCATTTTATCATGAGCCTGTCATAACGAAAGTCTGCGTATGTGAAGTTTGACACAACATGGATGTGTGATGGGCAGATGATTGACACATGTTGCAGCAGGAGGAAGGACCCAATCAGGAAATGAAAAGATCCTCAAACCTTTTCTGTGATCCGTGTCCCCTCAAATAATGAAAGGCATCTACACCTCTGCCCTACATATAATATATTGATGACTTATATTTGTGTGACTGATTATGGTGGGCCAGTCTGGTCCAAAATCAGAGGGCCAACTTTATGTCCCAGTTCACTCCTGTTCAAGACCAACTAACGATAGAATCGCTCACCTACCTCACACTGTGAGTGTTTCAGCCTCCAGATGTGAGGGATTTCTAACTGACCTGTACGTATGTTTCCACCGTGGATGATGCCATTAAAGGTGGTTTCTTACCAAGGCATCGATGTACTTCCAGTGGACACTGGGCCACCAGATACAGATGTTTTAACTCAAACCTGTTTCCTAGTGTAAATAAGTAGTGTTTGTGCCTGAACAAAATCACACATTAACCACAGCACTGTTGGAAGATCATTGTGTCCCAACATAATAACATACTAACGTCATGTATCGGTGAGCAGGATGACAACGTTTATTCTGGTGACTTATAAAGCTCTGATTATTCTGTTGAAGTTTTGGAGTGAATCACATAAACATGAAACAATGTGAGAAGGAACAAGAAATCTGAACGCGCTAACCTTCCGTCCGTACATGTGATCGTGTTTCATGTGCTGACCACAGTGACTCTGGAGGATCTGTGTCTGTATAATGTGAGTAGTCAATAGACTGTCACTGTGTGTGAGTCACATGGCCTCCGGTCGTCACTGTATTCTCTTCTTTAATGGAAGAATCAGTGGACGGAGAGGCTGGAGGTCGACTGAATGCACTGAGTGGCTGCCTCAGACAGCGCTGACAGCCACGCACTTACTGTGGTCAAAGGGACACACGTGAAACATACATGTGTTCCTTTGAAGATGCATGCAGCTCTTTTTTCAGCCTTAAAGACACAGCTGACCCTGAAATCAAATAATACATGTTTCCCTCAGACTGTGAATGTAATGGACATTGTCACCATGGCATCACCCACTGGTCTGTGGACTCACATCTTGAAGCTTCGAGTTCAGTATTTCAGTCATCACCATCTTGGAAAGTTTTTCAGATACATGACTCAGTGACTCCAGATGATCCATAGAGTTTGTTGTTGTGAGGAGTTTGATGTAGCTTTTTCCAGCCTGCACCTGGTCGGTGACTTCCAACGTCAGACACCGATCAGCACCGATATGCAGCTGGTCGCCCAGTGGTGTCAGGGGAAACACTATGAGACAACAATGAAAGTTCAGGGAGCAGAAGTTTGAGTAGAGCTAGAGTAGAGTTAGTTCAGAGACTGTGTCACTTCAGAAACATTGATCAATCAATCAATCGATCAATCAATTTTATTTATAAAGCCCAATATCACAAATCACAATTTGCCTCACAGGGCTTTACAGCATATGACATCCCTCTGTCCTTTGGACCCTCACAGCTGATCAGGAAAAACTCCCCAAAAAACCCTTTAACGGTGAAAAAACGGTAGAAAGCTCAGGAAGAGCAACTGAGGAGGGATCCCTCTTCCAGGACGGACAGACGTGCAATAGATGTCATACAGAACAGATCAGCATCCATATGACCTATTTTAGCCCAGTTCAGACGTACTGTACTGTAGATGTACGATGAGACGAAACTGTTTCACAGAGAAAAGTGTCAACGGTGTGAACTGGCCAGTCTGAGCTCGACTCAAGCCGGCTGATGGTGTCATCTGACACTCAGCTGGTCAAATGGCCTGCAGCTGGTTTTAAAGCACGTCATCTGTTTCAACAGCCAATCAGCTTGTAGTGAAGTCTGCTGGTCAAGTCAAAATAACCGCAGGCGATGCGTTGGCTTGCTGCAGCAGAGAGTTGTTAACTAGAGATGATACATCATCTTTTCATGGTCACTTCCTGTGAGCTGGCAGCTTTTCATAACGTTACAGAATGTTGAGAGTAGTTGTTTGATTCAACTCGTCTCGTTGTCAATCTTTGATGGTTTTGTTACCTTCAGTCAAACCAGTGGGACTGTGGGAGGGTGTACACCCAGTTCAGACAAAACTACAATAAAAAAATTGGTATTTATAAACTGCAGCCTATAAAAAATCATTTGAGCAGTTGCAGCCATTTAGTCAAATGGTGCAATTCCAAAATGTTTGGATAATGAACTTGGGACCTGGACCTTTACTGCATTTCAATGTTTTAAAACACCTACATCATGTTTTGTTGAGCTGCGTACTGATATTGTCCCAAATGTGACATCTGTCCTTTCAGTCATAGACACAGTCCCCTGACATCTGTCGCTGTTACCTGTCTCTTGTGTCATTTCCTGTTTGTACATCTGTCAGGTTGTGATTGTCTGACAGAAGCTTCATGACTCAACCTACACCTAGTCTTTTTTTAAAATACAGATCAAACATTAGTGGCAGCTCAGCTCGGCCACTGCCAAACAGCATCAGAGAACCACTAACTTTAAACGTTATACTGTGTTCTTCTTTGTTTTTATTGATTTAAATCAGTGGACCCATTTGTTTGCAGAGGAAGAGACCTCTGTGGTTGATTCAGCTCCTGAACAATGAACACTAAAGGAACTCTAACTCGGGGAGAAACTGATGGCGGAGCTCTGTCTGCTGTTACTGTTGTGATTCAGAGACCCATACCTGCAGAAAATGACATGTTGTACATTTGAATCATGTTACTGAGTTTGTCCTTGAGAGGATCAGATGACCCCCAGAGTATACTGTACAGGAGGAGAGGCTCAGGTGTGCTTCAGTTTCAGGGTCCTTGTATTGTGCATGCTGTTTCACAATGATGATTTACTGGGACACTGAGAGCAGAACCTTCATGAATGTCATCAGTCACACCTGTCAGTGCAAACAGCCTCTGTATCAGACAGGTTCAGTCAGCAGGTATTCAGACCCGTTCACACTCAGGGAGGTAGCTCAGGTTAACGTGTTGAGATCTGCTGATTGTTTCTCCTTTCCTCTGATTAAAGCTCCCAGCAGCAGAGGACACTGAAGGACAAACTGTTAGCACAGCTCCTCTACAGCCTTACTGGGGTTCAGCTGTAAAAATCCGCCTCCATGGCTTCATTAGTAGGAGTGACCTGCGTGGCTCGACATGGATAAGCCTTATGCAGATGCAGCACAGGTCACGCTTTCTGCAGCTGCTGCAAAATGCCTCATATCAATCTCCATAAAGGAGACACCCCAGTACAAGCCCCGCCATCTAGCATCTGCTGCTAACAGGAGCTTTTAAAGCCAACCAGCTGTCCACACAGGAGAGCAGCCAGGAGACGCAGGAAGTCAAGATGGAGTCTGATGAAGCAGCAAGTACAGAAGAGAAGAGGAGTTGCACCTTTCAGAGGCATCGTCACACTAGAGCTTAGATCGGGCCTAAAAAATCCGGCCCGACGCTACACCGAGCCCATGCACGTCGTGTCCGAGCCCGGCCCTGCCCGACATATTAACTGTAATTATGAGCCCGAGCCCCGACTTTTTTTTTTTTTTAAATCCGTGCCGTGGTGGGCTGTTTAAATTCGTCAGCGGAGCTGTTCAGGGTCCTGACTCTACCGCATCTCTGCAGCAACCTCTATGCTGTTGTCAGTGTACTCTAACTATTGAACAACACACAGGAATTGCCCATGTTTAGAGTTAATAAATAATAGAACAAGTACGATTCATGAACCTGCCATCTGGCATGTTCGTTTATTCAGAAAAGATCACAAAAACAACACAAACAAGAACAAAGCAACATTAACCTTTTTTTTTTTTAAGAAATAAATATTTTAAAGATATTATAATAGGGCTCGAGTACGGGCCAAGAATCTAAACTCTACGTCACACAGAGCCTTTATTGTCACTGCATAGGGACACATCAACATTAGCTGTGACAGGTAGTGTGTGTGTGTGTGTGTGTGTGTGTGTGTGTGTGGGCCAAGTCAACAACTCCGACTATTTATTCAGCAAAGTTTCCTTACACACACAAAAACAGGAAGAGGAGGGAGATGGACAGGAAGAAGGACTGATTCAAGATCATCAGTGTGTCGTACATCAACTAAATATACTGTATTATTTAGATCATCAGTGTGTCCTACATCATCTCAGTATGAGTTATTATCAAGATCATCAGTGTGTCCTACATCATCCAAATATAATGTATTATCAAGATCATCAGTGTGTCCTACATCATCTAAATATAATGTATTATCAAGATCATCAGTGTGTCCTACATCATCTAAATATATAAAACATCTTTAAAAAACAGAAACAGAAAATTTTGTGACATCTAATCTAGCCAGCTGTCACTCAGGAAGCTTTATTATTCGCATACACACACAGGACTGATGCTTTTTTTGTTTATATTGTAGTGTGTGTGTGTGTGTGTGTGTGTGTGTGTGTGTGCGTGCGTGCGTGCGTGCGTGCGTGCGCACCAGAGACTCATCAACGTACGCTTTGTTAAAAGTTAAGAGTCGACTCTTTTCCGTTTTATTGACTGCAGTTTCTCCAAATACCTAATTATACCCAAGGAGGCCATGGTGAGTGTGTGTTTATTTGTGTGTGTGTGTGTGTGTGTGTGTGTGTGTGTGTGTGTGTGTGTGTGTGTGTGTGTGTGTGTGTGTCGGGGGTTATGAAGGAGGGAGTTGAGACTAAGAGCCAAATGGGAGCTTCCTCTGTGCCTTGAGGCAACTGTTGACTGTGGCGGAAAATATTGGACTCTCAGAAAAAGCTGATGTTTCAGTGTGTCTTCAGCGCACACACACACACACACACACACTCTTCCTTCATATGCTTGCGGGTAAATGAGGATTGCTCTTATGTCACATGGTTAAAAAAAAACCTTTTTCTTTCTTTCTTCACAAAATTCAGAATCACAGACAAACACACACGCACACACACATGCACACGCGCGCACACACACTCACACACATTTGTTTTTGTCATTTAGGAGGACTTTGAACATAAATGAATTCACTCAGTCTGCCTACATCTGATCATCATTATAAGCTGTGTAGCGACATGCTGCTGCAGCGACACGAGGCTGCAGCGCCACACGGCTGGAGCGATATGCTGCTGGAGCAACAGGAGGCTGCAGTGACATGAGGCTGCAGCAACATGTGTCTGGAACGACATGAGGCTGCAGCGACATGAGGCTGGAGCGATGTGCTGCTGGAGCGACATGAGGCTGCAGCGACATGTGGCTGGAGCGAGGTGCTGCTGCAGCGACATGAGGCTGCAGCGATGTGCTGCTGGAGCGACATGCCGCTGCAGCGACATGCTGCTGCAGCGACATGTCGCTGGAGCCACATGCTGCTGCAGCGACACGTTGCTGGAGCGACATGAGGCAGCAGTGACGTGAGGCTGGAGTGACATCCTGCTGCAGCGACATGAGGCTGGAGCGACACGAGGCTGCAGCGACACGAGGCTGGGCGACATGAGGCTGGAGCGACATGCTGCTGCAGTGACAAGAGGCTGCAGCAACATGAGGCTGGAGCGACATGCTGCTGCAGTGACAAGAGGCTGCAGCAACATGAGGCTGGAGCGACATGCTGCTGCAGTGACATGAGGCTGGAGTGACATGCTGCTGCAGCGACACGAGGCTGCAGCAACATGCTGCTGCAGCGACATGAGGCTGGAGTGACATACTGCTGGAGTGACATGAGGCTGGAGCCACATGCGGCTGCAGTGACATGAGGCTGGAGCGACATGAGGCTGCAGTGACATACTGCTGGAGTGACATGAGGCTGGAGCCACATGCGGCTGCAGCGACATGCTGCTGCAGCGACATGAGGCTGGAGTGACATACTGCTGGAGTGACATGAGGCTGGAGCCACATGCGGCTGCAGTGACATGAGGCTGGAGCGACATGAGGCTGCAGCGACATGCTGCTGCAGCGACATGAGGCTGGAGTGACCTACTGCTGGAGTGACATGAGGCTGGAGCCACATGCGGCTGCAGTGACATGAGGCTGGAGCGACATGAGGCTGCAGTGACATGTGACTGCAGCGACATGAGGCTGGAGCAACATGCCGCTGGAGTGACATGAGGCTGGAGCCACATGAGGCTGCAGCGACATGCTGCTGCAGCGACAGGAGGCTGGAGCGACATGCGGCTGCAGTGACATGTGACTGCAGCGACATGAGGCTGGAGAGACATGCTGCTGGAGCCACATGTGGCTGGAGAGACATGCTGCTGGAGCCACATGTGGCTTGAGCGACATGCTGCTGCAGCCACATGTGGCTGGAGCGACATCCTGCTGCAGCGACATGAGGCTGGAGAGACATGCTGCTGAAGCGACATGAGGCTGGAGCGACATGAGGCTGCAGCGACATGATGCATTAAGATGGGACGACATTGTGGCTCTATAGTGCCATCTGTGTTCACAAAGAGCTACTACCTGAGCTTATGAGGATCCTCTTTTTAATGAGTCCCTGTAACTCCGTGAACAGACATCAGTCCCCATACCGTCACGTACACAGGTCCAGACACACACACTCAGAATATAAACACACTGAGCAGTGCTCCCACTTGTGACAGACTGTGGTACCACAGGGAAATAAGGGGACAAAGGTAAATGTCTTCTCTAAAAAATATTTGTTAGCAGCAGTTGAAACCTGTGAACCTTCATGTTTGTCTTTTAATGTCACTCTTAAACTCAGTGTTTGTAACTGAGGCATCATTTGTGAAATGATTAATCAATATTACAATTCATTACTCAAGTCTGTATTTGTCAAATATCGAACATATGAGTACACTGTGCAGTGAAATCCACTGTTCCCCCTTCAGTTCTATGCTTATAATAAAAATGCAATATATATATATTTATAAATACACCAAGATTCAAGATTTTAATATTTAATATTAATTTTCGTCTGAGGCTCTATAGCCATGCTGCAGCCATAGAAATACAACATACAACTTAAAGAAATCAAACATTATATATACATATATACACCAATCATAACAATGACCATGAGATTAATCATGTGTTAGTCCACAACATGAAAATGAATGTAACTGTACATGTATATATATATATATATATATATTTATACAACAGTTAGTTCCGGCCAAGCAATTTGAAGCAATTTGATTGGCCAAGAGACATTCAAAACATGACGATACTGTCGTACAACATCACGGTTTGTTCACTCTCTGAATGTATTACTCCGCATCAAACAGCTGATCAATGCTGACGCGTTGCCATGGCAACATTCTAACTACCGCTGCGCTCAAGTGACATTTAACGAGTCTGGCCTACTTCAGAGAAAACATGGATTTTCTTAAAAATATCGGTTTTGAACTGAATTACGAGCGGTCATCAGATGAGGATGAGGGAGAAGGGAAGCTGAATCCGGCTGGGGCTGTGCCAACATCCAGGTTTGCCAGCATTTCTTCAGCTGAACTGGATGAACTGGAGAAAACCAAGAATTAGGCGAACACAGTTAGGCAGACATTATGGGCTGTCAACTGTTTCCAAACTTGGCTGTGTGTGAAATCAATCGCCATTAATTCCTCATACAAAGCTTTAAATAACATACTCAGGGACAAACTGTGTGCTTTCGGGAAGCTGACTACAGAGACACAAAACTGATTAAGATTTCCCAGAATGCTCTAATCCCCGTCTTATTGTCAGCTAACGAGCTGAATATCTGTGTACAACACGAGACAGAGTTTTAACTGAACTGGATCATTATCGGCTGGTTAAATCTTTTCATTACCTTTTATATGTAACATCAGTCAGTGAAGAAAGTGTCACATGGGAACATCTAATACTAGACATTGTACAATCTGATGACTGGAAACATTTCATTCGACCGGTATGAGGAGAAATCAACCTCGTGTCTTTGTCCTGTGTTTTTTTTTTTCTTTTTTTATTACATGGAGGGTTTATATTTGTAGTTTTGACAGTTACAGAACATGGTGATGCAGGTAGAACTGGATCTGTAACAGAGTAAATGTTGACAGTCAAAACAACCAAAATAAAATCACAGTTGTCATCTACAAGATGAGACCTGAATCAGAGCAGACTTTCTTCATGTATCACACTCAGTCTATATGAGTCACGGATGATACTGGACCAGTTGTGTGAGACTTTGTAAAGACATGTTTGGATGTAGTTTTGCTGTTGTTGAATGTGATCTCTGTTCACTTCAGTTCATCAAGAACATTTTGTATTTGGATTCATCGTTCACCATGGAGACATCAGAGAAAACAATTTTCTTCACAAAGCAAACATAACACAGGGTGAATTATTGATTCATAGATGATCATTTTGTGGGTGAAGTATTAGGCACTGCTCTAAACTGATCCCTTAACTGTAACTTTTATTTATCTTCCACAAACCAGCTCTACCCTGCAGAGGCTACGTGGATGTTCAGATAGCGTATGTTGTCTGTTTGAAGTCGCTGTAAATCAGGTGGAAGCAGGTGGTGACACATTGAAGGCCAACACACTGACCTTTGTAGTGAATCACACAATGACTGTCAGTGCTTTACAAACCAATCAACAGAAAAAATGTTGGTGTTGTACGTTCCTGCAAATCACAGATATAATATGTTTCATAAAAAAAATGTTCAATAAACCACATTCAATACAGAAATTCCTATTTTCAGTGTAGTCAGTAACTGATATTAAACTGTCACCTGCTGCAACAAACACGTTCACATCTACATTTGTTCACTGGGACCAAGGAAGTTATTTCTCTTTCCAATGATGGCCAAAACATCCTTTAATGGGATTTACATCTTTTTTTTTTTTTATCTTGTTATATTGACTTTTTTTTCTGAACAAAAATGTGTTGTGCGGGTCAGGTGGTTCTGGGCTGAACAGTATTTTGAAGGGTTATATTAGTAAAAATAGTTTGAGTCACTGCTCTGAATTACAGAGCTGAACTAAAGACCTACTGATGATTATCAAGAGAAATAAAGTGATGACACTGCTAACTCTTTAATCTGCTGTTGTTTGGTTTGAATTTATTTATGTCTCATGAGGAATAAACATTTCTATTCAAACTGACCTGGCTGGTCATATTTCCGAGTTTCTTATAATGTTTGAATTTCATATTTAGAAGTGACAGAGCCTGCTCTCAGGAAGAAGATGAAGAATATTAAGACATCTGTACTTGATCCCTGAATTATTCACATGAATTTTGCATAATTGCACTAAGGAATATTTTGGTTCCATGAATAATTAATGAGTTGTGTGTTTAACTACACTTCCTAATTGTGTTATGTACCAACAGCAGATGGGAACAGCGCAGCAGGAGCTGCATTAATACAGATACAAACGTCAGAGTAAACTTTTAATTGGATTCCTCCTGAACTACGGACACTGCCACACTGCCGCTTCGTTTCCTCATCGCTGGAGAAATGATCTCGTCAACATCCCTCAGCTTAATTTTGAAGAAATCCTCGACCAGAAGTCTGTTTTTAAAATGATATTTTCATTCTCTGTAGATTTTGTTAAACTGCAAGATGGTTGGTGGCAGCTGTCGTTAGCTCGGATTCACAACAGTCTGAAGATGTCCATAAAATATTTTCAAAACACTTCATCTATTTGTTTGCTGTTCATTTACATTTTAACCTACATTTTACATTAAAATATACTGAAATCCAGCTAAATACTGAGGCTGTTTGATAGTTTATCTCACATTTAACAGACACAGTTAATGGTGCCAGCGTTAAACTGAAGCTGTGTAGTCAGTAACATCTGGGGTTAATATGAGCTTTAAACAAACAGACTGTACAGAGAGACACTTTGTCTCTTTGATACAAACTAAATCTGCTTGACTCATTAAAATCAACATAGCTGTTTTCTGTGGATTATTCAAAATGAAACATAGTGGAAACCCCTTATACTCATCTCATCTGCAGGGTGAATTGATCACTCTGAGCTGTTTCCACTGTGTTAAAATTTTGGCACATGCAGTCCAGAGAGAAAATGTCTGAGGTGAAGGAGGACACATTCTTTGGACTATCAGCTGATGGACCCATTGATGTTCATCTGAGCAGCTTACTGTAACTCTCGTGCATAAAGTCATGCACACACATTCATACTGTGCAGCAGCCCTCACTGAAAATATGTTCCTGCACATCATGAGGAGAGTTAACCTGCTGTAAAGACAAAGATCTCTAAGTACCAAGAAATCCAAGATGGCACCGTCAACATGCTGACAACACTGTCTTTACTGATCAACTCATCCTCACTGTGACCTCGTCACATGTCCACGTTTGGTCATGGACTTTCCACGTCCACATATTGCGTCCAAGGTACCCTGGGTGTGTTGGTTGTTGACGTTCTGGGACACCGTATCAACTTCAGCCTGTTACATGCATTGTCTGTTTTCAAAACACACTTCTGTTTTCACAGGAAATGCATAGTTTGCATACAGTCTCTTTCAAAATAAAAGGACTACGGCGCTACAACACCACCAACTGATGTTTTTTTTCCGTCAACAACACACACACACACGTGGTTACGTTTAGCCAACACACACACATGTGGTTACGTTTAGCCGAGACACACACGTGGTTACGTTTAGCCGACACACACACATGGTTACGTTTAGCCAACACACACACATGGTTACGTTTTGCTAAAACACACACGTGGTTGGGTTTAGGAAAAAAGAACAGGGTTTGGCTTTACAATCTTACAGGGAGTGAACACCAGCCTCCTGGGTGAAAGTCAGTGGTCCCATCCAGCACCTGTCCCACCTGCCCTACTCAGACTTCTACCCCCATAACTGATCTTGTTTTTCGGCTGTGTTTCCCCCTGATACCACAGAGCGTCGTTAAAAAATCACGATGACCAGCCGTATATCATGCTCATGTGAGGGACGGCTTTTTTTATCGGTGTCTGAGGCCGGACGTCACTGACTAAGCGTTAGTATTTGATGACCTCACAGTGAGACCGGGTTGTGCTGACACTGTGTGTGTGGTGAAACGGTGCAGCTGTGAGGAACAAAGATGGAGGAGGAATCAGGTGGAGAAGAATGTGTAATATTAATTTACTCTGCAGACACACACCCGTCTGGTCTCACAGCTCATACTGAAGAAAGGCCGTCTGTATTAATGCAGGACAGACGCAGGAGGAATAATTGAAAGGAAGCGTCTCCAGCTTGCAGCACATATTAATGAAGGCAGACAGCTGGGAAAAGAGCATAATGGTGTGTGAATTATCTGTGTGGAGGTCACACTGTGACAGACAATAAAGATATTGTCGGAGCTGTGTCAGGTGAGCCAGCTGCTGGATGAATGCAGATGAGACAGGATGTGTTAACAGGCTGATCCAAGGTTAGCATTTACATCTTTTAAATGGTCTCAGGTGTTTAACTGATACTCTGAATCACTGTGAGACCAACACTAAAACATGTTTAACTTTCTACACCAGCAGTACAACAAGCTGTCAGCTGTCTGGAGGTCAGAGGTCACAGCCATGATGCTGCCCATATGACTCTGGGACGATCCTGCTGAATGTAGACGAGCTGTTCTTTAGTCTGTTAGGACACGATGTGATTCAGTACCAAGGTTCTTTAAATTCACAGTTTAGAGTTACGAGAGATAAAAATGAGACTGTTGGATTATGACTGTGAGAAGGTCACACACACTACAGGAATACCTCAACGCCACATACTATCAATTAACAAGTCGTTTCTCAGGTTCTTCCACCAAAAGACTCAAACAGGCATTTTCTCATGTGTCTGCAGAGTTAGAGTTTGATTATGTATGTATGCATGCTAATATGCATCTCTGAATCTATATTTAATTGTAGCAAAATTACTTGAAATAAGGGGTAGGTCAAGATAAGTGCATAACTTACCTACTCCTTTTCGAAAGGCTAAATATTTACCTCTGTTACTATTGTGCTGGCTTTCCTTCTTGTTGTCAAAGCCCGTGAGATGCGTGATAGAAAGGGTTTCATACAGGAACCAAGGATGAGACGTATCCGTTTAAAAAAAATCAAAGTTTACTTCAGGAATATCAAAATTACATCCATCACTTTTTTCCGTAGAAAAACTATGTGCTCTCTATTGGCACTCAAATCCAACTGAGGGCCTGCAGGTGACGTACTCCCTAACTCCGCCCCACAGAACTACAGCACCAATTACCAAATAATGTGTTTCTATCCACCTTTCAATCCCCCCTTTATATCCAAACATTATGGCTCTTACAACTATGATTGTTTTTTTAATTTTTATTTTGTATGACCGATTTTCCTTATTGATCACCTACATTTTGTTCTATTTTTATTTATGTTCGAAATAAAGATTCTAATAATAAAGATTCTAATAAAGGGACAATTCAGATTTGTGGGGTTGCCCCCAGTTTGGAGAAGCAGACAGATGTACCACCACAGAAGCTGAGGACTGTTCTGCTGTCGACACTATATTGAGAATATTTTCATGGCTTTATGTTGCTGTCAGACTTTCCCTTTCCTTTGGCACTATGTTTCCTTGACCATAGAACTTCCATATTCCTCCACAGAAGCATGACTGTGTCACACACTGTATTACTCCATAGCTCAGCTGTTTTGGTCCAAGTGTCAGTACAAAACTGAGCGATCATTACAAGGATGGAGAAATGTCGTTCATTGTGGAGACAAGAGGATACCTTCAAGAACCAGAGTCTACAGAGGAACTTTAACAGAGGGACACTGAACAGGCCGAAACAGAGACAGAGTAAGTGACACTTAAACTGATGGACTTTTTTTAGGTGACTAAAAGTCAGTACATTCCTCAGCCTCTGTTGTGGTTCTTCTGTCTGCTTCTCCAAACTGGAGGTGTGCCGACTCACATCTGCTGCAGGTAACACACTGATCATGATCAAGTACCTCATTCAACCCCACTTCAACAGATCTGAACTATTCCTTCTTAAAACAACTAAAACTACTCAGTGAAGGTTTGGGACTGACCTGTTCTCATTCACAACTGAAGGTTAATTTTCTCTGCAGGTTCCTTTCTGTAATGTCAAACACTCATTACTACAATCTGAGTCCGTCACACACCTTTAATGGACGTAAATAGACGAGGTGCACCTTCCCTGAGTGGTTACAGCCTGTTAACCAGTTCAACGCTGAAACAGTTTCAATAATTGTTGTGTGTAAACACTGAAACATGGTAAACAGGGTCCAGATTGAAAAATACTGATGTTCCCCTTTAAAATAAACCAACATTGACTTTTAGTTTCACCAGGACACATCTCCTGGTTTAGAGTCCTGTGTTTGTTTAACCTCTTCTCTACGTGTACTTTATTAATCTGTGAATAACTTGTCGTTGAAGATTCTCAGTCATCCAGGTCATGGTAATCGTAAGTGCTATAGGCAACTGGACTTGCTTGCGTTTCTTGAAGCAATGACCTCTCATCCAAGAAGCTTCTTCAGTTCTTAAATGACTGGTACGAAGTTGTTTAAACCCTGTGTGGGTGGGAACCCTTGCAGAGTTGTAGGGGTCACGTGAGCTCTTAGTTTCAGAGTCGTTAAGGTCACAATGTGAGTCGCTGACTCACCTGGCCACCATGTGAGTCGTTAGGATCAGGTGGGACCAGGGGTGAGTGGGTGTGAAGTCGTCTGGGGAGGTATCCCAGGACTGCATTGTAGGTGGATGATAAGTGGTGTTGTAAGCCACCCCCTCTGTTTAACAATGGTTGTTCCAGCTTGACGTAGATGGCTTCTTTTACTCCTCTTTCAAACCATCTTTCCTCCCCGACCAAGATGTGCACATTGCTGTCCTCAAAGGAGTGTCCCTTCTCCTGTAGATGTAAGTGGACAGCTGAGTCATCACCCGAGGAGCTGGCTCTCCTGTGCTGTGCCATGTGTTAGTGGAGCGGTTGTTTTGTCTCCCTAATGTATAAATCTGTGCATTCCTGGCTGCACTGAACTGCTCACACTACATTACTCTGCTTATGTCTGGGTGTTTTGTCCTTGGGGTGGACAAGTTTCTGTCTCAGTGTGTTACTGGGTTTAAAGTGCACAGGGATGTGGTGTTTGTTGAAAATCCTCCTGAATTTCTCAGACACTCCTGCAACATAAGAAATGACAATGTTGTTACGTTTTTGTGTCCCTTCCTCTCTGTCTGCGCTGGATCTTTTTGATGTTTTTGCAAAGGCCCGGTTGGAACAGCCACATGTTTACAGTGCTTCCCTGATGTGTTTCTGTTCCTTCACCTTCCCCTCTGTTCTAGTGGGCACGTTTTCAGCCCGACGATTCAGTGTCCTGATAACTCCCAACTTGTGCTCCAGTGGGAGGTGAGAGTCTATGAGCAGGTATTGGTCCATGTGTGTAGGTTTTCTGTACACCTCTAGGTTTAGGTTCCTGTCCTGTTCAATGTGCACTGCACAGTCTAAGAAGGGTAGACTCTCTCCTCTGACATCCTCCTGTGTGAATTTAATGTTGTTTAATGTGTTCCGTGAAGGTTTCCACATCCTCAGTTTTGATTTTGACCCAGGTGTCGTCCACATACCTGAACCAGTGGCTAACAATGTGCACATCTTGGCCAGGGAGGAAAGATAGTTTGAAAGAGGAGTAAAAGAAGCCATCTACGTCAAGCTGGAAGGACCATCATTTCACATCTTCAAGAAAGGCAAGCAAGTCCAGTTGCCTACGATATAGCACTTATGATAATCTGTGAATAACTTCCTCCACTGCTCCCATCATATTGACGACATCCAGCAGAGCTCTCACCCTAACAGTTATATGTGACGTCTGTGCAGATGGTTTATATGGCTGTTAGTTTTTAGGGACAGACTGTACATTTGAGAGTAAGAATAAAGTCACCATTTACCTGAACACACAACAACATTTTTGGTATTCTGGTCAATGTATTGTTATTTTATCAGGACCAGTATGTGTGATATAATTTTTTTTGCCACAATTTGATGGCCCCAGGCTGCAGGACAGGGTGTGTTGTGTCCTGTCTCTGCTCCTCTCTCTCCTCTCCTGATTGTCAGGCTCCTCCCACCTTGTTGAAGGATTGACGTCACCTGACTGAGGCCTTCATAAGCTGGTCAGGTTCAACATGGCTCCTCTCTGTTCCTTCAGGAGGACTGGTGTCTTTCTGTGTTGGGTTCAGACTGTGTTGTTCATGTTTTAGGTAGTTTAGGTTCATGTCAATGTTTCCTCATAGCCAACACCCTCACTACATCCACCGACTGATGACCTCACACATCACAGTGTTTCTTATGTTGACATATTGTTCATTAATATCTTCTTTATGTCAATGGTTGCTGTCTGGACTGTCCTTCTTTATGTGCTGCTGAACGCACTGAGATTAACAATAACACATTTCAGTTATGACTTGAAGAAACACCATTACTAAACATCTGAAACTAGGTGATATTGGTCTGTTGTTAATATATCAGCGTTGTGTGTTGTTTTGTCAGATGTATTCACACACACTGAGGTGATATTGGTCGGTTGTTAATATATCAGTCGGCTCCATGTAGTAGCCTTGGAGCTGAAAATAATAATGAAGGAGGTGATTTGTTGGCTGGACTCTGATGTTGAATAAACATGATTCAGATCCTGAGGCAGAAATATATGAGCAGCTCTGATAAGCCAGGCTTTGAATAGGACGACGGCTGTAATTTGCATTCATCGGAGCATTATTTGACAATGTGTGTGTGTGTGTGTTGTGTATCTGCAGTGGGACAGACGTTTAAATGTATTCTCTGCGTGCCAGCACACATCAAAACACAATTCAGAAGACGAACCATGCTTCCATTGATACTGCTGTTTTTTTAGGACGAGCAGCGGTTGTCAGCTGCGGTGACGCCTCTGTATGTATGTGTGTGTGTGTGTGTGTGTGTGTGTGTCTGTTTGTGCGTGTCAAGACATCTCTAAATATAATTTCACACACACTTGCCAAGTTGCCAGAAACGCTGCCATTCAGAGAGACAAGCAACCTCTTGGCTTTACATCAGTGGGAGTGTGTTTGTGTGTGTGTGTGTGTGTGTGTGTGTGTGTGTGTGTAGGAGAGTGAGCTTTGACAATGAAATACACCATGTGTTTCACCTTCTTCTTGGCCTTTTCTTTGGCTTCATTCAAGCGTACTGACCCTGGGCTGCAGTCCAAGATGAGAGCGTGCACACACACACACACACACACACACACACACACACATACACACATATACACAAAACATGAACACACACCACACCACCCATATACGCACACACAACATGTACACACACATGGAAACATGCAGGGCACATTTATATATCTCAGTTCTCTGCAGGCGGACACACAGGAAGTGGACACATAGACAAGCTAACGTACATGTTATACACACAGGAAGCAGACACATAGACAAGCTAACGGACATGTTATATGCACAGGAAGCGGACACATAGACAAGCTAACGGACATGTTATATGCACAGGAAGCGGACACATAGACAAGCTAACGGACATGTTATATGCACAGGAAGCGGACACATAGACAAGCTAACGGACATGTTATATGCACAGGAAGCGGACACATAGACAAGCTAACGGACATGTTATATGCACAGGAAGCGGACACATAGACGAGCTAACGGACATGTTATATGCACAGGAAGCGGACACATAGACAAGCTAACGGACATGTTATATGCACAGGAAGCGGACACATAGACGAGCTAACGGACATGTTATATGCACAGGAAGCGGACACATAGACGAGCTAACGGACATGTTATACGCACAAGAAGCAGACACATAGACAAGCTAACGGACATGTTATAAGTAATGGGCAAAAATACATCAAAATGTATTTTGATACAAAATACCCCTCAAATAAATGTATCAAGATAAAATACAAAATACTGGAGCCAGAAAATGTATCAAAATAAAATATATGTATTTTGTATTTTCAAATACAGAAAATACTTTTGTATTTCTCTTTTTAGCAGCAACCCACTCTATTCACCTTATTTTTCACGGAAACACAGAGGCAAAACACAACGCAGCCAGCTTCCGTTTTTTTGTGCGACACTTCCGGTCCAACACTCTTGACCACTGTGTAAATGTCTCTGCTCCTCTCTCTCAGGTTCGTCCTGATTGTCAGGCTCCTCCCACCTTGTTGAAGGATTGACGTCACCTGACTGAGGCCTTCATAAGCTGGTCAGGTTCAACATGGCTCCTCTCTGTTCCTTCAGGAGGACTGGTGTCTTTCTGTGTTGGGTTCAGACTGTGTTGTTCATGTTTTAGGTCGTTTAGGTTCATGTCAATGTTTCCTCATAGCCAACACCCTCACTACATCCACCGACTGATGACCTCACACATCACAGTGTTTCTTATGTTGACATATTGTTCATTAATATCTTCTTTATGTCAATGGTTGCTGTCTGGACTGTCCTTCTTTATGTGCTGCTGAACGCACTGAGATTAACAATAACACATTTCAGTTATGACTTGAAGAAACACCATTACTAAACATCTGAAACTAGGTGATATTGGTCTGTTGTTAATATATCAGTCGGCTCCATGTAGTAGCCTTGTATGTAGCATAACATGTCATATGCACAGGAAGCGGACACATAGACAAACTAACGTACATGTTATACGCACAGGAAGCAGACACATAGACAAACTAACGTACATGTTATACGCACAAGAAGCAGACACATAGACGAGCTAACGGACATGTCATATGCACAGGAAGCGGACACATAGACGAGCTAACGGACATGTCATATGCACAGGAAGCGGACACATAGACAAGCTAACGGACATGTTATATGCACAGGAAGCGGACACATAGACGAGCTAACGGACATGTTATATGCACAGGAAGCGGACACATAGACAAGCTAACGGACATGTTATACACACAGGAAGCGGACACATAGACAAGCTAACGGACATGTTATTTGCACAGGAAGCGGACACATAGACGAGCTAACGGACATGTTATATGCACAGGAAGCGGACACATAGACGAGCTAACGGACATGTCATATGCACAGGAAGCGGACACATAGACGAGCTAACGGACATGTTATACGCACAAGAAGCAGACACATAGACAAGCTAACGGACATGTTATAAGTAATGGGCAAAAATACATCAAAATGTATTTTGATACAAAATACATTTTGATGTATTTTGTATCAAAATAAGTCAAAATGTATTTTGATACAAAATACCCCTCAAATAAATGTATCATAATAAAATACAAAATACTGGAGCCAGAAAATGTATCAAAATAAAATATATGTATTTTGTATTTTCAAATACAGAAAATACTTTTGTATTTCTCTTTTTAGCAGCAACCCACTCTATTCACCTTATTTTTCACGGAAACACAGAGGCAGCCAGCTTCCATTTTTTTGCGCGACACTTCCGGTCCAACACTCTTGACCACTGTGTAAATGGGCATCGCCTTGTTGTTTACCTCGTTGAGTTTAGCTAGCTATATATATATATCACATTTTTCACGTCACTATATCACCGTTTAGACTAATCTGATGTTTGTAAAGTCTATAAACACAATGATCAAACAAACGTTACTATTTCTGTGTGCACGTTTTGTTTGTAATTAATAACATGGTTATCGTAGATTAGCTGAGCTAACTGTTAGCCGTTAGCCGTTAGCGGTGTCTGCAATAACTCAATAAACGGTCTGTGAAAAAAAAATATTTTTTTCTAGCGGATGTCTTAGTTACAACGTGATTGAGCTAACTGGAGTAGTTTCATGTCGTATCCGACAACAGGAGGCTTTTAACAGATGACGTCCTGATGTTAGCTTTGCTGCTAGTGTTAACTGTCCCTGTCAGCTGCAGCCACTGATGCTTTCTAGACATTGTGATTTCCTAAAACTGAATAAATACCACACATAGCAACACAAAACTGCTTTGCTAGCTCAATCATGTTTTAACAGCTGGATGGTTGATACGTACATGCTGATTCGGGTGCTATCAGAGCCGATCCGCGCATCACTATGGCTTAATGATCAACTAGTCAATAAAAACAACCCGTCCTGTGTTAGGAGTGTATGTCGCTGACAGAAAGAAAGAAAGAAAAGGGGAAAAAAAGATAGAAAAGCAGCGTACACCTCACATATTTATTTCTCACAGCTGCGCACACGTTTGGCTGTCATGCAGAAGCACCGTCTGTGTGTCTGTGTGTTTGTGTGTCGAGGGTGGGAGCCGCAGTTTCAGCTGCAGGTAGAGATTCTGTGTAGCCCGGTGTGTTTTTTCGCTGATTCGGTTCTGCAGGTTCTCTGCTGGTACACTGGAGACAGGGATCAAGCAGTTTGTCTTACTCGGAATAGATTGTGCTTTTTTGGGTCATAGTTTTTGTGATTTATTCGCATTTAGAGGGAATAAATTTCTGTTATAACGGAAACCTGGGCACAGTTATCTATTTAAAATACACAGACTAACAAACTAACTAACTGATTGACTAACATAAACAACTGAAAATTGAAAAAAAAATAGCTTGCACCATAAGCTCCGGTAAGGGAAAGCATGAGGGAAAGCGGCTGACTGGAAGTCACGCACAAAAATATGGAAGTTGATCAATATTTACTTCTGTGTTTGAAAATAAGGTGGATAGGTCACTCTGTTGGTCGGTTGGTTGGTCGGATGGTCGCTCAGTCCACAAAGCTTTTCATGAATAATTCAGAATTTGCATACTGCAACTAGAGACCATGAGTAACTATACCAGAAAGAATGCCCACAATTTGTCCATAGGTGGCGCTATACTAACCGGTTCAAATCTTTTTGTGAATAACTCAAAAATCCTTGACCAAAAATACTCAAAATTTACATGCTGCAATTAGAAACCACAAGTAAGTGTGCCAGAAAGAACAACCATGATTCATTAATTAATGGCGTGACAGTAGCAAATTTAGTCGCAGCTATTGACAATTTGCATTTGTTTTCTCACAATTTGGTGTAGGTTACCCTAAAATACTATTTATTGATTCAGATTTAGAGTCAGAGAACGTCACTGATTCCACGTGAGGCAATTAATTTGTAGCATACTCATCTCAAGCATCAACCACAACAACATACAATTTCCTGTTATGCACAGTCCAGTAAAACAGACCACTAGGTCATTGAAGGGCACACTGAATGGCCCAAGTTTAAAAAAACATATAGATATAAATATAAAAAAACAACAACTAAGTAAAAAAATATTGTCACATCCAATATTATAAGAATGTGTAGCCTTTTGTTTTTTGATTCGTGGAGAAAGTATTTTGAGTATTTTAAATACAAAAGTATTCCACTCAAAAGTATTTTGTTACAAATTACATTTGCTTTTTATCGGCCTTATCAAATACAAATTACAAAATACTCAAATGTAATTGAAATATGTATTCTAAATACAAGTAATAGAAATACTGCCCATCCCTGTACACACACACATTGCATCTGGTCCATAGACACACAAAAACACACTCAAACATTATTTTAATGTCCACAGTCTGATTTTGTTCTTTCTGCAGGGTGAAACAAACAGACACAGAGAATCTGAATATAAGGAAAAAATAAAACACATCTATAACCTTGGTTTTGTTCTCATGAGTCTGACATGTCAGTAAATTACAGTTAAACATTAATCCAGGAAGTCACTGATGTTGATTCGACTCAGAGACAAACGGTTGGATTTATTTCTGTAAAGCTGTTTGGAGGGAGCTCGTCTATGTTCTCAGGGTTCTTTGTTCCCAACTTTATTATCATGTTATGACACGATATGAAGCCTGGTTATTGTCTCAGTGTTTCAGGTTCAGATATTTCATAACTAAACTAACCTGATCCTGAACCTCTCTCCTCATCTCAATTTGTTTGGACATGGAAATATTCAACTACAGTTCATTAATAATTTCATAATCTGAACATGTTGATTCATCATTTTTATTCTTATTTTATGTTGTTTTTCTTTCTCTCTGATAACTGTTTAATGAATTGGTTGACTGATTGTTCTTATTTTGAATTTATGGCTGAGATATATTTGGGAGTTTTTCTCTATTCAAAAATTAGAAACTGTTTGTCAGTACTCTCCTACTAAGCAGAGTACAAAACATTAAAGCCGAGTCCACTTCAGTTTACTGAGACACAATTACAGTCCTCTAACACCAAACACATCATCTGAAGCTGATATAGAACTGGGAACATCTTTTTCAGGTTCTAATTGTATGAACATACAACTGTTCCCAATAGTGCCATATAAATCTGGGAACATATAAATCTGGGAACATAATCGTTCCTGGAGTAAAGTAAACATGTTTATTTCTACATGTTAACATGGAGGTCTGTGAGGACTGACTCGCTCTGGAGCTAGTGGCCATTAGAGGAACTGCAGGTTGATGCTTGGCCAGGATATTTATGTGTTTCTTGACTCATTACTGCCCCCTGTAGATCGGAGGAATAGTCCGATGGAAATGTGTTTGTGTCACTCATGTTCATGCTTAATTGATTGGAACAGCTGTGTAAGCACAAATAAACGTTGATGGTATGTTATGTATGAATGTGAATATGTGGTGCTAATGTTGCAGAAGACACCTTTAATGTAGACATCAAACAGCTTTTACAAACCTTGAACAGAACAGTGTTTTTTTGTTTTTGCTTTTTCCCTGTTAAAGTTTTTTTTGGGGGATTTTTTCCTGATCATCTGTGAGGGTCCTAAGGACAGAGGCATGTCATATGCTGTGAAGCCCTGCGAGGCAAATTGTGATTTGTGATATTGGGCTTTATATATAAAATTGATTGATTGATTGGTATGGAGACAAACAGAGAGCCTCCAAAAGACGTCCCAGTAAACCTGTTACATAAATTAATCTAAACACTCTCTGAGTCTGATGGGTTTTATTTACAGGAGCAGAGGAGTCTAAACAAGAATGAGCCGTAATCAGAGCAGAGAATGAGACCAAGGTTAAATGATACCAGAATAAACACAGATCATCAGAACTCAACATCACAGTTAATGTGGTGGATGTGAGGACAAATCTTTGCTGCACACTGAGCCGGGATGCTGCAGCAGTCCGAGGCTGACGGCTCGGAGATTTAAGGCTCGCTGCTGCACTCAGCTGCCTGCACAGGATTTTCTAATTAGAGTTGGCGACTTGGCTTCAGCCTCGCCTTGCAATAAATCAGCCAGCCTCTCAGGTGCACCCCCCCACCCCCCGCCCTCCCCCAGCCCTGCTCAGTGGCATTTCACTATCAGCACACTGATTGAGTTCCCCTGATATTTTGGTCCAGGAGAGGAGGAAGAGATGGAGGCACTTTGTGTGTGTGTGTGTGTGTGTGTGTGTGTGTGTGTGTGTGTGTGTGTGTGTGTGTGTGTGCATCTTCAACACATGACTCAGCCAAACAGCTTTGTTGGATGTCATCAGAGGGAGGGAACGTGTTAAAAACATGAACCACACATGTCACAGATCCTGAACTGATACCTGGCGTTCCTCCTCCTCCTCCTCAGGCCAGATGATGAAGGCCACAGATACTATGAGTAAAAGCACAGGGAGAAAACGTGGCAGCTTTTTTGTCTGTTGATTTTGCTTGAGTAAGGCTTCTGCACATTTAATTCCCTTAACACCTTATTGCAAAGATTTGGAAGCCAATGTTTATCCAATTTTTCCCAGTTTTTTTTTTCTCTGGTGCAGAATTAAAGTTTGGTCAGGCAGAATGAAGCCAATTCAGTTATTCACCAAAACTTTAGCAGCCTCAGGACTCTGTAAAAACAGAGGAGACTCAGATTCAGGTGAGTCATTATAATACAGGTACAATCCTCCTGCTGTCTTTAGGGTTCATTATTGTTTCATCCATCCTCCTCCTGTCCAGGCTGCTGAGGACACTCTGACATGGATACAGGAGATGAAATCTTTCTCTTCTCCAGAGGGCCAAACACCTTAAAGGCTCCAAAATCTACATAAATGAGGACTATACAGATGCCGTCCGTCAGAAAAGAAAAGACCTGATGCCTAAGTTGAAAGCTGCTCGAGACAGAGGGACACGCTTTTCTGCTTCACGACAAGCTGATAATACACCCCCGCAGCAGCACCCCAAGACAGCAGGGAGACGTTTAATCCAAGCAGCTTTTCCAATGACTGAATCTTTTAACCCATTCACTAAGAATAATTATAATTATATGGACTGCATTAATTCACATGACCCTGATGTTAATTTCTTTAGCAGATTTAACAGAGAGTCTAATTCATGTAACTACTATAATGTAGATGAATTTCATATGCTGACTGGCAATTTAACCAGTAATTCTAATGTTTTTTCTACAATCCACTTACATACGCAGCCTTCCTAAGAATAATGATCAATTTATGCATTTCTTGTCTTTACAACATGCCTAAGTACATTTCAGTATTTTCAAATAGGAAGGAAAGAGTTGGAGGAGGAGTTGCTGTTTTTGTTCATAACCAATATCAGATTAAATTAAGAAAGGATTTTGATTTAATCACAAATGAAACTGAGGTTGAATCTGTCTTTTTGGAATTAATGTCTTGCCCTGTTATGGGTGGCAGAAATGTCATAATTGGTTGTATTTATCGTCCACCTCATGCTGGAATTAATTCTTTCAATGACAAACTCACAGCTTCACTTATTGTTATTAATAAGGAAGGTAAACTTTGTTATTTGCTTGGAGACTTTAACATCAATCTTATCAATACTGAGAATCATTCTTTTCCTCTTATTGACAAGCCAACTAGAGTGACCTGTAAATCAGCCACTCTTATTGATAACATTATAACTAACACATTTGATTATCCAGTAAACTCAGGAATATTATACTCTGACATTTCTGACCACTTTCCTGTATTCCATATCACTTCAAGTAATAGTTTCAAACTAAGGTTACAAATGTCAGAACAAGTTTACGCAAGTTTAATGAAGATAATATCAAACGCTTTCGAGGAATGGTTGAAAAAGTAAATTGGGATGATGTTTATGATCAGCAGGATGCCAACAAAACCTATCAATCCTTTATTCATCTGTTCAAGACAGTATTTAATGAGTGCTTTCCACTTGTGAGCCTCAAAATCAATAAACGACATGGTTTTAATAAACCCTGGTTCACTACTGGATTCTTAAAATCCTCAATTAAGAAAAACAGATTATATAAAAAGTTTATTTCCAATCCAACTCCACAGAACTCTAATACATATAAATAATATAGAAACAAGTTTACTTATTTACTTCGTATGGCAAAGAAGAAATACTATTGTGATAAATTCGAAGAATCTACTAACAACATAAATGGCAAGTCCACATTCGCCAATCTCTCTGACATAGCAAATGAATTTAATAATTTCTTTGTAAATGTTGGTAGCACTTTTGCCAAGAAAATCTCTCCATCTAATAATTGCCCTACAGATAATATTATTGGTCTCTTCCCTGCCCTACAAAACTTCGAACCTCCCACAGTTACTGAAGTGATTGACATTATTGTAAATCTTAATAATTCAGCAGCGGGTCACGATGAAATCAAGGCTAAGCTGCTAAAGGAAGTAGTTCCCTTCATTAGCAAACCTTTAACACATGTCTTTGCTGTGTCACTAAAGACTGGGGTAGTCCCTAGTGATCTTAAAGTGGCAAAGGTCTTACCTCTCTTTAAAGAAGGCGAACCCAGTGTTTTTAACAATTATAGACCAATTTCTATCTTACCGTGTTTCTCCAAAGTCCTGGAAAAGTTAGTAAGTAAGAGTTATTAAACACCTTAATGATAATAACATTCTGTACAAACACCAATATGGTTTTCGCAAAAAGCACTCAACATATATGGCTCTTTTGCAACTTATAGATAAAATTTCTACTGCCCTGGATAAAAATATGTTTGCTAATGGTATTTTCTTGGATCTCTCAAAAGCGTTTGACACAGTTGACCATGATATTCTTCTGTCAAAACTCCACCAATATGGTCTTCAAGATGTTGTGATCAGATGGTTTAGTGATTACCTTAGTAACAGAGAACAATATGTTTGTATTAATGATCATGTATCGAAGAAAGCAAAACTATACTATGGTGTGCCTCAAGGGTCGATTCTTGGGCCCCTTGTGTTTCTAATTTTTATTAATGATTTTGCTGTAATGTCTGAGTCTTCTTTGCCCATTTTATTTGCGGATGATACAAATATTGCCATGTCTCACTCTGACTTTGGATGTCTAATCAGAAATGCCAATACCACTCTAGAATACGCCTCAAGATGGTTTCAGATTAGTTAATGGTTTCAGATTAGTTAATCAGTCCTGTCTCATGACATTATATTACAATTTAAGTTATCCATACTTGACATATTGCAATATTGTTTGGGGTGCTTCATATTCCTCATACCTTAATCAGATACCCTTAATTCAGAAAAGATTCTTGAGAATGATTTCAAACTCTACCAATCAAGCACCAACTGCACCTTTATTTAGCAAATTTAAACTTTTGTCAATTTTTTCTATTAATATGCTTCAAACATGTCTGTTTATGTTTAAATTCATTCATTATAAACAAGATATTTCAGGCACTTTTCAAAAAATGTTTCTGTTATCATCAGATATTCACTCCTATTCAGTAAGAGGTCAGAAGATCTTTCATTTACCTCTTTGTCGTACCTCCAGTCACAAATTTTTATTCAAATTCCATGGTCCCCAACTCTGGAACTCCTTTAAGCTTTTATCCTCCTACAAAATGTTTAGGACTAGTTTGGTGAGGTATTTTCTGTCCAGGCAAAAGAATACTCATGTCTAGTATAATTGAAATGAATTTGTAATTTTATCTATCTTTGTCCTTGTTGTTGTTGCCTTATTTTTTTCCTTTTTTCCTTCTTTTTCTCTCTGTTTCTTTGTTGTGTTTTTATCCTTGTTTCTTTCCCTTTTCTGCTTCTTTTCCTTTTTTATTGGTTGATCTGTTTTAGTGACTTTGTATAGGAGGGGAGGATTTTATATAAGCCCTTTGGGCTTCTTTTCCTCTCCTGCACAGTTATTTGCCCTTGTATTATTAAATATAATCCTTGTTTTATCATTGTGCATATGAATAAAATAAAACAAAAAAATAAAAATGTCAACTAGATATATGTTCTGAAGATCATACGGGACGTCAGTAGAGTCTAGTGTCAGCCCAGTGTCCATATCATGTTCCTACAGGACACTTCTTCTAATTCATGTCCAAAGACAACATTGAGGACTGATATTTACTGAAGAAGGAAAGATATCTGTCAGCTGTGATTGGTTGGTCCTCGTCACGACATGCGGTGACTGCTGCATTCTAAAAGTTATACTCCATTTATCTCAAAGCGCAGCCATCACTCCCTGAAACACAGGTGCACGTGAACGCGTGTGTGCCGCTCTAGTGTTGCTCTGACATTCGAGCGTGCCTGCTGCACATCTACATTGAAAACAATGAATTTGAGGCTGCACAGAACGCAGCATGTGTGTGTGCGTCTCCTACAGAGGGAGCAGGTCCTCATCTCTAGTGTTTCTACAGTGTCCAGGTGTCAGTTACTGTATAACCTGAGCTCTGTGGGATCTCTGACAGGATGGAGGGAAATAAATATATAACAGCCTGTGTTGGGCTCAGGGTAACGTTTCTGTGTGAGACAGAGATAACCAGAACAATCAGTCTCTTATACTGTGAAACTAAAGAAACCAAGATACATAAAATAATAAAGAATACAATGTGTTGCTGTATTTAAACATAGAGGAATCATCAGATAACAACATTGATCTCTGCTGACTGTAAATCAGATGGGTGTCTCCGTCCTGGCCGTTGTGTGTAGGATCATCGATGGTGTTTTGTCTCAGCAGACGTGTAACGGCCAGGACAGATTCCTCCACTGGAACACAGAGAAACATAGAAAAGACATTTTGTTCTCAAACACCTGAGAACAAGTTGCTGTTAAGAGTCGACAGGACTGTGTTCACATACAGTGCTGTGAATTTAGTCCTAATGAGTATACAGGTTGAAACATGTCTCAGCAGAGAGAAGAATATTAACATGGTTAATAACAGATGAAACACGAATGTGTGGTTGGGTTAATGTTTGTTTCACAGAGTCCATCATCAGTTTTAATTAAAGTCCTGAGACTGGACTCTGAGTTCATCAGCACACAGGTTGGTCATCTCATCTGGGAACAGAACGACCTCCCTGCTGAATGCAAAGAAGAAATCATATTAATGTTGTGTGACGGTGTTATTACCCAGAGTTCTTCTGCTGCTGCAGAGAGGACGCAGAGCTGCACTGCAGACCAGGCCAAACTGCAGAGTGACCACACAGCTGCCACCACCACCACCACCAACGCCACCGCCACTGTCATCGTCACCGCTGCTGCCAAGGAATTAACTAAAAAATGACTAGTAATTTCCTCCACCTGATGGTGACACCATCACCTCGCACTGACACTGTCTCTGTAAACAGAAGTACAGAACGCTGGGATACAGAGAGAAATGCTCACTGTCATGACATGAATAATACATATATAATATTAAAGATACGTACAGTGTGTTCGGACACAGAAAACATGAATAATGAACAACTGTGAAGTGTGAGACTCTGAGTCTTCGTTCATCTCTGATCTCAGCAGACTGAGGATAATAAGGATGGATATGATTGGAGTTGGCTGATATGATGTCAGGGCTGTTTAATAACTTCATTAGATTCACATTATCTTTGCATTAGGGGTGTGCCCGAATATGAATACGTTATTTGTATAGGCACGAATAATGCCTTTGGAACAGATATTTTTTCTAAACAAATATACCAGTTATTATTCGGATGGGAAAAAAACATGTGCGTCATGCACTTCTTTCTTTTTTTGGTCATGTGGTTGAGAAACGCCACGCTAATCAAACAAATCAAACATAGCCTGTTTACAGTGAGACGGTAAGACACATTTTCACTCACCCGTTGTCTGCCAGATAGCCTAAAGCTAAAGAATAGTTTTGTGCAAGCAGAATAAATCATTCAGGAGCACGCTGTGCGAGTACAGATTTCAACCAGCAGCAGAAATGAAAGGCGAATCCTGCCGGTTGTGGGTTGAACGGGGGTCACAGACAAGAATATGGCGGAGCGCTATGGCCACGCAAGATAGCAGTTTACTGACGGTGGTGTCATGACTGCCCAGAAGTACCTGAACAGCCGAGTCGTGGCGGCACACAGGTATGTGACATGTCAGAGGAGAAACGAGCCGTTCACATTTCTTTAGCCAGTGGACTAAAGACATCCTTTGTGTCTAATAGTAGAGCAGTAGGCCCAATGTAGCCCTGTGTGTGTGTGCTGGGCTGGCTTATGTGTGTATTCTTATATAAACTATGTCTTATATAAACTATTCCCAATGCAAAACAGATTCTTATTCTTATTGAAAAGTGAAGTATGAGGATATTGAAATATATTTCAGAACTTATAACATGCCAATATTAAATCAATTTGATGCTTTGAATGCTCAGAAATTGCATTGCCAATGGCAGATGGGACAGACTAAGTGAGCCATATTTCTTTAATAGCTCACTGGAACACTAAAAGCTCTGCAAATTGTTTAAAAGCAACAACAGATGACGGATGGTGATGGCGTCTGAATGACACAGAAGTTTAACCCCCGATAGACCGCTCACATTTTACCCTCATCTATTGGTTCTGTCTTTATCTCTGCTCCTTCCTGATTTAGTCCTCACATCACATCTCAGATCCCTCACTGTCCTGTGTCATGGTCCTTCATCTTCATGGATGCCTCCGTGATATTCTGTTTGTCTTTTGGTCAACAGACTCCATGCAGAGACCAAACCTGTGTGTATCCACAGTTTGTGTCATTGAGCTCCTCCTCTCCTCTTAATAGTTCCTCAGAAACTATTAAAATATTGCCATTAAACCCTCTCTTCCCTCCAAAAAGTTTGCTGACAGCTCCAGGGAGCAGCTGTGTGTGAAATGACTGAACTCTATTGGTGAGCAGGTTTCACAGATGAACGTCTTTAAAGGTCTCTCATGTGGACATTAAAGTTGCAGTGCACAATTTTTGTCTCCAACCAAAGCTGATGCAGCGGCGCCTGATCCTGTGTGTCCATGAAACGTGTCACACCTCTATCCCATCATGCCTTTTACCTCACACTGCAGGTACAGAGACCAACGTCTTCTTCACCTCACAGTTTGTGTTAGTGCAGACCTCAGTGATGGAGGTGACATCTGAGCAGAGTCACAACTCCATCCTGTTGAGCCAGCTGTGGATTTATTAAATGAAGTAAATCAAATCAAATTAATGAGGAACTCTGTTGGTCATTTGATATTTCTGAGTCACTGTGGACGCTGTTTGATTGTTGAGCTGTGTGACTGTATTGATACAGGCTGAGGACTCACTTTGATCCTCAGTGCATATTTGTTTGACATGATGATGTAATGTTTACTGTGTGGACCCCTCAGTGGCATAGCTATGATTTCAGAAGTGACGGGACAGATTGTTTTGGAGTAAGATGATTTTTTTGGAATGATTCACTGAAGTATTCTCTGTCATTCAGTTGTGTTTCTCCATAGCAGCTAAAGAAATAAACCAAATATCCAAAAACACCTAATGACTAGGAGAAGAGTCGTCCTTTAACGTCACCTAACTGTTACCAGAAACCGCATAACTCACCTCACATGGTTTGATATAAAGAATGAGTGCAGGGTTTGCAGGTGCACCTTGTCCGCCCACCCACACTGCATCCAGGACAATTCTGAAAAACAAGCTCTAACTTGTTAAAAAGAAGTGAACAGCTGTCAAACTTGATCTGCAGTATGGAAAAGTGCAGGGGACATGGGGGACAGATACAGGAGCTGCAGGGGACATGGGGGATAGATACAGGAGCTGCAGGGGACATGGGGGATAGATAGGCCTACATCATCATCGAGATCATATTTCTCCTGTTTTAGCTTCTCTGCACTGGCTCCCTGTAAAATCCAGAATTGAATTTAAAATCCTACTGTTAACTTATAAAGCTCTAAATGGTCAAGCTCCGTCATATCTTAGAGAGCTCATAGTGCCATATTATCCCACCAGAACTCTGCGCTCTGAGAACGCAGGGTTACTCGTGGTCCCTAAAGTCTCCAAAAGTAGATCAGGAGCCAGAGCCTTCAGCTATCAGGCTCCTCTCCTGTGGAATCATCTTCCTGCTACGGTCCGGGAGGCAGACACCGTCTCCACATTTAAGACTAGACTTAAGCCTTTCCTCTTTGATAAAGCTTATAGTTAGGGCTGGCTCGGGCTTGCCTTGTACCAGCCCCTAGTTAGGCTGACTTAGGCCTAGTCTACCGGAGGACCACCTATAATGCACCGGGCACCTTCTCTCTCTCTCGCTCTCGCTCTCTCTCTCTCTCTCTCGTATCCTATTACTGTATCTTTTTTACTCGGCCATTCTGGATGTCACTAACTCGGTTTCTTCTCCGGAGCCTTTGTGCTCCACTATCTCTCAGGTTAACTCGTATTGCAGCGGTGCCTGGATAGTGTGACGTGTGTGGTTGTGCTGCTGCCGTGGTCCTGCCAGATGCCTCCTGCTGCTGCTGCTGCTGCTGCTGCCATCATTAATCATTAGTCATACTTCTACTGCTATTATAGACATATGATATTATCATACATGTATACTGCCTGATACTAATATATACTTTCAACATATTGTACCACAGTAGCCAGAACTATAACGACAGTATTATTACTTTCATGAATGTTGTTGTAAGATACTGTCATTACCGAGGATGTCATACAGATTACTGTATTGTGTCATACAGATTACTGTTAATTTGTTATGCTGATCTGTTCTGTACAACATCTACTGCACGTCTGTCCGTCCTGGAAGAGGGATCCCTCCTCAGTTGCTCTTCCTGAGGTTTCTACCATTTTTTTTTTTCCCCGTTAAAGGGTTTTTTTTGGGGAGTTTTTCCTTATCCGCTGTGAGGGTCTAAAGGACAGAGGGGTGTCGTATGCTGTAAAGCCCTGTGAGGCAAATTGTATTTGTGATATTGGGCTTTATAAATAAAATTGATTGATTGATTGATACAGGAGCTGCTGGGGACATGGGGGACAGATACAGGAGCTGCTGGGGACATGGGGGACAGATACAGGAGCTGCAGGGGACATGGGGGACAGATACAGGAGCTGCAGGGGACATGGGAGATAGATGCAGGAGCTGCAGGGGACATGGGGACAGATACAGGAGCTGCTGGGGACATGGGGGACAGATACAGGAGCTGCTGGGGACATGGGGGACAGATACAGGAGCTGCAGGGGACATGGGGGACAGATACAGGAGCTGCAGGGGACATGGGAGATAGATGCAGGAGCTGCAGGGGACATGGGGACAGATACAGGAGCTGCAGGGGACATGGGGGACAGATACAGGAGCTGCAGGGGACATGGGGGACAGATACAAGAGCTGCAGGGGACATGGGAGATAGATGCAGGAGTTGCAGAGGACATGGGGGATGGATACAGGAGCTGCAGGGGACATGGGGACAGATACAGGAGCTGCTGGGGACATGGGGACAGATACAGGAGCTGCAGGGGACATGGGGGATAGATACAGGAGCTGCAGGGGACATGGGGGATGGATACAGGATCTGTGAGAGGGGGTCCCAGGAGGATCATCAGGAGGGTGGAGGATGGGGGAGCTGCTGGTCAGACTGGTGGATCTGATGTTGAACACTGCAGAGGAGGATCACATGATGCTCCATCACGTGTGTGTGTGTGGGGGGGGGGGGCAGTGAGAGCGTCAGAGAGGAGGAAATGTGCATTTATGAGGACCTGGAGAACTTAGTGTTCCCTCAGGGTGAGACGTTTATATCTGCAGAGGGAGCAGGTCCTCGTCTACAGAGATCACCATGCTGCACTGCCATGTTTCTACAGTAGCCCAGAATGGACAAACCAAACACTGGCTCTAGATAGAGAAATTCATGCCTGCCACCGTAGTTAGCAGCTCCTCATCAACCAGGGTGTCATATAAACACAGATTTTCTCTCTCAGAGACAATTGGAATTCTAACAGTTGTAATCTGTAATCCTCACTGACAGACGACTCTAAATCCTCCTGAATCTGACACACTGGACCTTTAAAATCACACAGTGAAACCTGTCCAGACTTTTGTCCTCAAGTCATTTCCAATGAAACTGATATTCTCTTTGTGTCCTTTCGGCTGCTGAATCCTGAAACCTGCTGCTGATTAAACTCATTTCCCAAACTGAAGCTGTCCATAACACAAACTGATTTTTGGCTTTTTAAATAAAACTTGACTGAAAGTTTCAGTTGATCTCATCATGTCTGATCTTGTTTGTACAGACAGATGTGTCTCAGTGTCTCCATGTCCCCTCTGCCCTGCAGGAACAGCTCAGGAGGATCTGTGATCAGTAAAGTGAAATATTAAAGAAAGCAGGATGAGTTTTTGTTCCTCAATTAAACTCAGATGTAACTGTACATACCGACTGATATTTTTGGTGCATTGAATCCGAAGATTAGACGTGAGTGAGACTCGTCTTTTCTTCCCCTCTTTGCTGCACTATGACTCTGCAGCCGCAGTCACAGCTGAGTGCACCATCCAGCCTTCAAACTGTAAGCTAATGCACATCGACAAGAAATCAACAATCACATCTTAGTGAACAAATATGGAGGATGACCCGCAGCCCTTCTTTTCAAAAGCCTTCCCCACACAGGAAGTCTAATGCGTAGTGAAGGCTGTGAGTAAGTTGATGGGATCGTTGCAAAGGCACAAAGCTTCTGGAGAGACGCCTGCGAGCGAAACAAAGCCGCCGGCTGCCAAAGAATCAAAGTTGCCGTGCTGTGACAACCCAGAGAAGGAGAAGTCACAATGAATTCCCCACGCTGTGATTGACCCTCGCGCTTGAAAAACTTGTCAACAGTGCTGCGGTAACGTTTGGAAAACAGGGATCAGACGTGCCTGAGAAAGAACATCTAATCGCTCAGTGAGAAAAGAAGATGGAGGACTCAGAGAGACGGAGCAGAGATGGTTTGATTTATGGAGTTTGATGGAGCTTATCAGCAGCAGGCAAACAGTGAGGAGACATCAAGTTGACAAAGTAAAATTCAAACTGGGAGTCATTCTGGGACAGATTGACACTTCATTCCCTTTAAACCTTTTTGGAGTTGTGAAAGTTTGGGACTGTGCATGAAATCTCAGAGTGATTGTTGTGTTTTATATCCGACAGCTGAGCTCGTTAGTTTCAGAACAGCGCCACTCGTCTCACTGCTGAAGTCCTGAAGCTCTCAGAGAACAGAGAGTAGGGCCGAGGATGAAACTGTCACTACTGTACCGACCGTGCACAGAGGAACTGTCACTGCTCCACATGTGGAGAAGAACTACATCAAGTTCATCAGTTCACTCAAGCAACACGTCACCACTTCAAACATCAAGAGTCTTAAAAGTTGGATGACTGGATGACAGTAATTGTGAGACCACCAATAAGTGGCAAAATAATATTTTAGTTGTGTTGACTGTTTTGGCCTCTTGGTGAAAACAGTATTAGCAGCAACAGCTTAAAAATTTATTACAATTCTTAGGACATCATACACACAGTCAGCAGATACAGTGAAACATGACGAGTCATTCAGAGCAGTGTGTGTGCGCAACAAAATGAGTCATTCAGAGCAGTGTGTGTGTCAAACTGATGAATCTGAGACAAGCTTCAATCTGCTTTTAGCTCTGGTTTGGTCTCCTCCACCCAGCATCCATATTTCTTCACCAGCTGCTTGTTAACTGATCACCACAGTAAATATTGGTATGTTGGCGTGGTCACCCTCCCTCATCCTACTCACCTGTCTGCCATCAGCTCATCGTACTCACCTGTCTGCCATCAGCTCATCATTGTCACCTGTCTGCCATCAGCTCATCATACTCACCTGTCTGCCATCAGCTCATCATTGTCACCTGTCTGCCATCTGCTCATCATACTCACCTGTCTGCCATCGGCTCATCATACTCACCTGTCTGCCATCAGCTCATCATTGTCACCTGTCTGCCATCGGCTCATCGTACTCACCTGTCTGCCATCTGCTCATCATAATTACCTGTCTGCCATCAGCTCATCGTACTTACCTGTTTGCCATCGGCTCATCATTGTCACCTGTCTGCCATCAGCTCATCGTACTTACCTGTCTGCCATCGGCTCATCGTACTTACCTGTCTGCCATCAGCTCATCGTACTCACCTGTCTGCCATGGGCTCATCGTACTCACCTGTCTGCCATCGGCTCATCGTACTCAGCTGTCTGCCATTGGCTCACCCTACTCACCTGTCTGCCATCTGCTCATCATAATTACCTGTCTGCCATCAGCTCATCATACTCACCTGTCTGCCATCGGCTCATCAACATGCAGTATTTCTACTCTGGCTCTTCTCTGCAGATCATGGTTAACCCAGTGGTCGAAAACTTCACTGAGACGTCTTAGAACCTTTGCTCATCCTACTCACCTGTCTGCCATCGGCTCATCCTACTCACCTGTCTGCCATCGGCTCATCCTACTCACCTGTCTGCCATCGGCTCATCCTACTCACCTGTCTGCCATCAGCTCATCGTACTCACCTGTCTGCCATGGGCTCACCCTACTCACCTGTCTGCCATATGCTCATTGTACTCACCTGTCTGCCATCAGCTCATTGTACTCACCTGTCTGCCATCAGCTCATCATACTCACCTGTCTGCCATCAGCTCATCGTACTCACCTGTCTGCCATGGGCTCACCCTACTCACCTGTCTGCCATCGGCTCATTGTACTCACCTGTCTGCCATCAGCTCATTGTACTCACCTGTCTGCCATCAGCTCATTGTACTCACCTGTCTGCCATCGGCTCATCATGCTCGTCTATCTGCCATCGGCTCATTGTACTCACCTGTCTGCCATCATCTCATCATGCTCACCTATGTGCCATCCGCTCATCCTACTCACCTGTCTGCCATCAGCTCATCATACTCACCTGTCTGCCATCAGCTCATCGTACTCACCTGTCTGCCATGGGCTCATTGTACTCACCTGTTTGCCATCGGCTCATTGTACTCACCTGTTTGCCATCAGCTCATCATGCTCACCTGTCTGCCATCGGCTCATTGTACTCATCTGTCTGCCATCAGCTCATCATACTCACCTGTCTGCCATCAGCTCATCGTACTCACCTGTCTGCCATGGGCTCACCCTACTCACCTGTCTGCCATCGGCTCATTGTACTCACCTGTTTGCCATCGGCTCATTGTACTCACCTGTTTGCCATCAGCTCATCATGCTCACCTGTCTGCCATCGGCTCATTGTACTCATCTGTCTGCCATCGGCTCATCATGCTCACCTGTCTGCCATCAGCTCATTGTACTCATCTGTCTGCCATCGGCTCATCATGTTCATCTGTCTGCCATCAGCTCATCGTACTCACCTGTCTGCCATCGGCTCATTGTACTCACCTGTCTGCCATCGGCTCATTGTACTCACCTGTCTGCGATCAGCTCATCATACTCACCTGTCTGCCATCGGCTCATCAACATGCAGTATTTCTACTCCGGCTCTTCTCTGCAGATCATGGTTAACCCAGTGGTCGAAAACTTCACTGAGACGTCTTAGTACCTTTGCTCATCCTACTCACCTGTCTGCCATCGGCTCATCGTCCTCACCTGTCTGCCATCGGCTCATCCTACTCACCTGTCTGCCATCAGCTCATCATACTCACCTGTCTGCCATCAGCTCATCGTACTCACCTGTCTGCCATGGGCTCACCCTACTCACCTGTCTGCCATCGGCTCATTGTACTCACCTGTCTGCCATCAGCTCATTGTACTCACCTGTCTGCCATCAGCTCATTGTACTCACCTGTCTGCCATCAGCTCATTGTACTCACCTGTCTGCCATCGGCTCATCATGCTCACCTATCTGCCATCGGCTCATTGTACTCACCTGTCTGCCATCAGCTCATCATGCTCACCTATGTGCCATCGGCTCATCCTACTCACCTGTCTGCCATCAGCTCATCATACTCACCTGTCTGCCATCAGCTCATCGTACTCACCTGTCTGCCATGGGCTCACCCTACTCACCTGTCTGCCATCGGCTCATTGTACTCACCTGTTTGCCATCGGCTCATTGTACTCATCTGTCTGCCATCGGCTCATCATGCTCATCTGTCTGCCATCGGCTCATTGTACTCACCTGTCTGCCATCGGCTCATCGCACTCACCTGTCTGCCATCAGCTCATCGTACTCACCTGTGTGCCATGGGCTCATTGTACTCACCTGTCTGCCATCGGCTCATTGTACTCACCTGTCTGCCATCAGCTCATCATGCTCATCTGTCTGCCATCAGCTCATCGTACTCACCTGTCTGCCATCGGCTCATCGTACTCACCTGTCTGCCATCGGCTCATTGTACTCACCTGTCTGCCATCAGCTCATCATGCTCACCTGTCTGCCATCAGCTCATCGTACTCACCTGTCTGCCATCGGCTCATCGTACTCACCTGTCTGCCATCAGCTCATCGTACTCACCTGTCTGCCATCGGCTCATTGTACTCACCTGTCTGCCATCAGCTCATTGTACTCACCTATCTGCCATCAGCTCATTGTACTCACCTGTCTGCCATCGGCTCATTGTACTCACCTGTCTGCCATCAGCTCATCATGCTCATCTGTCTGCCATCAGCTCATCGTACTCACCTGTCTGCCATCAGCTCATTGTACTCACCTGTCTGCCATCGGCTCATTGTACTCATCTGTCTGCCATCGGCTCATCATGCTCATCTGTCTGCCATCAGCTCATCGTACTCACCTGTCTGCCATCGGCTCATTGTACTCACCTGTCTGCCATCGGCTCATTGTACTCACCTGTCTGCCATCGGCTCATTGTACTCACCTGTCTGCGATCAGCTCATCATACTCACCTGTCTGCCATCGGCTCATCAACATGCAGTATTTCTACTCCGGCTCTTCTCTGCAGATCATGGTTAACCCAGTGGTCGAAAACTTCACTGAGACGTCTTAGTACCTTTGGTCCTTATTTGTTTTCTCTGTGTCCATGTTCAGGATCATCCCTCACCTGCCATCCAGCGTTACCTGTACACCATGCAGCTTCCTCCACCTCTCCACAGACCCTGGATCACAATGTCTAATTCGTCCTGTGTACTGTGCCTGGGTTTCCCTCCAGTTCATAACAACTTGAAACAGCACGTACTTATAGTTAGTTAAAAGATCATGTTTTGGCTTAAATACCTGCTTTTGGTGGCACAACCCCGTCTGGGAACACAGTGCTATCTCTGTAAGAAACAACTCCGTCCGGACTCTCTCTCTCTCCCTCTCTCTCTCGTATCCTATTACTGTGTCTTGCAAACTCATCCATTCTGGATGTCACTAACTCAGCTTCTTGTCCGGAGCCTTTGTGCTCCACTGTCTCTCAGGTTAACTCATATTGCAGCAGTGCCTGGATAGTGTGGCGTGTGTGGTTGTGCTGCTGCCGTGGTCCTGCCAGATGCCTCCTGCTGCTGCTGCTGCCATCATTAGTCATTAGTCATACTTCTACTGTTATTATACACATATGATTATTGTCACATATGTATACTATCAGATATTAATATATACTTTCAACATATTGTGCCACAGTAGCCAGAACTATAACGATAATATTATTACTTTCCTGAATGTTGTTGTAAACTACTACAGATTACTGTCATTTTATTATGCTGATCTGTTCTGTACGACATCTACTGCACGTCTGTCTGTCCTGGAAGAGGGATCCCTCCTCAGTTGCTCTTCCTGAGGTTTCTACCATTTTTTCCCCGGTAAAGGGGTTTTTTGGCGAGTTTTTCCTTATCCGCTGTGAGGGTCTAGGACAGAGGGATGTCGTATGCTGTAAAGCCCTGTGAGGCAAATTGTGATTTGTGATATTGGGCTTTATAAATAAAATTGATTGACTGATTGATTGACAGGGACACGGGGACACAGAGACACAGAGACACAGGACAGAGACACAGAGAGACAGAGACACAGAGACACAGAGACACACAGGGACACAGAGACACAGGACAGAGACACAGAGATACAGAGACACAGAGACAAAGAGACAGAGACACAGAGAGACAGACACAGAGACAAACAGAGACATACAGACAAAGAGACAGAGACACAGAGAGACAGACACAGAGACAGCGTGTAGCTGCAGTGTCTCAGTGAGCCTCATTAAAATGCAGGACGTCGCTGCTGAAGACAAAGAATCAAGACAAAAAAATCAATTTCTTTTTTACATGAAATCTGTCTCCTACGTCTCTTCAGCCGTCCTGTTCTGTCTCACATCTTCTCTCACACTCACACACTCCTTTACACCACACACAAACACACACACACACACACACACACACACACTGTGTCCCCCGGGTCACATGACTGGTCCCCAGAGACACGTCTGTCATTGGCTGACATTGTATCGTATTATTCAGCTCCACGTTCTGTTCGCATGGCAAGATATTGTGGCCCTGACGGAGCAGCGTCGTTTCCACTGTGGCTCATTGTTCCATCGTCTGCAGGCGCAGCGGGGACGCCGCTCTTCAGGAGAGCCATCTGTTTTTATGGAGATGAGCTGGGGGAGCAGTGAGAGGTCTTACAGACTCTGAGAAGACACCAATGTTACCATGGAGATGTGGAAATTCAGGAGGAAGAAGAAGAAGAAGAAAGCTCTCAGAGATCCTCCAGACTGTCACTGTGTGCTTTTTATGCAGCAGATCCAGATCCAGATGAAGAGGCTCAACGCACATCAGCCACGTCACCAGTGTGACATCATCTGTGGTGCGTCCCCTCATACCTGTCGGTACAGTTGTCCCTGTTGGGCATGACTCCGCATACAGGTGGGAGATTTACCTTCTGCTGACCTAAACACTCATCAAACAGCAGTGATGGGAGAGGATTTCAAGAAAAGCTCCTCCTCCTGTCTCCATCATCATCATGTGAGGAACATCAGCGCCCTCATTACAAAGGCTTCCTGCAGCAGCTAAAGTTCAACCTGCCAAACACAGTGATGGTGCACAGCCATCACCTCCTCCAACCTCACCTCCTCCATCCTCTTCTCCTCCATCCTCTTCTCACACCATCCTCACCTCCTCCATCCTTACCTCCTCCATCCTCACCTCCTCCATCCTCTTCTTCTCCGTCCTCTTCTCACGCCATCCTCACCTCCTTCATCCTTACCTCCTCCATCCTCACCTCCTCCATCCTCACCACCTCCATCCTCTTCTCCTCCATCCTCTTCTCCTCCATCCTCTTCTCACGCCATCCTCACCTCCTCCATCCTTTTCTGCTCCATCCTCACCTCCTCCATCCTCACCGCCTCCATCCTCTTCTCCTCCATCGTCTTCTCACGCCATCCTCACCACCTCCATCCTCACCTCCTTCATCCTTACCTCCTCCATCCTCACCTCCTCCATCCTCTTCTCCTCCATCCTCACCTCCTTCATCCTCACCTCCTCCATCCTCACCTCCTCCATCCTCTTCTTCTCCGTCCTCTTCTCACGCCATCCTCACCTCCTTCATCCTTACCTCTTCCATCCTCACCTCCTCCATCCTCTTCTTCTCCGTCCTCTTCTCACGCCATCCTCACCTCCTTCATCCTCACCTCCTCCATCCTCACCTCCTCCATCCTCTTCTCCTCCATCCTCTTCTTACGCCATCCTCACCTCCTTCATCCTTACCTCCTCCATCCTCTTTTCCTCCATGCTCTTCTCACGCCATCCTCACCTCCTTCATCCTCACCTCCTTCATCCTCACCTCCTTCATCCTCACCTCCTCCATCCTCCTCCATCCTCTTCTCCTCCATCCTCACCTCCTCCATCCTCTTCTCCTTCATCCTCTTCTCCTCCATCCTCACCTCCTTCATCCTTACCTCCTCCATCCTCACCTCCTCCATCCTCTTCTCACGCCATCCTCACCTCCTCCATCCTCACCTCCTTCATCCTCACTGCCTCTATCCTCTTCTCCTCCATCCTCTTCTCCTTCATCCTCTTCTCACGCCATCCTCACCTCCTCCATCCTCACCTCCTCCATCCTCTTCTCCTCCATCCTCTTCTCACGCCATCCTCTTCTCACGCCATCCTCACCTCCTCCATCCTCACCTCCTTCATCCTCACCTCCTCCATCCTCTTCTCCTCCATCCTCCTCTCCTCCATCCTCCTTCATCCTCACCTCCTCCATCCTCTCCTCCTCCATCCTCACCTCCTCCATCCTCTTCTCCTCCATCCTCTTCTCATGCCATCCTCACCTCCTCCATCCTCACTGCCTCCATCCTCTTCTCCTCCATCCTCTTCTCCTTCATCCTCTTCTCACGCCATCCTCACCTCCTTCATCCTCACTGCCTCTGTCCTCTTCTCCTCCATCCTCTTCTCCTTCATCCTCTTCTCACGCCATCCTCACCTCCTCCATCCTCACCTCCTCCATCCTCTTCTCCTCCATCCTCTTCTCACGCCATCCTCACCTCCTCCATCCTCACCTCCTTCATCCTCACCTCCTCCATCCTCACTGCCTCTATCCTCTTCTCCTCCATCCTCTTCTCCTTCATCCTCTTCTCCTTCATCCTCACCTCCTGAGAACGGACTGTCACTTCTGTCAACATGTGTTTCACATCTTAGCATTTGTCTCTCTCTACATTACATTTTCTTTTTATTCGTAACACTGTGAATCTTTGAACATCCCCTAAAATATATTTCAGCACATTCCTGCCGAGCTCTATTATTTTAAACACGTACACTGTACAGATTTCATGAAGTACTTTTCAATATTTCACAGTTTCTCTTCTAAGTTTCTTTTCTATGCGACAAAACAAACATCTTGTGTTCTTCTTAGTTTATTCTTTGCTAGTCAGCACGAAACAAGAAGTCCAGCTGATGGAAATGTCATTACTTCTGCAGGTATTTAGTCAGCAAATTCTAATTTTCACTGAAGTTATTACAATTAATCCTGAGAAATTATTAATGTCTGTATAAAAGGACACATCTGTCTGTGTGTCCAACAGCTGCTGAGATGTTTCAGTGTGAGCTCAAGTGTTGGACCGACCAACGTCACTACAGTCAGACTGCCAACAGGCTGAACATGTGCAAATATTTTACAACATTTAAAGAACAAAATATAGGACATCTAGTTTTCTTTTGTCTGAATCTGGATCATATCTATGTAGAGATACAGACAGTGACAGATGATGTAATTATGGCCATTTATTTATTTAGTTGTTACAGTGCTTTGTGACAAACAGGTGAACTCCTCTATAATGTCTCAATATCAGAAAATCCTTTGACAAATTCCTGGACACAAACCAAGAATAAATTATTTGTTCATTGAATAAGTTTTCAGCAGATTTCATGAGAAGGTTTTGAAACATCCTGCCATCTACCTGAGACGACCTCCACGACAAAGGTCATAAAAATACCTTGAACACAACTCTTTTGCTCCCACTTGTTCACACACTGGAAAACCATTTCTTGTTTTGTTTCGTGCAGAAATTCTTTGGTAGTTTTTCCATCAACTGTTCAGGTGTCTGCTCTCAGACCATGTCACTGATGAAGACACTGGATGTGGACGTCCTGACCTGGTGTGGTCACATGTGGTTACACCTGGTCTGTAGTCGTGAGGTTGGTTCGACGTATTGCCAAATCTTATGGTGTGAAATGAACATTCAGCTCATGGGTGGCCGCTCTGGTGGACATCTGCAACCAACATCTGAGAGAGGTTTTCTGAGATTTTTAAAGGTGTGAAACATGCAAGCACAAACGTGTGTTTAAATGTTTGCTCAGCATGACTGTCACAGTGATGCAGTAATGCTTTGTTCAATGTAACTGTGGGAGTAAAGCTGTAGTAGTACAAAGTGTGGTGAATGTAAAAGTTTGTTGTTTTGTAAAAGTTGCATAGACCTGAGGGAAAACTCTGTGAGAGGCTCAGAGCTCATTAAGGCCTGTTTGCAATATTCAGGAACCAGCAAACAAATTAGCAACTCAGTCGCAGAATAATGAGAACACAAAACATTGTGTAACTTTGTATGC
Source organism: Epinephelus awoara (assembly GCA_035609425.1). Classification (NCBI taxonomy): domain Eukaryota; kingdom Metazoa; phylum Chordata; class Actinopteri; order Perciformes; family Serranidae; genus Epinephelus; species Epinephelus awoara. The sequence goes on from CM069299.1 coordinate 44,165,373, forward strand.
AGGTCTGTGCTGATGAGTGTGATGGAGAGTTTGTTAAAAAGTTTCAGCAGCCTGATGGTGGGCTCCATAATGAACAGTCTGTCATCATGTAAACACACAGGAAGAAGCAGCTCCATGTTCTTGAGCAGCCTGATGGTGGATGGAGGATAATGACACAGCCTGATGGTGGATGGAGGATAATGACACAGCCTGATGGTGGATGGAGGATAATGACTCAGCCTGATGGTGGATGGAGGATAATGACTCAGTCTGATGGTGGATGGAGGATAATGACACAGCCTGATGGAGGATAATGACTCAGTCTGATGGTGGATGGAGGATAATGACTCAGTCTGATGGTGGATGGAGGATAATGACTCAGCCTGATGGTGAATGGAGGATAATGACTCAGCCTGATGGTGAATGGAGGATAATGACTCAACCTGATGGTGGGCTCCATAATGAACAGTCTTTACCAAACATGTAAAGTTTGGAGAGAACACAGCTGCTGTGGAGCTCTTCATCCTTATCATTGTATCTGTAGATGCATTAGCACGTCAGAGATCAGCTGATGGAGTTGAACCAGGAGCTGACAAAGGTGAACCAGGGGCTGATAAAGGTCTTAGGAGGTCAGTTGGTTACTCTCGTCACTTTTCATTACTGAAACTTTCCCAGCAGCAGCAGCAGCAGCTCTGATCCTGAGATGTCCACAGACTTACACACCAACACATTCACTCATTGTATTGCTCTAAACATTCTCCTTGTATGAACTGAGATGTTCAGTAAAGATCATGTAGAGCAGGATGAAGTCTTTGACCCTTTAGTTTCTCTGAAGTCTTTTCCAGGTCTTGGTGTTCGGTGGAGGTGAGCTGCAGATATCTGGATCAGTTTCATGTTATTCTGTGTTGAAGCAGCTCAGAGTGAAGATGAAGATGATGATGATGTTCATTGTGACAGAAAACATTCCCCTCGGTTATTAAACCAACCCTTGAGTCTTTAAATCACTCATTCATTAAATATTAATGAAAAGTAATCTCCCACACAGCTCTGTGTGTGTGTGTGTGTGTGTGTGTGTGTGTGTGTGTGTGTGTGTGTGTGTGTGTGTGTGAGATGGAGGAAGGTGTGTTCTCTACCTGTCTTGAAATACTGAGTCTCTGTAGAAGGTGAAAGAAATCAGTTTTTTAATCAGTGTAACAGAAGAAAAGAAAGAGAGAAGAAGTCATTTGTAAAATGATAAATGGTAGACTGATAGACGCATTGATAGACGTATTGACAGATGTATTGATAGTTGGGCTGCAGGAGCACAGGTGTCTTCAGTTTCAGCTGACTGGACTGGGTGGAGGGGGAAGGAGTTGTGTTTGGGTCTAATCAGGAAACAAGTAGAGACACCTGTCCAGGGGTCCGTTTCACAAAGCAGGTTTAGTGAAAACTCAGAGTCTGTTGACCCTGAAATGAGGGAAACTCTGAGTTTTCCGTTTCAAAAAGGGAGGTAACTCAAACCAGAGAAAGAGGGGTAACTCTAGCCTGTTTCAGAGACAGAGGTCACTTAAGCTCTCGGTCAGTTACCGCAGTAACAGACTCTATGAACCTAACCTGGTCGGGAGCAGGTTTTTCTCAATGAACGTCGAGTTTCTCTCTGTCTCCGCCCTCTTTCAGAGCCACACACTCCATTTGATTTCCTCATTCATTCAGTCAGCAGGCGAGTTTTGGCGTAGCCTAGTTCTGCCGTCTGTCATTTAAAACAATCATTAAAAAAGTCAGTATATTAGAAGTCCATTAGGCGCAGTAGGTGGAGACTTTTTTCACTAACACAACATGTCCTTTTGATAACTATCCCGTGGATGAAGGTGCAGCATTACTGCGCAGGGAATTAAATATTTGTCGGGAGATGGTTATCAGACCGCATATAGATGTTTTTAGCATTTCCACACAATTATCTTTTTGAGCTGTACTGTTTCACGTCACAGTCCATCATCTACATACACAACCTAATTCTTGCTTACATTTGCACCAATCGTATGCTCTCACATCCCAGCAGATATTGTGTGTTGCGCTCTGTTTCTTTGCAAATGGAAGTTTTTTGTACAATGTCGGAGATGTTGAGCACTTGAGTAAGGCAACTGTATGCAGGGCGGTCAGAAAAGTGTGCTCGTTTTACAGGCATCTGCCTTCTTTCTGTTGGCTGAGTAGAAGTCTGTGTTAGTTTAAATAGGCTTAATTATTTAACAGAACATGTTATAGATGAGAAGACATTTATGTGTGTGAAAACAGCATTATGTTGGGGTAAAACAACTGCACAGTCAAACAGCCACTTAATATTTACTTTACAATGTAAAACATGATCAAAATGAGGTACCCCTATGAGATTATGCCGAGGTCTTACCTGTTTGAACAATGTTTTTATATTTCAGCCTAAACTGCTGCTAAGTGCGCTTCTCCCCCACGGGATTGCACCTAAATGAAATAAATGAATAGGCTACCATTCAAGCAGTTTTCCCTGTAATATTATTGTGATTGCAAAGGACTACATTTAAACTTATGCACTTCTTTTTGAAAACGTGTGCAAACTCGCCGTATGAGCTCATTAAGATTTCTAATTCTAGTGGGGTGAAAAACGCAGCCCTCCTCTTCCCCGTCGCCATGGTGCCTCGTCGAGTCGGGGCTCCATTGATGCTGGCTTTTTATAGTTGTGGTGCACGAGCGTAACTCCAGGTGAAACTACTCCGAGTTGATTAAACTGATTCAAACCAGCTGTTCTGGAACCGGAAACTCAGAGTCTCCTATCTCAGAGTAGATCAACTCAGAGTTCAGGATTAGACTCAGAGTTTGTTGAACCTGCTTTGTGAAACAGACCCCAGGTAACATCTCACCTGCCTGAACTCCATCAGTGATTAAAGTGGTGTCTTCAGTTTGTGTTTGTGACTCCGAGCCTCTCCTAACTCCAGTCTGTGTTCTCTTGTCAGTACACAGCGTTTATGATTCACTGTCGCTCACCTGACTTCCTGCTGTTGTGATCATGTTGTGTCATTTAACTGACAGTCAAAGTCACACCTGTCGTCAGTTTGACATCAGTCAGGATCAAACCACAGGATTCTGTGGTTTGATCAGGTCAGAGGTGACTTTTACAACACTTCCTGTTGATGCAGAGCCATGAAAGTGTTAAATGTGCATGAACACAGGGCAGCAGAGTGTGTGTGTGTGTGTGTGTGTGTGTGTGTGTGTGTGTGTGCGTGTGTGTGTGTGTGTATGTGTGTGTGTGTGTGTGTCAGTCCCCCTGACAGACTTTGTGTGGACTTGTTGTACTCTGTGGATCCGACAGCAGTGTGCCTCTTCGTCAGGAGAGGTTTCCATTCCAAAGAACATAATCCCTTTCTGGCATGAAGTGAAGGTGTGTGAGCAGCTCCTCTTCTTCAGTGGTGTGTGTGTGTGTGTGTGTGTGTGTGTACATGAGTGTAATCTGTTCAGAAACATAGTCATGTATGACTGCAGTCATGAGACGACACACAACTGAGACTCCCGTCATCAGAAACTCTGTCACAGAGTCTCTGTTTTTTTTGCCTCTCAGCTTTGTGAAGCGTGTTTCTGGATCTGCATAATCCGTCCTGTGGATCTCACTATCTGATCCCACTTCTTAAACACACTGAGGATTCAGTGCCATCACTCAGCAGCAGCTGCAGCTGCGGCGGCGCGGCAGCTCTGTGGAGCAGCTGGTTAGCTCTGAGTTCTGACTTCCTAATCAACTGTTTGATCCTGTGTGACTGTCACTGAGGCTGACGTCTGAGAGGCTTCAGACAGCAGGAGGTGGCGCTATTCAGAACGCAACAACAACTTCCTGTGGAAACATTTCTGCTGTGAGGAAATGTACCTGTCAGGCTCTCTGAGAGTCAGCATCATACTTCAGTTTGGTTTACACATCTGTGTCACTGCTCCGTGCTCATCGTGTCAAACACAGACTTTATAAGTATCGGTGAGTCAGTAATAATCGGTGAGTGTCTGCAGGTCCCTTCAGTCAGCAGCCGGCTGAGACCCAAAATCACAATGAATCCATCAACAGGAGAAAATTAGTTTTGGCTTCTCTAGGAACTTCAGCGCTACAGAAGATGTTCTCTTTGACAACAGCCTCAGTCTTCAGTCTCATGTGAAAAAGCTGCTTCAGTCCTGTTTTTACCAAATATCATTAGAATCAGATCTTCACCAGACGTCTAACCAGATCACCTGAGCATGATCATCTCTCAGCATTTTTTCTCCCCTCCACCCGCTGCCTGTCTGACTTAGATCTGATGTTCAAATGTCACTCTTGACTTCTGAGGCCTTTAATGATCCAGCAGGGAGCGACCTGTCTGAGCCTCAGATGAGGTCCTGTCAGCTGTTGAGGTCGAGGATGAGGATGAAGACTGAGGGTGATGGGACTTTGCTGTTTGGGCTCCGATCCTTTGGAACAGCTTACATGAAGAACTTAGTCTGGAGAATTCTCTCAAGACTCACCTCTGACATCTCCTGGCTTTATCTTAACTTTTCTTTATAATTTTAAATCCGTTGTCATGTGCTGTTTTATGAGCACTTTTATTTGCTGACTGTGAATCAGTTCATGAATGTTTCCTGTTTTCTTTCACGTGTCTGTGTGCTTTGTAACAGTTTCTTTAAAAGGTGCTTGATAAATAAAGTTATTATTATACTATGATTATTATTTTTAGTATTGTTATTATCCCACAGCAGCAGTTTCACTCATCTGCTGATTTAGATTTTAAATTCCTGAAATATTTCTGTTCGTGGTACATTCTGATGTGAGCGCCGTTTGATTCTGAATCACAGTCTGATGTCACATTGCTGCTTCAGGCCGATTTGTGGATGTAGACCATCTGCTATTGTTATCCGTCATTACCTGCTGTTACCTGCTGTTACCTGTCGTTACCTGCTGTTACCTGCTGTTACCTGTCTTTACCTGCTGTTACCTGCTGTTACCTACTATTACCTGATGTTACCTGCTGTTACCTGCTATTACCTGTTGTTACCTGCTGTTACCTGCTATTACCTGTCATTACCTGCTGTTACCTGCTGTTACCTGTCTTTACCTGCTGTTACCTGCTATTACCTGATGTTACCTGCTGTTACCTGCTGTTACCTGCTATTACCTGATGTTAACTGCTGTTACCTGTTGTTACCTGGTGTTACCTGTCTTTACCTGCTGTTACCTGCTGTTACCTGTCGTTACCTGCTATTACCTGATGTTACCTGCTGTTACCTGCTGTTACCTGTCATTACCTGCTGTTACCTGCTGTTACCTGTCTTTACCTGCTGTTACCTGCTATTACCTGTCGTCACCTGCTGTTACCTGCTATTACCTGTTGTTACCTGCTGTTACCTGTCGTTACCTGCTGTTACCTGTTGTTACCTGCTGTTACCTGCTATTACCTGTCATTACCTGCTGTTACCTGTTGTTACCTGTCGTTACCTGCTGTTACCTGTCGTTACCTGCTATTACCTGTCGTTACCTGCTGTTGCCTGTCGTTACCTGTCGTTACCTGCTCTTACCTGTCGTTACCTGCTATTACCTGTCGTTACCTGCTGTTGCCTGTCGTTACCTGTCGTTACCTGCTGTTACCCGCTGCTACCTGTTGTTACCTGTCGTTACTCAGCAGTAACCTGCATATGACATCTTTAGGCAACGCTGGTAAATTGCACTGTCTAAGGGTCTGCATGGGAGGTGTTCAGGGGACATCTGTAATTTGTAGCTACAGAAAATACCCCTGATTTAAACTTCAGTTACTCACTACATTGTATAAACAGGTGGAGCCACTTCTCCTTCTGGACTTCATGTATCAGTGGATTAAAGACTCTCAATAAAGTTGGGAAAAAAGTTTGATGAAACAATAAGGAGCATGTAACGTCCATTTCAGGCGGGTTAAGGAAATATTGTCCATGTAGCCACAGATACTGTCTGTCTCTGAGTTTGTCCCCTGGTTCTTACGTTACAGTCCAGACATATATACCGGCTGTGGATAGATGTGGGATTTTTACACCTTGAAGGAGAACAGATCTGCACCATGGATGGAGGGTGGATACAGAATCTGTGATGTCTCCCAGTTCAGTGACTTTAACCTGAGATGTCGTGTCCTCTCCAGCCTGCAGCAGACCCAACACCACCGACACAACTATTGTGATGTATGAAATGTAACACCACATATAATCTTATCCTGTGACTCGCAGCTCGGCAGCCCGGCAGCCAACCAGTGCGGTGTTTGTGTGTGTTTCTGCTGCTGCGCCTCGCGGCTGCTTGGCCCCTGTGTGTCACAGCGCATGACACTGGGGACGAGTGTTTTGGCATGGAATCACAGGGGGAATCCTCTCCTCGACCACCCCCTTCAGAGGAGAGTTGTCTGCCACCCAGTCCCCACTGACAGCACCGGAGGCGACGGCTCTGTGCTCCTATTTATAGGCCTATCCCGTCCACGGCTGCTGCCATGGCCAATCTGTGTGACTGTGGCCCGGCGGCGGCGGACTTAGCTGTGTTTTCCTGATAGGATTAGCAGTGACATCACATTTGGAATCCCTGGAAGCAGCCAGGCGGGCCCTTTTTGCTTCCCCTCCTCCTCCTTCTCCTCCTTCTTCTCCTCGCAGAGTGAACGTGGATGCTCGCCGTATACGATCTGTTGAGGACGCCATCTGCTCCCTGCACACTCGTGGAGCAAGGCCCATTAATAATGAACTAACTGTATCTACGGCGTGCGTGGCAGCAGATGAGGTGGCGGCTCGTTCGACTGGCAGACACATGGTTGTGTTGTGACACACATTCAGACGAGCCACAGGCTTTTTTTTTCTGAGGTGCCTCGTTTGCATTTCAAAGTCACTGTGAGCTGCAGTAACCCAAAAGGACAAACGTCCATGTTGTTCAGCTAATTGAATTAATTAATTCCTGTGCCATTAATCAGTGTCATATTTGCCTCGTTCCTCTTCTTCTGTGGTGTCGGGGGGGGTCCCCTGAGTCCAGACTATCACATCACAGTTTCCTTCATTAACTCTGCCCTTTCATCACGTTCATCCATCACGACTCCACGACCAAGTTCACGACACACGACATGACGCACTGGTTGTGTTCGTCATCCTGATGCTGTGACTGGTTTTTAGAGACAAACCCAGAGAGGCTGATGAATCAGCTCCTGCTGAGCTCTGATACCTCTGTGGATCTGAAATCACGACTTCACGAGCTGCTGATGAGTAAAAGCTTCTCATGTCTGTGTGACGGCTTCATGAACCTCGTATTGTCTCATACATGCTGCAAAGACCCATCAACAGAGACTTGATTTCAGTTTTCACAAACATCTGTATCAAAAATCTGTAGTGCTCAGACTTAGGTGATAAAACTGAAGCTCAGTCACCAGAAGAATATGGTGTTGTCGTACGTTTCTGAAAACAACAGATACATTTGTAAGTTTCATACCTGTTATCAGTGTTTGTAAAGTGATGTAGTATCTGAGCTGACTGTGTCATCAGGAGGTGGAGGGGATGGTGGATGAAGAGACACCTGGAGAGACACCTGGAGAGATACCTGCCAACAACAAAATCAGTTGTTTGTGGTGTCCAGTAGCTCACCTGATAAAGCTGGTGCGTACAAAGTTTATGTCTGTACTGCAGTGACCACAGGTTTGATTCCAACCCACGGCCCTTTGCTGCATGTCGTCCCTGCTCTGTCTCCCTTCACTCTGAAGATGTCCTGTCAAATAAAGACACGAAAAGTGATGTTTATTACCAAGACATCACCATGTTTCCTGGCGGGACAGGGCCACGAATAATGGTGTTTTTTTATTGACACTTCTCTGTGTTTCCAGTCGGGATAGACGGTCGTAACAAGCAGGTATTTTGTGCCAAACCGGATGTCCTCCTGACCATAACTGAGTGGTTTCTGTGCCAAAACATAAGCACACATTAACCACAGTGTCATTGAAAAGTTAAGAAACTTATTAATGTTTCAACATATCGACCACATATCATATAAATGCCTGTGGTTTGCTGAATTGTACGATGCCAACCTTTGTTCTGGTGATAAAACCTGGGCCAGCCTCTGAGATGTAAAATGAACATGAACTCAGCTTTAAAAACTGTGTGTATATCTGTACATCTGGTGCTGGGAATGTTGAGCAGAGAAACTTCTGCTGCTCGATTTAAAGACATGCCATGATTTAATGAAAACAATTAAAACCTAAACTGGGATCTCGTCTGCAAACCACAGCTACAGTTTATAAACTAAAACCAAATGAGAAGTTGCATCAGCGAGTGTTGCTGTCAGCCCCTGGTGCAACATTTCCCATCATCCTCTCCGGTCCACTCGGTGTTGTTGCGTGGCAACATCAGCTTATTGAGCCAACGGTGGTGAAACACTGAGACTTATTGCTCCTCTGCTGATTTCATTGATATAACTCTCAGAGATAGATGGCTGTGCCTCGTCCACGGCTAAGAGGAAGGGGAGGAGGAGGAGTAGGAGGAGGAGAGCGCCGGGCTGAAGCGCCGTCCTGAGGGGGGGTGTCTCTGTCAGTCTCCATGCCGACATAGATCTCAGTTTTTTATATCACTGAGCTCCATTTGCATTTTAATGGTGTGTGTCAGGGCTGCCGTCGGAGCCCGCTGGCTATTCTATTACTGTTAAAGCCCTCAAATTAATTATGCAGAATGTTATGCATCACAAAGGGTGGGCGGGGCCTCGGCCTGGCAATTAGTGGCCGAAGAGATTTGATCCTACATCATTATTTGAGGGTGGAGGGGCTTTACCGGTTCACACTCAGCTGTTGGTGCCATGTTTATTTATTCTCTTGTTCATATTCACAGATTAAGATTTCCACAGCTGAGCAGAGGGGATAGTTTTTAATTAACTTTGTATATAATCACACTGGATTGTTTTTTCACTGATAACACTCCTCCCTCTGCAATTAAGCTGGCAGCACGCCCTGATCCCTCTCAGCGATAAGGTTCATGAATGAACGAGCTGCTAATCCAGTGAACTTTAGCTGTCCTGATGGTATTTACCCAGTCGACACTCCTGCAAATGGAAGAGATGTTTCTGCTCAGTGTATTAATGTCTCTTTGTTAATGAGACACGTCCACATAATCACTCTTTCACAGCTGCAACACGTTTATCAGTCAACACACTCCTCTGTGAAAACAGTCTCTAATGACAGTTAATGTAAAACACATGAGCAGAAAGTCCCAGTTTTGGTGGATAGGTCCGACTTTCACTCAGGAGGCCGGTGTTCACTTCCTGTAAGATTGTAAAGCCAAACCCTGTTCTTTTCCCTAAACCCAATCACGTGTTAGTGTCGCCGAAACGTAACCACCTGTGAGTGTCAGCTAAACGTAACCACATGTGAGTGTCGGTGAAACGTAACCACATGTAAGTGTCGGCGAAACGTAACCACATGTGAGTGTCAGCTAAACGTAACCACATGTGAGTGTCAGCTAAACGTAACCACATGTGAGTGTCAGCTAAACGTAACCACGTGTGTGTGTTGGCTAAACGTAATCACCTGTGAGTGTCAGCTAAACGTAACCACATGTAAGTGTCAGCTAAACGTAACCACCTGTGAGTGTCAGCTAAACGTAACCACATGTGAGTGTCAGCTAAACGTAACCACATGTGAGTGTCAGCTAAACATAACCACGTGTGTGTGTCGGCTAAACGTAACCACATGCGAGTGTCAGCTAAACGTAACCACGTGTGAGTGTCAGCTAAACGTAACCACGTGTGTGTGTCGGCTAAACGTAACCACGTGTGAGTGTCAGCTAAACGTAACCACCTGTGGGTGTCCGCTAAACGTAACCATGTGTGACTGTCAGCTAAACGTAACCACGTGTGAGTGTCAGCTAAACGTAACCACCTGTGAGTGTCAGCTAAACGTAACCACGTGTGAGTGTCAGCTAAACGTAACCACGTGTGTGTGTCGGCTAAGCGTAACCACCTGTGAGTGTCAGCTAAACGTAACCACATGCGAGTGTCAGCTAAACGTAACCACGTGTGAGTGTCAGCTAAACGTAACCACCTGTGAGTGTCGGCTAAACGTAACCACGTGTGTGTGTCGGCTAAACGTAACCACGTGTGTGTGTCGGCTAAACGTAACCACGTGTGAGTGTCGGCTAAACGTAACCACGTGTGTGTGTCGGCTAAACGTAACCACGTGTGAGTGTCGGATAAACGTAACCACGTGTGAGTGACGGCTAAACGTAACCACATGTGTGTGTGTCGGCTAAACGTAACCACATGTGAGTGTCGGCTAAACGTAACCACGTGTGAGTGTCGGCTAAACGTAACCACATGTGTGTGTCGGCTAAACGTAACCACATGTGTGTGTTGGCTAAACATAACCACGTGTGTGCATTCGAGGAAACAAACATCAGTTGATGGTGTTGTGCAGAGAGCTTTGGGAGCAGGTTGTTGCCGTGGGGATGATACGATGTTTATATGATGTCCAGTAAAGATATTCCGCCAGTTCCACCAGGGAGCATCTGTGAATTTGGGCTTCACAGTTTTTAGAGGCTGCGGTTGCCAAGTGTGGTGATTATTTGGAAGTAAAGAGAAGAGTGTCTGGTCTGAGGCACAGAGCTGTTTTCCGAATGAACAGTTACAGATTTAATTATTTATTTCATGAATGGATTTGATCCTGTGGACACACAATGATGCTCACATGTTGATTTTCTATAACATTTTCGATAAAGATGAAGCTGATCTCTGCACATTTAGAGAATACCTTTCCACTGGTTCCCTCAGCTCTGATATCATCTAATGCACAACAAGTTTATCTTAATGAAGCTCCATTACAGTTCATCCTGATCTCTCTTTCTTTGTGCTCTAATTAAGATATAATGACGCGGCTGCTGAACGCAGTTTGGTACAATGAGCCTGTGCAGTTTTCTGTCCTGACTGTCGGTCACAGACAGCAGACACATTACATACTTTATATTGTCATTATTCTCTGTCACGTCAACCATCTGTTTGTTTCTGTGTCACAGTTAGTCCTGTTACAGTCACTCCTACTTCAGGTCAACAACCACCATGTCAACTGTTCACATTACAAACAAACAAACAAACAAAGTGTGTGTAGCTTACAGGCTGATATACAGTTGTACCGTTTACAGCATTGATACACTGGTGTGTCTGTGTCTCTCTGCAGTTACACCTCCAGAACACTAGCTGGCGGTAGAGTTTCTCTGTCACTGTGTTGAGTTTCTATGAAATACAGTAAAGTGTGGTTGAACTGACACTCACAACACACACATTAAATACACATTAAACACACAAACAAACAGCAACAACAGAAACAAAAGTAGAACATTTATCTCCATTCTAACTCAGGTTCACCAACAAAACACCGACATCTCATACCATGCACATTTTCCTCACTTATACAACACGCTAACATTATTAGCATCAGCCTGCAACATTACCCGTTGAATAAATCAGCCTAGCGAACTTTCCTCTGATCATATGATCTTCATCTCTTACACACACACACACATACCAGGATGAAACCCATCAGGCTGTTCTCAAAAATATTTTTGTACGTTTTCCTACGAAGAGCACTTTGAAAGGCTGTGATCATGTGACCGGCAGTAAACAGGAAGCAGTACTGAGCACCTGTTAGGAGGCAGGTTGGGGTGGAGGATGGGACTTTCCTCTGGAGTCACGTGTTCAGATCTTTGAGTCATGTTAAGGTTCGTGAGGCGGTGACGACGAACCTTATAAGTTGAACCCAGTTTGAGTCTGTAGTCTCTGTTTTGTTCTTGTCTAAAATATAAAGTTAAAATTGAAATAAAACCTGGTGAATATGTTTCCTGTCTCTGGAGCTGACGCCTCGTCACCACCTGATGACTGAATATTTATGAACCTGTGGTGTTTGCACAGATCCTGATTCTTTGTGTCTTCGTTTACACGTCTCTGATCTCTCTGCACCAGCTCAGAGTCCGTCTGCAGATCAGTGTTTACTTCCCATAATTCTCGATCCACCTGCAGAATGAGTCGCAGTGTTTGTTTACATCACAGTGCGATGATGTCATATCAACACATCACCATGATTGATGATGTAGGAGGAAGTAGTCATGGAGATGGTTGTTGTTGTTGTCAGCTGTATGTCCCTGTATTTGAAGGATATTTCCCGTATGTGTTCGTTTGATCTGAGGCGGCCTTCAGGCTGCGTCTGCAGCTGATCTGCTGTTGACGTGGTCGTCAGGCCGCCACTGTGGCCCGTCCTCCTCTCAGGCTGAGTCTGTCCTCGAGCTCTGCAGTGGGCGCACTCAGTATTCAGCTCAGAGTCCACAGTGGATGGCTGGGGAAAGAAATACGACTCCACTGTCACACTTGGCTGATGTCCCTGTGCTCCTCGACTCCCTCCCTCATTCCTCCCCTCCCCCCTCCTCCTCTCTGGCTCGATATCTAACTCCTGTCCTATACAAATGGGCCAGCAGGGAGTGTTTCTGTGTGTGTGTGTGTGTGGTGCAGACCAGAGGCCTTTTATTTTATGTGTGCGGCAGTAAGGGGAGAGGAGGGGGAGGAGGAGATGAGAAGGATGCAGGAGAAGGAGACAAACCAAGATAAATAGAGGAGAGAGGGAGTGACAGATGGAGAGAAATTAGAGGCTGCGTTGGAGTATAACCAGTTTCCCCCTCAGCTCTGCATCAACAGCTCACATCTATTGTGTGTGTCTGTGAAGGTAAAGCAGGAAATGAAGCCTTCACACACGGCGGCTCGATGTAACAGACCTCTGAGTGGTCTTAACGTCATTGAATCACCGCTGACATCTTCACATTTGTAACTCTATAAACTGCAGGCCTCCATAAACGCCTCATACGTGAACGACTGTCGTGCTGCAGATTCAATTGGAGGCATTGTGCAGGAACATTTCTATCTCCCTCACTGATGCACCATCTTTCATTTATTTTTCCTATCACTTATTATCTGTTTTACTCTTTGCTCTCTATCATTCTCTGCTATTCTTTGCTGCCATAATGACCCAAATTCTCCCTCAGGGATCAACAGAGTTCACTTTATCTGTGTTTGCTGGAGCTCCTGAGCGCAGCTGATAAGTGCTGACTGCAGACAGGAGCTGCTCCTGAAACACCGACAGGAAGAAGCTTTATGTTTGTGAGATTTAGGAAAAATAGGCGGCTACAGATATCGATGCTTAACTCCAATTATTTTTAAATAACTGAGCCCAACTGTCTCCAAATTTCTGTAGACTGAATACAGAAATCTGTTTTTCTGAAATGAATTTTAATACAGTTTTTACATTTTGTGAAGCTCAGCAGTTGTTTCTGTTTAACAGTCCTCATGGTAACGTCAGCCAAAATAAAACTGAACTGGGAAAGAGTGAGGAAATTTAATTGCTAACTGCAGAGATTCAGTCATCAGCAGTAAACTGTGGATGGCTTGTGCAATCAGGAATAACCGACGTGTCCCCAGTAGAGTCAGTGGTTGAGGTTAGGGTTGAGTCAGAGTTAGATATGTAGAAGGGATGAGATTGGGTTTAACACCTGAACACATTCAATCCACAATCATCAGTATCAGAATCTCATAAAATCATCAGGCTCTTTTGGAGCTCACTGATTGTCACAGCTCAACTTTCTTAGGTCATGTTTTTTTTTTCTATTTCATTCATTCCTGCTGTTTCCTTTTGAAACTCACTGACTTCACTTCCTGCACTGTGTGTTTTCTCTCTTTTTAATGACATCACCTGTGTCTGATTGTCTGTCCCTTCACCACAGTATCCAGTGTGTGTCCTGTTTTCTCTCAGTTCCACTTTGTCTCTCGTGTTCAGCCTTTTGCTTCCCTGTGGTTTATTTATTTATTTATCCTGTCGATTGACTCCACCTCAGTCTCATCCCTATTAAATTTGTTTTCCTCCACTTATTGTCCTTCAATCAATCAATCAATCAATTTTATTTATAAAGCCCAATATCACAAATCACAATTTGCCTCACAGGGCTTTACAGCATATGACATCCCTCTGTCCTTTGGACCCTCACAGCTGATCAGGAAAAACTCCCCAAAAAAACCCTTTACCGGGGGAAAAAAAAAGGGTAGAAACCTCAGGAAGAGCAACTGAGGAGGGATCCCTCTTCCAGGACGGACAGATGTGCAATAGATGTCGTACAGAACAGATCAGCATAATAAAATGACAGTATTCTGTGTACTAAACTGTCTTTGACATGTAAAGTCTGTGTTATTTAATCTGAGTCTTAGATCTCTCTAAAGCATCTGACACAGATAACAACCTGCATTGATACAGATTTTTGCCCAGCTGCAATTTGACTAAAAAAATATATGCATTTTAACATCAGTTTGGACCACTCTAGCTAGTAGCTACTTTATAGTAGGCTGTACATAATCCTGTATGGTGAGGTGATAGTTTTCTATGGCAGGCTACTTTTTAGTAGGTTTAGTACAACAATTATGGTTTTTTGATAGAGAGAGGAGGGAGAGAGATTTTTTCTATTGTAAGGACTCTAGAAACCCATTTTCACTGAGACATATTGAGGTGAGAGGTAAAGAGACCCCTTTAACTACAAACTAAGAAACAAACAAACAAACAAACAAACTACACACAAAGTCATCATCTATAATAAAAAACATACACACTCATTGTCACATGGCGTAGGTTTTTTTTTTAACAAATTAATCTAATAGATTCTGGAGCAAATGTTTTCTTTTGTGACATCTGATTAGACATTATTAATTACATAACATTATAATGCTTGAAGATAAAATGGAATGAGGGTTTGAATTATTGCATGAGATTATTATCAAATTCTAGGCTAGCAAGAGTAATGCAACAACAACAAATAAATAGTAGACGACACAAACATGTGATGTCATGTAATCTTCAAATAAGTGAACAAAGCACTGCATAATGTAACAACATTATTTGATGTGGTTTAAGGCTTCAAGCCTCTGAATAGTGTCCAGATAGATAGAGGGATGCTCTTTTTGCCCAGTGCATTATATATCAAACACCCACCTCAATCAGATCTAGTGTACAAGATACAGGGGCATCACCATCATTTACAATATCATAATAAGTCCAATAGTTTTTGTCATAAATATATATGTATATATATATATTTATAGTTTCTATACCACCTTACCTCTTGTAACTTTATTGGGTCATGAAACAGCCACCTACATAACATTAAATAACATTACCTTGGGGAGCATGGCACTGACTTAATGAGCTCACATCATGCATGTTTAGAGGGTACTTTTCTGTGTGTGATTGATTACAGTGACATTTTGAATGTGCAGGCAACCTCCACCGTTTTATGTAGCCTTGATTCAGTGTATCATGCATCTCTACATTTTATTACAAATGCAAAGTCACTGACTCATCACTGCAGTCTTTATGACTTGGTGGGTTGGACGTCACTGACCACTCACCGACAACAGCACTGGTATATTTTTATCTTTAAAGTAATACTGGTCAAACTTCCAACTGACCTCTGACCCCTGCTGTGTGTCAGCTTTGTAGTTTTCAAATATGCTCCTCCAGCTGGTTGCTTGTCAGTGCACCCCGGGTTTTAACATGTCTGGGGAAAACTGTGTCTTCCTGTTCTGCACCGTGGACATGGAACAATCTCCAAAAAGATCTGAAATTAATAACACTTATATCCACTGATAGATTTAAGGGCACCATAAAGAATGTGGTGACAGAGAAGTGCTTGTTTTTCTTGAGTTTTGTTGTTTTATTATGGTTTTTTGTTTTATATGTTGTATTTGTTGCATTTTGAATGTGTTCTGATTGGCTGCTACATGGGCCGGGTCTGTCTGGTAGAAGAGATTTTCAATCTCAATGGGACTTCCTGGTTAAATAAAGGTTAAATAAAATAAATATATAAATAAATAAACAAGGTTGGGGGGGGGGGGGGGGGGGACCCAAAAGCAATAAAAATGAAAAATAAGCATATCCACAGATCAGCATGTTGTCACATCTAACTCACTGAATCATTGGTTTATATTGGTTTACAGTAGATTATTCAGTCTTGGTTGATAGAAACAGATTTCCATCATACACAGTTTAACATGTGCAGCATACAGACCTGTTACAGTGGAGATAGCTCAGTCTGTTACAGGTCACTTAACATTTCCTGACCTCTAACAGACACAAACACAGATTTCAGTTTACATCAGTAAACCTGGAGTCATAAAGCTGCTTTCTGATTACCTTTAGTTTGTCTTTAGAATAAATCTCTCTCCACAGTGTGGATGTTTCTGCTTCATCCAGCTGCCTCATTAAATTGTCTCTGCTGTGGTAAATTTATTCAGACTAAGATACATAAAGCAGAGTTTTATTGGTCTCCATATTTAATTTGATCACTCCCTGACAGCCAATCAATAACTGCAGGAGACAGAGTTAAACACATGCAGGTGGTCATTCATGTCACTGAAACCAGTGCAGAGAACGAAACACTGACACTGGATCTGTGTCCAGATGAAATACAACTGCACATCAGTTATTTAAAGCTCATATCAGCCGTCAGTCATCGGGCCAGGTTTCCTACAGGTTTATAGTTTTATTCATTTTGTATTCAAAGATCGATCAATGCTCTCTGTTCCACACATAGCCTGGTCAGCAAGGAAAAATGTTAACATCGTACGTTTCTACAAACCATAGATACCTTTAATTTGCACATTTCATGTCGACATTTCTAAAGTGACGTAGTATCAGAGGTGGAGGGGATGGTGGATGGTGTGACACCTGCTAAGCTGCAGACACTGTTCATCACCAACAAACAGCTACACCAGTCATGTTTTAGCACCCTGTGAATGTTTCCAGCAACTTGATAGTCACCAAATGTGCATGTTTTATACCAACATGTATATATACCAAATGTACGATGCAAACATTTTTTCTCTTGACTGAGTTGTCATGCATTCAGTTAAAAACTGAAGGTGATGGACTATTTTCAGTTGTTGACTCAAAATGATGGAACATTTTGCCTCTGACGATTAGATCTTTTCCCTCCATCCATTCCTCTAAAACTCATCTGTTTTTTGTCTTCAGCCTTTTCATTTTCATCATGATGACGTGTCTGACCCTGACCACAATCTGGTTTTTATTTACTTGAATGTTACTTTGTTGTTTGTGTGATGCTGTTTGTTTGTTGTGTTTTGATTTTATCCACATATTGTGTGCTTTTATTAATTTATTTACATTTATGAGTCATTGACATTTTATTTGATATCTTGGTTAATCACGATGTTTGTTGTGTCTCTCTGCTTTTCTACAGCTAATCTCACAAACTACTGGAACTATCATCCTCATATTTTCTGTGCACATTTATGAATATATGCCCCAGGCCCTCTCATGGTTGCAATGATTTACAGTTGTTGAAAACACTGTTTTATTGGCTGTTGTATACTGTTGTTGACTCCTCACTTCTGTTAACCAGCCTCTGGGGGCAGCACATTTTCTAGAAATCGGTTTGGCTATAAACATTGAGTATCACCATTTGTTGCAGGACACATTTCATCATGGCTCAAAAACTGGCATCCATAGAAAAGTTTGGTCTTCAGATAAATTCATGACCTGAATTGTTATAATTCACTACACAACACACAAAGAATAAATCACCATATTTTTGTTATCGTTGCCACCATCTTGACTGTATTAGAGCTGGTGGCAGCGTATTTGTCCTTCTACCATCAGTGAGTGAACAGGCTGTGTTTATGGACGCCCTGATGTGTAGTGATGAGGAGATGTCATGATGGTTTCATGAGGCCTCGTTTCCAGTTAACAGCCTCAGTTTGAGCGGTGCTGAGCAACATGCAGACAAACTGAGGACTTAAAGTTCAGACAGGACTCAACGTTCCTGACTGAGACGAGTTGTGACAGCGTTCACACAGTGTGAGCATACTGTCCTCTGACGCTGTTGATGTAGGAAGAATTGGAGATGTCTTGAGATTACAGAGAGAATGGATGTTGAGGGGCTGGCAGAGTAACTGCTGAGTCACTGCTATTGATCAGCTGCCCCATCAGGCCCTGCAGCCAGAATATATGGTGGTCATATCGTACAGCGGGGCAGAAAAAATATGACCTAATGTCCCTTTAAATATTCTCTGAGGTGTTTGAAACATCCATTACAGCGCCCAGTGATCGCAGTCAGGATCCTCCACATACAAACAGGAGCTGCCTTTATTTATTGTCCTTTTATTTTCTTCTTTTTTGGTCTCTGTCTGTGACTTCACCTCCACCAGCCAAGAAGTCTTCATACACACCAGCACTGTTTAAATCTGCCCTCACATGTTTTTTCCTCCCTGCTGCAGCAGATTGAAGTCGAGCCTCAGCAACAAATGAGGGCTTCCTGCCCATTCTGGAGGCGAGGCGAGGCACTGCCTCTCTGCCTGCCTGCAGCCCGACTCTCAGGGGCCGATGATAGATTGCTCTCTCTGCCTTTGTGCTGGGAAATTGCTTTGTTTTGTTAACAGCCTGCCTCAGGTCAGCACTGACAGCAGAGATAGTGAACGCCTCCTTTCTTCACTTATCTCCTGAATATGTCTGAGACCACGCTGAAATGGGCAACAGCTGGATATGTGAAGGTGGAGACATGGAGGCGTCAGATGCTGAAGGCATGAAGGTGGAGACGGACATCACATGTTGGAAGTATGAAGGTGGAGACACACATGTCACGAGTTGGAAGTATGAAGGAAGAGACAGAGATGTCACATGTTGGAAGTATGAAGGAAGAGACAGACATGTCACATGTTGGAAGTATGAAGGTGGAGAAACACATGTCACGAGTTGGAAGTATGAAGGTGGATACAGACATGTCACATGTTGAGAGTATGAAGGAAGAGACAGACATGTCACATGTTGGAAGTATGAAGGAAGAGACAGAGATGTCACATGTTAGAAGTATGAAGGAAGAGACAGACATGTCACAAGTCGGAAGTATGAAGGTGGAGACAGACATGTCACAAGTCGGAAGTATGAAGGTGGAGACAGACATGTCACATATTGGACGTATGAAGGTGGAGACAGACATGTCACATGTTGGAAGTATGAAGGTGGAGAAACACATGTCATGAGTTGGAAGTATGAAGGAAGAGACAGACATGTCACATGTTGGAAGTATGAAGGTGGAGACAGACATGTCACATATTGGACGTATGAAGGTGGAGACAGACATGTCACATATTGGACGTATGAAGGTGGAGACAGACATGTCACATGTTGGAAGTATGAAGGTGGATACAGACATGTCACATGTTGAGAGTATGAAGGAAGAGACAGACATGTCACATGTTGGAAGTATGAAGGAGGAGACAGAGATGTCACATGTTGGAAGTATGAAGGAAGAGACAGAGATGTCACATGTTAGAAGTATGTAGGTGGAGACAGACATGTCACATGTTGAGAGTATGAAGGAAGAGACAGACATGTCACATGTTGGAAGTATGAAGGAGGAGACAGAGATGTCACATATTGGACGTATGAAGGTGGAGACAGACATGTCACATGTTGGAAGTATGAAGGTGGATACAGACATGTCACATGTTGAGAGTATGAAGGAAGAGACAGACATGTCACATGTTGGAAGTATGAAGGAGGAGACAGAGATGTCACATGTTGGAAGTATGAAGGTGGAGACAGACATGTCACATATTGGACGTATGAAGGTGGAGACAGACATGTCACATGTTGGAAGTATGAAGGTGGATACAGACATGTCACATGTTGAGAGTATGAAGGAAGAGACAGACATGTCACATGTTGGAAGTATGAAGGAGGAGACAGAGATGTCACATGTTGAGAGTATGAAGGAAGAGACAGACATGTCACATGTTGGAAGTATGAAGGAGGAGACAGAGATGTCACATATTGGACGTATGAAGGTGGAGACAGACATGTCACATGTTGGAAGTATGAAGGTGGATACAGACATGTCACATGTTGAGAGTATGAAGGAAGAGACAGACATGTCACATGTTGGAAGTATGAAGGAGGAGACAGAGATGTCACATGTTGGAAGTATGAAGGTGGAGACAGACATGTCACATATTGGACGTATGAAGGTGGAGACAGACATGTCACATGTTGGAAGTATGAAGGTGGATACAGACATGTCACATGTTGAGAGTATGAAGGAAGAGACAGACATGTCACATGTTGGAAGTATGAAGGAGGAGACAGAGATGTCACATGTTGGAAGTATGAAGGAAGAGACAGAGATGTCACATGTTAGAAGTATGTAGGTGGAGACAGACATGTCACATGTTGAGAGTATGAAGGAAGAGACAGACATGTCACATGTTGGAAGTATGAAGGAGGAGACAGAGATGTCACATGTTGGAAGTATGAAGGAAGAGACAGAGATGTCACATGTTAGAAGTATGAAGGTGGAGACAGACATGTCACATGTTGGAAGTATGAAGGTGGAGAAACACATGTCACGAGTTGGAAGTATGAAGGAAGAGACAGAGATGTCACATGTTGGAAGTATGAAGGAAGAGACAGACATGTCACATGTTGAGAGTATGAAGGAAGAGACAGAGATGTCACATGTTAGAAGTATGAAGGTGGAGACAGACATGTCACATGTTGGAAGTATGAAGGTGGAGAAACACATGTCACATGTTGGAAGTATGAAGGAAGAGACAGACATGTCACATGTTGGAAGTATGAAGGAAGAGACAGAGATGTCACATGTTAGAAGTATGAAGGAAGAGACAGACATGTCACAAGTCGGAAGTATGAAGGTGGAGACAGACATGTCACATGTTGGAAGTATGAAGGTGGAGACAGACATGTCACATATTGGACGTATGAAGGTGGAGACAGACATGTCACATGTTGGAAGTATGAAGGTGGAGACAGACATGTCACAAGTTGGAAGTATGAAGGTGGAGACAGACATGTCACAAGTTGGAAGTATGAAGGAAGAGACAGACATGTCACATGATAGAAGTATGAAGGTGGAGACAGACATGTCACATGTTGGAAGTATGAAGGTGGAGACAGACATGTCACATGTTGGAAGTATGAAGGTGGAGACAGACATGTCACATGTTGGAAGTATGAAGGAAGAGACAGACATGTCACATGTTAGAAGTATGAAGGTGGAGACAGACATGTCACATGTTGGAAGTATGAAGGTGGAGACAGACATGTCACATGTTAGAAGTATGAAGGTGGAGACAGACATGTCACATGTTGGAAGTATGAAGGAAGAGACAGACATGTCACAAGTTGGAAGTATGAAGGAAGAGACAGACATGTCACAAGTTAGAAGTATGAAGGTGGAGACAGACATGTCACATGTTGGAAGTATGAAGGTGGAGACAGACATGTCACATGTTGGAAGTATGAAGGTGGAGACAGACATGTCACATGTTGGAAGTATGAAGGTGGAGACAGACATGTCACATGTTGGAAGTATGAAGGTGGAGGCACAGACATGTCACATGTTGGAAGTATGAAGGTGGAGACAGACATGTCACATGTTGGAAGCATGAAGGTGGAGACAGACATGTCACAAGTTTGAAGTATGAAGGTGGAGACAGACATGTCACATGTTGGAAGTATGAAGGTGGAGACCGACATGTCACATATTGGACGTATGAAGGTGGAGACAGACATGTCACATGTTGGAAGTATGAAGGTGGAGACAGACATGTCACATGTTGGAAGTATGAAGGTGGAGACAGACATGTCACAAGTTAGAAGTATGAAGGTGGAGGCACAGACATGTCACATGTTGGAAGTATGAAGGTGGAGACAGACATGTCACATGTTGGAAGTATGAAGGTGGAGACAGACATGTCACAAGTTGGAAGTATGAAGGTGGAGACAGACATGTCACAAGTTGTAAGTATGAAGGTGGATACAGACATGTCACATGTTGGAAGTATGAAGGTGGAGACAGACATGTCACATGTTGGAAGTATGAAGGTGGAGACAGACATGCCACATGTTAGAAGTATGAAGGTGGAGACGCAGACATGTCACATGTTGGAAGTATGAAGGAAGTGACAGACATGTCACATGTTGGAAGTATGAAGGTGGAGACAGACATGTCACATGTTGGAAGTATGAAGGTGGAGACAGACATGTCACATGTTGGAAGTATGAAGGTGGAGACAGACATGTCACAAGTTGGAAGTATGAAGGTGGAGACAGACATGTCACATGTTGGAAGTATGAAGGAAGAGACAGACATGTCACAAGTTGGAAGTATGAAGGTGGAGACAGACATGCCACATGTTAGAAGTATGAAGGTGGAGACGCAGACATGTCACATGTTGGAAGTATGAAGGAAGAGACAGACATGTCACAAGTTGGAAGTATGAAGGTGGAGACAGACATGCCACATGTTGGAAGTATGAAGGTGGAGACAGACATGTCACAAGTTGGAAGTATGAAGGTGGAGACAGACATGCCACATGTTGGAAGTATGAAGGTGGAGACAGACATGCCACATGTTAGAAGTATGAAGGTGGAGACGCAGACATGTCACATGTTGGAAGTATGAAGGAAGAGACAGACATGTCACATGTTGGAAGTATGAAGGTGGAGACAGACATGTCACATGTTGGAAGTATGAAGGTGGAGACAGACATGTCACATGTTGGAAGTATGAAGGTGGAGACAGACATGTCGCAAGTTGGAAGTATGAAGGTGGAGACAGACATGTCACATGTTGGAAGCATGAAGGTGGAGACAGACATGTCACAAGTTGGAAGTATGAAGGTGGAGACAGACATGTCACATGTTGGAAGTATGAAGGTCGAGGCAGACATGTCACATGTTGGAAGTATGAAGGTGGAGACAGACATGTCACATGTTGGAAGCATGAAGGTGGAGACAGACATGTCACAAGTTGGAAGTATGAAGGTGGAGACAGACATGTCACATGTTGGAAGTATGAAGGTGGAGACCGACATGTCACATGTTGGAAGTATGAAGGAGGAGTCGCAGACATGTCACATGTTGGAAGTATGAAGGAAGAGACAGACATGTCACATGTTGGAAGTATGAAGGTGGAGACAGACATGTCACAAGTTGGAAGTATGAAGGTGGAGGCAGACATGTGACATGTTGGAAGTATGAAGGTGGAGACAGACATGTCACATGTTGGAAGTATGAAGGTGGAGACAGACATGTCACATGTTGGAAGCATGAAGGTGGAGACAGACATGTCACAAGTTGGAAGTATGAAGGAGGAGACAGACATGTGACATGTTGGAAGTATGAAGGTGGAGACAGACATGTCACAAGTTGGAAGTATGAAGGTGGAGGCAGACATGTGACATGTTGGAAGTATGAAGGTGGAGACAGACATGTCACAAGTTGGAAGCATGAAGGTGGAGACAGACATGTCACAAGTTGGAAGTATGAAGGAGGAGTCGCAGACATGTCACATGTTGGAAGTATGAAGGAAGAGACAGACATGTCACATGTTGGAAGTATGAAGGTGGAGACAGACATGTCACATGTTGGAAGCATGAAGGTGGTGACAGACATGTCACAAGTTGGAAGTATGAAGGAGGAGACAGACATGTGACATGTTGGAAGTATGAAGGTGGAGACAGACATGTCACAAGTTGGAAGTATGAAGGTGGAGGCAGACATGTGACATGTTGGAAGTATGAAGGTGGAGACAGACATGTCACAAGTTGGAAGCATGAAGGTGGAGACAGACATGTCACAAGTTGGAAGTATGAAGGAGGAGTCGCAGACATGTCACATGTTGGAAGTATGAAGGAAGAGACAGACATGTCACATGTTGGAAGTATGAAGGTGGAGACAGACATGTCACAAGTTGGAAGTATGAAGGTGGAGGCAGACATGTGACATGTTGGAAGTATGAAGGTGGAGACAGACATGTCACATGTTGGAAGTATGAAGGTGGAGACAGACATGTCACAAGTTGGAAGTATGAAGGAGGAGACGCAGACATGTCACATGTTGGAAGTATGAAGGTTGAGACAGACATGTCACATGTTGGAAGTATGAAGTTTGACAGTGAATCTGAATGTGACCGAAAACACATAAAATAAAATCCATATGTTACAACTGAAGGTTAAAAATATTCCTGTGTCCTCTGGTAGAAGTCAATATGACTTTTTTAAAAAATGAAACAGGAAGTTTATATTTTTGAACAGTGAGAAAGTTTTGGGAACAGAGGACCATATTACAAAGTGAGGACAGTTCCTTTAAACTCTGCTGGTTCATTCATAAAGTGGAGGATAAGTGAACACTCTGTGGATCAGTTCACTCGGTCACAGACTGATTTCATATAAAATGTCCCAACACATAGTTATAACAATACAACAGACAGAAATAACTTTAAATGCACTGCTACTCTTTTATTATTATTTTTGTGTATATTTACAGTCTCAATCAATGTTTGCACTTCCTGTTGAGGATAAACATGCTTTTTCTTTTCTCCACAGCTTGTTCAAATATAAAGGGACACTGACACACATTTGAGAGTTAGAATTAACTTCAGTGCATCTGATCCACTTGTTACTGAACTCATTCATTTTAAAAATGTCCCGTTTCACACTCTTGTTCATGGAATTTATGATCAATTCTGTTTTTACAGTTGTTTTCTAAAAACTTCTTCAAAGGTGATTAAACCTCCAAAATGAACCTTCAGAGTCAACCTTAGCCTTAGCTTGTCTATGTGTAGACACATCATGACTTCTTTGACTCACTGGATAAAGGAGGGCTGGACAAGTAGACAGGTAGACAGGTGGACAGGTAGGCAGGTGGACAGGGAAGCAGGTGGACAGGTAGGCAGGTGGACAGGTAGACAGGCAAACAGGTGAACAGGTAGACAGGTAGAGAGGTAGACAGGTCGGCAGGTAGACAGATAGAGAGGTAGACAGATAGGCAGGTGGACAGGTGGACAGGTAGACAGGTAGAAAGGTGGACAGGCAGCCTTCCATCTAATAAGAACTCATGTTGTAGGGACATCCACAGTCACACTGTAAATGTCCAGAAAAAAGCTACTGTTTAATAAAACAAGTCAAATCCTTCTGAGTCATCTGTTTCTAGTCCCAAGTCATGAATACCAGGTCAGGTCTTTTATCGATGTTTGTTAAACAAGTCTCACATCCTCAGATTTGTGACTCGAGTCATGTGACTCCGGTCTCCACCTCTGGCAGCTGGCCGACTGCAGGAAGTGATGACTCCACACAGATTCATCTGACTGAACCTTTATCTTCAGATTAGGATCCAGAAAGTCTCCAATCCTTGAGCTGCAGTGAAGAGGCTTCAGAGGAACTGAGGACTCCCAGCGTTTTGTAAAGTCCAAGTGTGGAGACGCTTGGCTGTCTGAAAGCATTTATGATGAGAGGTTGCATTAATCAACTCACTCAAGTGTAAAATTTCACTCTTTGTGGAGCCTGAAACTCTCAGGACCTTTCTTGTTTTCCTTCCCTTGTTCACAGCGTGGATCCACAAACCCCTGCCGAGCCGAGGGAGGAGACAGAAAAACCCACCGCCAATTACTGTGACCTCTGAAATCTGCAAAGACAGTCGAGTTCCATCTGATTTATCAAAATCTTTTTATTCTCCTATAAACTCACAGCCCTCCAGACTCTGATTTTAGTTTCAGGTTTTATTTAAAGTAACTGTGTGGTATTCACTCTTTGAGCATGTTTCAGCAGTTCTGTCATGGCAGTGAATAAAAACAACATTTTAGTTTTCAGAAGAAATGTGAAGTGACTAATTAGCAGAAAAATTGGTCCACGCTTTTGTTACCTCAAGGCTGGATTACTGTAACTCTCTATTATCAGGTAGCTCTAGTAAGTCCTTAAAAACCCTCCAGCTAATTCAGAATGCAGCAGCATGTGTACTCACAGAAACTAAGAAACGAGATCATATTTCTCCTGTTTTAGCTTCTCTGTACTGGCTCCCTGTAAAATCCAGAATTGAATTTAAAATCCTACTGTTAACTTATAAAGCTCTAAATGGTCAAGCTCTGTCATATCTTAGAGAGCTCATAGTGCCTTATTATCCCACCAGAACTCTGCGCTCTGAGAACGCAGGGTTACTCGTGGTCCCTAAAGTCTCCAAAAGTAGATCAGGAGCCAGAGCCTTCAGCTATCAGGCTCCTCTCCTGTGGAATCATCTTCCTGCTACGGTCCGGGAGGCAGACACCGTCTCCACATTTAAGACTAGACTTAAGACTTTCCTCTTTGATAAAGCTTATAGTTAGGGCTGGCTCAGGCTTGCCTTGTACCAGCCCCTAGTTAGGCTGACTTAGGCCTAGTCTGCTGGAGGACCCCCTATAATACACCAGGCACCTTCTCTCCGTCTCTCTCTCTCTCTCTCTCTCTCTTTCTCTCTCTCTCTCTCGTATCCTATTACTTCATCTTGCTAACTCGGCCATTCTGGATGTCACTAACTCGGCTTCTTCTCCGGAGCCTTTGTGCTCCACTGTCTCTCAGGTTAACTCATATCGCAGCGGTGCCTGGATAGTGTGACGTGTGTGGTTGTGCTGCTGCCGTGGTCCTGCCAGATGCCTCCTGCTGCTGCTGCTGCCATCATTAGTTTACTGTTATTATACACATATGATTATTATCACACATGTATACTGCCAGATACTAACACAACAGAGCTCCGTAAGCCTGTTTTAATCCAGTTTTAAAACGTTTTAAATCACTCTAAACATTATGCCTCTGGCTAATGTTTGATTTTAACGTTTTATTTTTTACTGGGTGTAAGTTTTTTAGTCATCGGACGTTTGGATCTTAACTTTTTAAAGAAAGGCCTGGTGAGCCGCCATGGCGACACCGGACACTTCCGACTCACCTGGTAAATTGGAAGAAATGCTGAACAAAGCATATAATAAGATCGCTAACCTTCTCGAGGACATCGAGCGGATGTCGAATGAGCTCCAGAGGAAGGATTCCCTGCTGATCACCCTCAGGTCCCGTTTCCCGACGCTGACCAACTGGCTGGAGACCTCACGGACCGGTGAGTCCGCTCCGCAGAACACCACCTCCGCGCTCGGGCAAACAGTTCT
This sequence comes from Epinephelus awoara, assembly GCA_035609425.1. NCBI lineage: Eukaryota > Metazoa > Chordata > Actinopteri > Perciformes > Serranidae > Epinephelus > Epinephelus awoara. Next base: position 44,192,361 of record CM069299.1, read on the forward strand.
CTGGGACCCGTCCTCCTCCTGTCAGCGGCCCGCCTGCTCCACTCCAAACAGGGGGACTCCCTGGACCGAAGTGGTCGTCCGCAGGCGGAAGAGGGCTTCGAGCGGGGCTCACAGCGGGGCTCCTTCTCCTCCGATCCCGCTCTCCAACAAGTATGCGGCTCTATCCGTGAGCGAGAAGCCGGCGACACGGGACCCACACCAAGAGACGGCACCTGTTCCTGCGGCCACAGACACCATGCCCCCGCTGACAGACACCACAGCCTTCCCTCCACTCACTGGTAGCTGCCCTCCAGCAGGTGGGTGTCCAACAGGGGGCCGTCCGCCACCGCCGACCCGCTCTTCATCCCAGCGCAAGCGGCTCGTGAGGGACGCGGTGCGCTGGCACTCCTCTCGTTCTCCCCGCCTGGCAAGGCATCACACCCGGAGTCCTGGTGAGGGTGGCGGGGTGGCTGAGCTGGCTTGCTCCCCCGAAGACCGAGCGGACGCTCCCACAACCCTGGTCATCGGGGACTCCATCGTGAGGCACGTCCCCATGAGGGAGGCGTTAACCCTGTCGTTCCCCGGAGCCACCGTTACTGATATAACCGAGAAAATACCGGACATCCTGAGCTCCCATCCGCAGGCGAAAAGGATTATTATCCACGCAGGTACGAACGACATCGCCAGGCAACAGTCCGAACTTTTAAAGCAGGATTTTAGACACCTTTTTAACTCCATCTCACAGTCCCAGGTGACTGTTTTTATCTCCGGCCCCACCCCCACCTGCGGCAGAGGGATTGGCACCTTCAGCCGTAGGTTGAGCCTCAATACATGGCTTTCCTCCGCCTGCAGCTCCCACAACGTCGGCTTCATCAACAACTTTGATGTTTTCTGGGAGAGACGACACCTCTTTGGGCCAGACGGGCTCCATCTCAACAGGGCAGGTGCCCGCATGCTCTCAGCCAACCTGGCATATGGTGCTCAGCACGCAATTTTCCCCAAACCCGCACCAGCTGCTCTGTCCCACACCAATTGATGTCCCCCAGGTCCATGCTCCTATCCACTCAGTTCCACCTCTGACCACCATGCACACAGTACCGGACTTGGACCTCATATTCACACCAACACCTCATCCATTCAGGTAATCATTACACAACATCAACACATCAGACACCGCCATACTCACTCTGTGAACCTCCATAACCTTCGACCACTCACAAAACACCCACAACCCACCTCCGTGGTCAACAAGCCACCTGTCACCATCAATGTGGCACTTTTTAATGTTCGCTCTCTTTTAAATAGAACTTTTTTAATGAATGACGTGATTTTAGATAATAAGTTAGACTGTCTTCTTTTAACTGAGACATGGCTTGGCACTGACGCACCTGTTGTACTCACCGAGGCCTGCCCACCAAATTTTAATTTTTTGTTTTCTACTAGAGAGGGTAGAAGAGGAGGCGGGACGGCATCCATTACAAATGACACACTGACCTCAAATGGAGTGTCTTTTAACAGTTACAAGTCATTTGAGCACCATGCCTTTACTTTTAGCAGCCCTCCGATTCTTTGCATCACTGTTTACAGACCACCCCATCACTCTAGTTCTTTTATCAGCGAATTCTCTGAACTTTTATCAATCATTCACACCTCTTATAGCAGGATTTTAATAACTGGTGATTTTAATCTACACGTTGATGATACCTCGGATCCAATATCCAGAGAGTTTTTAAACCTTTTAAATTGTCTTGATTTTAAGCAGCATGTCACACAGCCAACTCACAACAGAGGACACACCCTGGACCTGGTCATAACCCATGGCCTGTCCATCGGTGTGTCCTCTGTTGTCGACCTGGCTGTGTCCGACCACTACTGTGTATTTTTTAACATCACCAGTTTTAACCAGGAGGAGGCCCCGGTGAGAACAGTGAGGAGGCGCTATCTTACTTCTGAAGTGGCTGCAAATTTTATTGAGATTTTACAGAGCACTCCTGAAATTTTACCTGCACCTTGTGATTTTATCGTTGATAATTTTAACAGTAAACTGAAGTCAGCTCTCGACTCAGTAGCTCCACCTGTAACTAAAACAATAAAAAGAAAACCTACACCCCCGTGGAGAAAAAACAATGAAATTAATAAACTGAAAAGACAATGCAGGAGTGCTGAGAGAAGATGGAGAAAGAGTAAACTGACCGTTCATTATGAGATTTTACGTCAACAACTCATAACCTACAATAACGCAGTCAAAAAGGCCCGAATTTCCCATTTCTCACAACTCATCACCAACCATAAAAACCACCCCCGGTTCTCCACTTTTAATATTTTAACAGGCACTGATTTTAATAAAGTTCTTAAGACACCAACAGATGATCTTTGTGAAGACTTTGCAGACCACTTCAGAACTAAAATCAAGGACATCAGATCCAGTCTGTTATCCAAGAAAGTTCCGTCTGTTACCACACCTGGACTGTTGTCCTTGCCTGAGGAAACACTGGAGAGTTTTGCCCTGGTTGATGCAAGGACACTTGGTCGAGTTTTCTCCCAAGTAAACCCAACAACCTGCCTTTTAGATCCAATTCCCACATCACTTTTAAAGACGTTTTATGGTTTCTTTGAGGAGCAGTTTTTAAACATCATGAATTGCTCTCTTCAGACGGGTGTCTTCCCCACCGCCTTTAAAACAGCGGTGGTGAAGCCCCTTCTGAAGAAGAGCAACTTAGACCCCAACATTCTTAATAATTACCGGCCTGTATCCAACCTACCGTTTTTAAGTAAAATTTTAGAAAAGCTGGTTTTTAACCAAGTTAATGACTTTTTAAACAGAAATACCATTTTAGAGAGGCATCAGTCTGGTTTTAGGAGGAACCACAGTACCGAGACAGCCCTTCTAAAGATTTTAAACGACATCAGGTGGAATTTAGATAACAAAAAGCTCACAGTGTTGGTTCTACTGGATCTAAGCGCCGCTTTTGATACGGTAGACCATCACATTTTATTAAAAAGACTCAGACACCTGGTTGGCCTCTCTGGTACTGTCCTTAACTGGTTCTGTTCTTATCTCACAGACCGATGCTTTTATGTAAGTATGGATACATGTTCCTCACGAACTCATGAAATTGGATGTGGGGTTCCCCAAGGCTCAATTTTAGGTCCACTTATCTTTAATCTTTACATGCTTCCTCTTGGGGACGTCATCAGGAGACACGGCATCAGCTTCCACAGTTATGCCGATGATACACAGCTATACATCGCCGTGTCTCCTGATGACACAGGGCCAATTGATGCCCTTTTTAACTGCATTGTAGACATCAAGTCATGGATGGCAGTGAATTTCCTACAGCTCAACCAGGACAAAACTGAGGTTTTAGTTATAGGTCCTGAAGGCCAGAGAGAGAAACTTTTACCAAAACTACAGGATCTTAAACCAACCCAATCAGTAAAAAAATTTGGGCGTGACTTTTGACTCTGAGCTGAATTTTATCCCACATATCAAAAATATAACGAAAATAGGTTTTTATCACCTTAAGAACATAGCCAGAGTCCGCCCGTTTCTCTCTCAGGCCAGTACGGAGGTGCTAATGCATGCTTTTATTTCCTGTCGCTTAGATTACTGTAATGCTCTGCTCTCTGGTCTTCCCAAAAAGAGTATTTTAAATCTTCAATTATTACAAAACTCAGCCGCACGCGTGCTGACGAGGACCAGAGGGCGGGAGCACATTACACCGGTTTTAGAGTCGCTGCATTGGCTCCCCGTCCGCTTCAGGATTGATTTTAAGATTCTCTTACTGGTTTTTAAATGTCTTAACGGCCTTGCGCCCTCTTATTTATCTGATCTGCTTTTACCATATCAACCCTCGCGGACCCTGAGGTCCTCCGGCACTGGCCTTTTAACCATACCAAAACCCAGAACAAAAACCCATGGTGAGGCAGCATTTAGCCACTATGGCCCCCACCTGTGGAACAGCCTGCCGGACAGCCTCAGGACTGCAGAGACTGTTGATATTTTTAAAAGAAGATTAAAGACACACCTTTTTAATCAGGCTTTTAACTAATATTTTAAACTCTTCTTATGTTCTTATCTGGTTCTGTCTTATTTTATGTTGCTGCTTTTATCTTGCTTTTTAAGATGATATTAATCTTAATAATTTTCTGTTTTTATTTATCACTGGTACTTTATTTATTCTATTTTATTTATAATTTTACGTATTTTATTTTTGGTACTGTATTTATTTTATTTTGTTTATGCTTTTAGTCTTTAGCTTTTAACTCCAGTGTTTCCTCAGGGGGGTCCTCCACGGTGGGAGCTGTGTCGGGTCTGCTAGTGGGGGTGCTGTCCTTGGGTCCCTTCGGCCCGGCCGGCTGGTGGTTCCTCCCTTCGATGTGGGGGTCCACCTGTCTGTCGGAGTCCGGGGGCCTGGGTGCTGGTCCCCCCGATGGCACGGCCTGCTGCTCCTCCCAGTGTGGACGACCCCAAAGGTGGCGTTCCCTTGATCCTCAGTGCCATGCCATGTCTCCCTATTGTGTGTGAGATTGTGTGTGTGTGTGTGTGTGTGTGTGTGTGTGTGTGTGTGTGTGTGTGTGTAGTATGGAGGGTGGGAGGGAGGGGCTTTCTTTGTAACTGTTTTTCTTTCTTGTGTTAATTGTTTTTAATTCTGCAAAGCACTTTGTGTTGCATGTCCGTGCAGGAAAAGCGCTCTACAAATAAAGTTGATTGATTGATTGATATACTTTCAACATATTGTACCACAGTAGCCAGAACTATAACGATAATATTATTACTTTGATTAATGTTGTTGTAAGCTACTACAGATTACTGTCATTTTATTATGCTGATCTGTTCTGTACGACATCTACTGCACGTCTGTCCGTCCTGGAAGAGGGATCCCTCCTCAGTTGCTCTTCCTGAGGTTTCTACCATTGTTTTCCCCGGTAAAGAGTTTTTTTGGGGGAGTTTTTCCTGATCAGCTGTGAGGGTCTAAAGGACAGAGGGATGTCATATGCTGTAAAGCCCTGTGAGGCAAATTGTGATTTGTGATATTGGGCTTTATAAATAAAATTGATTGATTGATTGATTGATTGATTGACTAATTAGGCTACATGTTCTTTAGTTTCTGTGATTGGAAGCTTTGTTATCAACCATTTAAAGTTGAACTGGTCATTTTATTTATAAGACTGCATGAATGTGAGTGACGACTTTGCGTCCTATGTCCTTTTTCCTCTGAAGATGATTTGAGCTCTTTTTAGAAATACCAAAGACAGACAGTGTTTAGAAAAGCTGCAGGAAACTGTAGAGACGTTTGTTTGTCAGGAGACATTTCCATCTAATAACATGCATAAAACAAAGTACACCAACCTCTAAAAAGTGTCACAAGTTACACTAAGTAATGGATTACTCTCACTGTACACTGAGTAAGTTGCTGCTGGCCACAAGACTGAGTCGGTCCTACTTTAGTGTGGCAATTAGTAACATCAGGTTTGGACTCAATTTAGACTCAACAGGCTGTGCTGCCTTTATTATCAGGCCCAGGCACCTTCACAGCTTCAGATAGAATTTTAATGCTTCAGGCCAAAACACACCAGCGGCGTCATATGACGGTGGCATCATTGACGCGAGTCAAGTGCCGCCTCCAACACACACAAAAAGTGTCGCGCTGCGGGGCGTCAACCGGATTTCTATTACACACTCCAGTCCGCTAGGTGGCGGTACTGGTTGCCAACCGCCAATTAGAACAAAAGATGAGGAAGTTTTGATGTTTTGATGTGTGTCGTACGGCGCCGGTGTGTTTTGGCCTTTAAATGTCTGTGTGCCAAACTATTGAATCATATATGAACTGAAACTAAATAATCTGTACTGGAGCCTGGACTGTTTTACTGTAAAGCTAACATGAGGACAGAGACCTGCAGCAGAGCCTCTGTGGTCACAGACAGACAGGTCACAGACAGACAAGTCACAGTCTGCCTTCAGACCTCAGAGATTTATTTAATCTGATTCATTTCATTTGTCAGAGCAGATTAAAAACAAGGAAATATTCCAGAGTCAGATTTCAGCTGTCGGAAGAACATTACAAACTGTTGCTAATCTTATTTTAATATCTGTGAAGCACATTGAGATTACATGTATGAGATGAGACGCTGTCTTCATCCATTCATCCATTCAGCCGACACACACATGCACATTAATGTCTGTGTCTCCTCAGGTCCCTTCACTCTCTGTCCATGGTCAAAGAGCTGGAAACAAACCGTCAGTCGGGACAGTCTCACATATCTCAGATATCTGCTGCTGAAACATTCCCGTACATCCTGCACACAGCGTGACAAAGCCATTATGGGATGTGAGGGGCTTTAACTGTGCTAACTGGGAAGATGTTCAATTGAAGGACACGTTCACCCTGCAAGTCAGTGAGGATACAGAGAGTTTCTGGGTGATGTCATGCAACCTCAGGCGGCCATGTTGATCCACAGCTCAGAGTGTGACAGAAATGTATCTGAATATTCAGCTGATCATTTCACCGACATCACGATGAGATTCCTTCTGTCACACAGGTTAAACACACAGGAAGCTGAGCTGCTCCTGTTGCCATGACAACAAACAGTTACCAGGAAGTTACCTTGATGACAGAACAGACTGAATATCAGCAGCTCATAAAGACATCATACAGAAAGACGCATTATATTTATACAAATAAAAATACAGTGAGCTTATGTGACTAACGCTCTCCATCCATGCTGCTGACTTTGAGCAGCTCTGACGATAACATCATTGAGGATGTAGATGTGTAGCCTACATACAGCTGGTTTAAAATCCACATGAGGTGTTCACATTCTTTCTGTATGAATACCAGTTTATGTGTGGGACAAGGTGAATGCATGGTTTTTATGTGTATACATTACTGAGTCTAATAATAATAATATAGTTTTTACCCCTTGCTTGAACACTATAGACACGTTTAAACCAAAGTGACATAACTTGAAGTTGTTGTTACTATACCTTTTACAAAGTGTAACCATACCTTAAACAAAAGCGCTGCTTTGCACTTTAGTTGCAATTCTGTAACACACTTGCTCCTTTCTGCAACACACTTGCTCCTGCACACTACACACTATTTCATACATAAGACACTTAGTTCGAAAATGAAATCTCAGGGTACCATTGGGAAAACACATCTATTCAAAATACAACACACATTGGTTAAGTGAAAATACTTAGGCGCACACCTGAAAATACTTACTTACAAAACTGAACACCAATCAGCCAGCTACAAAAAGGCCTCAGTTACAGTTTTTTACAGGTGTTTACACACTAAAATTTAAATTTTCACACAATTAACAGATTTTAAACTCAAGAAGCAAAACACCTGTCCAGAGTTGCACAACAATAAGCACAGACTCAGCTTCACACTTTTTGCAAAACATTACACACAGTGATTTGCAAAACTCTACACGCATTTTCAGACCTTAGACACAGATAAGGATTGTGAGGTTACTTCCTTCTCATTACAAAGCACCACCTTGTCAATGACCACACTAATGAACGAACTGGATAACCACATCCACCAGGTGTGGAAGCACACATGTGCTTAATTGAAAATACAGCATTCAGGTGGTGCTATAAAAGGCAGCAGGTGAGTTCACCTGTCTTCAACAAAAATGGAAGGATTGAGAAGAAGAGGAGTGAGAATGAGAGGGGGAGCTCGAAGCGGAGAAGAAGGAGGTAGAGGAAGAGGAGAAGAAGGAGGTAGAGGAAGAGGCCTAGTCAGAGGAAGAGGCCTAGTCAGAGGAAGAGGTGGAGGGGGACCTGAAGAAGTGATAGAACCAAAACAAAGAAGACGAGGGCCAAATTTAACTCAAGAAATCCGTGCAACACTTATTGACCACGTTATCAACCATGGACTGACACTGAGGGAAGCTGGACTCAGAGTTTTGATTTTCATTGTTGATTGATATGTTACTGTAACGGAGTACTGTAAGAAATAAATATTTTCAGTCTGCAGCATCAGTGTTGTGCAGTGCTTGGTAAGTTTATACTGTATACCTCAAAGTAATCATGAAGAATGTTGTGGGTTTGTCAATATCTTTTTGTCATCTAAATTATCCCTTACATAAAAATATCTGGCAAAAAAGTCCAGCACATGCTATTTCCTAAAATAGGGTTTTTCAAATGTGTTTTGTATTGATCACAGTAGTGTGTAACTGACTGCAATAGTGTCTGATCATTTGGAGACTGTGTTAGTGAGATGAAAACAAAACAGGGTTTTCATAAATATGTGTATGTTTTGACTGAAGTGTGTCATTTTGCAAACAATCTAGGAGTTGTGCAAATTGAGTGTGGTGTTTGGATAATTGTGTGAATATTTTGAAAAAAGGAGCCCTGTTTTCAAAATTGCGTGTAAGCAATTGAAAAAAACTGTAAGCCATTTTGAGAACTTTGCAAGCATGGAGGCAGGGAGAGCTAGAGGCAGAGGAAGAGGAAGACAGAGAGAGAGAGGAGGACGTGGTCGAAGAGGCCATGCAAGGACCATTATTTCGGATGACATAAGAGCAACTTTGGTGGACCATGTCATAAACGTTGGCCTGACCATGATGGAAGCTGGGCAGCGTCCACCCTAATCTAAGCCGTTTCACAGTTTCATCCATAATAAGGACATTCCGACTGGAAAACAGGTATGTCTTCAGCTCTCTGCTCTACTCAGACTGTGTCTAGAGTATTTACAGTACTGTACCATATCACGTTACCGTATCACATGTACTGTATTGCAGGATGGCTAATGCTCCTTTTCGAACAAAAGCGGTAGTTTTGTGAAACATACCATGATAACGTGTTGAGATCTTTCAGTACTGTGTATGGTAAATACAGTAAAGTACAGTTATATACAGTACTGTAAAAAAAAAAAAAAAAAAGAAGCAAACAATAACAATTTGTGGTTGCATTTTTCTACAGAATGGCTAGAGGACCTACTGGGGGTGGACGCCAATGCCTGTTCACCCAACAGCAGGAACTTGCCATAGTGAACCTAGTCAGAGCAAACAATGCAATCCGTCTCCACCAGCTACAGCAACAAATACTTGCAGATAGGCAAGTATTCAACAACATAAATCGAGTAAGCATTACCACTATCAGACGCATTTTGGTAAAGCACAACATGACCATGAAGCAATTGTACAGGGTCCCATTTAAGAGGAACAGTGTCAAGGTCAAGGAACTTTGACATGAATACTTACAGGTAAGTGTTACTTTCCTTTACATTTACAATACAGAATGGGTGCAGCCCAGTTACAGCTGAATATGTACCACTGGATCAGTACCACTGTTACGCACCCACACCCCTAGACACTTTATGTTACGCCCCGGTCTAGGGGTGTGGGTGCGTAACATAAGGACACACAGGAACACGAGTATAAATGTACAGGTGAGCAATTTATTGCTACACACTCCAACAACACACTGTACAGTATCACACACAAAATGGAGCAAATGACTTCAGGGTGAGCCCAGGCCAAAACAATAAACAAAAAGCAACCTGTCTACCGACTGGCGAAATAACTAATTCCTAACAAAAACAAAAGAAACAAAAATACAATACTAGGCCAACTCCCTAGGCTAACGAAAAACAGGAGAAAACAGGTATAACAAAAATAGCAGCTCACCCCTACGCTCCGTGCAAACAATAATAAGTGACAGTGACTATTTACAATATGTACACAAGTGATTCAGTCGGCCCTAAGGCGCTGATCATAACAAAGAATTGATTATTTAGCAAACAAGCTAAATAATCACACGTGTGTCGAACAACAAAGTACTTATCAACCACAGAAAACCAGAGAAAGATACAATATGCTGCTGCCAGGTACGAGAGTGGTCTCGCGGCTTCCGTGTGACCGGCATTATGAAGGCCGAGCCCCTTGCCCAACCAATCCGGCAGCTGTGACGTCATGCTCGTAATCCAATTGGCGACCGTTGACACTAAAGGCGAGCCCCTTGCTCAGCCATCCAGCCGGAGCAACGTCACAGTCTTCCAGCGAATCACCTGCACACCTGTTAACACAATACATAGATCTTTGGAGGAAAAGGAGAGGTCTAACTCTCCACTAAACATACAGGTGAAATGCATATACATAGAAATCTACACATACACAGAACAAATACAGATAATAATGCACACATACACATAATAAATACACAGGCGGCCGGGGGACATAACAACCACATAGATACATTCAGAAAGCTACACAGGTACCTGTGTGGTGGGTGGGGCGGTTCTGTACGTGTAGTAGTGTAGTTGTGTGCTTTGATTAAAGACATCCACATCACATTTCTAGATGCACTTCATGATGCAGTTGTACAGGATAGACCAGAGCAGCCCAGGTTTGTTGTTGTCTGCTCTGGTCCAGAACTGGTTCACCAACCATGATCAATTTGAAGTTGTGTACTTGCCCCCTTACTCGCCATTTCTAAATCCTATAGAGGAATTCTTTTCCGCTTGGAGATGGCGCGTATAAGTCCGCCAACCACATTCCAATATGCCTCTTCTGCAGGCAATGGAACAGGCCTGCGGAGACATTGAGGTTAGGTCAATCCAGGGATGGATTCGGCACACAAGGGGATATTTTCCCCGATGCTTAGCGAGAGAAGACATTGCTTGTGATGTTGATGAGATTCTGTGGCCAGACCCCAACAGAAGGTAGGATCCATAAGCCCACTTGCGCACAATTGTGTTTTTCTGTGTTTACAGTAGTGTATTGTTTGTTTTATTTTTGTTTTATTTTTGCTTTAACTGAATTTACTGTACTGTAAAATACACTATTGTAATGTAATGATTTTGAATCTTGTATTTCATTCTTTGGTTGTTGTGAAAACGTGCCTTCTGTGGAACTGAATAAAAACAGTGAAAACGAGAGACTGCAGTGTTTTATATAAAGTAGACTAGTGTGTTGCTGCTGATCTGAAAGTGTATTCATTTGATGCAAGTGGGTATCATTTTAATCAATCAATCAATTCAATCAATTTTATTTATAAAGCCCAATATCACAAATACAATTTGCCTCACAGGGCTTTACAGCATACGACATCCCTCTGTCCTTTAGACCCTCACAGCGGATAAGGAAAAACTCCCCAAAAAAACCCCTTTACCGGGGGAAAAAAATGGTAGAAACCTCAGGAAGAGCAACTGAGGAGGGATCCCTCTTCCAGGACGGACAGACGTGCAGTAGATGTCGTACAGAACAGATCAGCATAACAAATTAACAGTAATCTGTATGACACAATACAGTAATCGGTATGACGTCCTCGGTAATGACAGTAGCTTACAACAACATTCATGAAAGTAATAATACTGTCGTTATAGTTCTGGCTACTGTGGTACAATATGTTGAAAGTATATATTAGTATCAGGCAGTCTACATGTATGATAATATCATATGTCTATAATAGCAGTAGAAGTATGACTAATGACTAATGATTAATGATGACAGCAGCAGCAGCAGCAGGAGGCATCTGGCAGGACCACGGCAGCAGCACAACCACACACGTCACACTATCCAGGCACCGCTGCAATACGAGTTAACCTGAGAGACAGTGGAGCACAAAGGCTCCGGAGAAGAAACCGAGTTAGTGACATCCAGAATGGCCGAGTAAAATAGATACAGTAATAGGATACGAGAGAGAGAGGGAGAGAGAGAGAGCGAGAGCGAGAGAGAGAGAGAGAGAAGGTGCCCGGTGCATTAAAGGTGGTCCTCCGGTTGACTAGGCCTAAGTCAGCCTAACTAGGGGCTGGTACAAGGCAAGCCCGAGCCAGCCCTAACTATAAGCTTTATCAAAGAGGAAAGTCTTAAGTCTAGCCTTAAATGTGGAGACGGTGTCTGCCTCCCGGACCGTAACAGGAAGATGATTCCACAGGAGAGGAGCCTGATAGCTGAAGGCTCTGGCTCCTGATCTACTTTTGGAGACTTTAGGGACCACGAGTAACCCTGCGTTCTCAGAGCGCAGAGTTCTGGTGGGATAATAAGGCACTATGAGCTCTCTAAGATATGATGGAGCTTGACCATTTAGAGCTTTATAAGTTAACAGTAGGATTTTAAATTCAATTCTGGATTTTACAGGGAGCCAGTGCAGAGAAGCTAAAACAGGAGAAATATGATCTGGTTTCTTAGTTCCTGTTAGTACACGTGCTGCTGCATTCTGAATTAGCTGAAGAGTTTTTAATGATTTACTAGAGCTACCTGATAGTAGAGAGTTACAGTAATCCAGCCTCGAGGTAACAAAAGCGTGGACCAATTTTTCTGCATCTTTTTGGGTCAAGATAGGCCTAATTTTTGCAATATTACGCAGATGAAAAAATGCAGTCCGTGAGGTTTGTTTTAAATGAGAATTGAAAGACAGATCTTGATCAAATGTTACTCCGAGGTTTCTTACGGTAGTGGTGGAGGCCAGAGCAATGCCATCGAGAGAAACTATGTCATCAGATAAAGAGTCTCTGAGTTGTTTGGGGCCAAGAACAATAACTTCAGTTTTGTTTGAATTTAACATCAGGAAATTGGTGCTCATCCAGGTTTTTATGTCTTTAAGATAATTATGAAGTTTAGTTAATTGATCCCTTTCTTCTGGCTTCATCGATAAATACAACTGTGTATCATCCGCATAACAATGGAAATTTATAGAGTGATTTCTAATGATGTTACCTAAAGGAAGCATATATAGAATAAATAGGATTGGTCCAAGCACAGAACCTTGCGGAACTCCAAAACAAACTTTAGTACGTACGGATGATTCATTATGAACGTCAACAAATTGAAAACGATCAGATAAATTTTGTCATCAGAGTGACATTTTGACAAAGGATTGTTAGGTTTTGATAGCAGAGTTTCAATTTGACATAGATGTGAATGGTTTATTTCCCAGTGTTGTGTCTCATTTGCTTGTGTGTAGAGTTTTGACACAATGAGCCAAGTTTTGCAAAATGTGTTCAAGCAACGGGCAAAAACTGTGATAATAGATTTTATTTCTGGGCGCCTTTCATGACACTCAATGTCGCCTTACAGAGTAAAATACAAAGTACAAGATAATTCAACATTTAACAACAAACAAACAAACAAACAATCAGTTTACAAACCAAACAAAACAAACATAAACAAAACATCTGTTCAGGCTTACCCACTCAAAGAGAGTAGGAAAGCCTGAACAGGTGAGTTTTCAGCCTGGACTTGAAGTGTGGAAGTGAATCAATATTTCGGAGGTCAGGGGGGAGTGAATTCCAGAGTTGGGGAGCAGAGCAGCTGAATGCTCTGCCCCCCATGGTAGTGAGGTGAACGGAGGGGACAGTAAGGTGAACAGAAGAGGAGGATCTGAGGGTGCGAGCAGGTATGGTGATAGGAAGGAGGTCAGAGAGGTACGGAGGGGTGAGGCTGTGGATGGCCTTGTAGCTTAGAAGTATAATCTTAAGGTGGATGTGATAGGTGATGGGGAGCCAATGGAGCTACTGTAAGATGGGTGTGATATGACTGGTGGATGGGGTCCAGGTGATAATACGGGCGGCGGAGCTCTGAACCATTTGCAGTTGATGGAGGATTTTCTGGGGGAGACCAAACAGGAGGGAGTTGTGACAAGACTGTGGACCAGTATGGCAGCGGTGTGAGGTGTGAGGGAGGGGCGTAGGCGGTTGATGTTGCAGAGATGAAAGTAGGCTGACCGCGTTATGTTGTTAATGTGGGATGAGAAGGAAAGCGTGCTGTCGAGGATGACACCCAGACTCTTTACCTGAGGGGAGGGGAGGATGGAAGAATTGTCGATCAATATGGTGAAACTGTGGGCTTTGGCTGGAGTGGATTTAGTGCCATTTAGAGTCTGGACCATCAACTCAGCACACAGACGCCACAACATAAACTGTGAGACATGGTCTCTTCGTCCTCCTCAGGCTGAGGACGTTCAGTATGGAAACTTCTGCAGATCGCCATCAACAGTATCCTGAGAGGTCGTATTCTTTATTTGTTTTACTGCCCATTTTTAAAGTATGAGGTGTAAAAAAAGAATAATAAGCATTTTTTTTTAAATATAGGATGCCTGAGGCAGAACAACATATAATTATGATTAATATAAGAAATACAAGAACAAGTTGATTAATATTATGAGGGTGTGTAAGAAGGAATATTATACAAAAATACTAGACAATAATAAAAATAATGCAAAAGGAATATGGACCATATTAAATAGCATTATTAGAGAGAGACAAACAAATCCAAGATATCCGAAACATTTTATTGATAACAATATGATAATTACTAATAGGAATGATGTGGTTGAGGGATTTACAGTTTTTTTTCAATTGCTTACACGCAATTTTGAAACCAGGGCTCCTTTTTTCAAAATATTCACACAATTATCCAAACACCACACTCAATTTGCACAACTCATAGATTGTTTGCAAAATGACACACTTCAGTCAAAACATACACACTTCAGTCAAAACATATACACATATTTATGAAAACCCTGTTTTGTTTTCATCTCACTAACACAGTCTCCAAATGATCAGACACTATTGCAGTCAGTTACACACTACTGTGATCAATACAAAACACATTTGTAAAAACCCTATTTTAGGAAATAGCATGTGCTGGACTTTTTTGCCAGATATTTTTATGTAAGGGATAATTTAGATGACAAAAAGATATTGACAAACCCACAACATTCTTCATGATTACTTTGAGGTATACAGTATAAACTTACCAAGCACTGCACAACACTGATGCTGCAGACTGAAAATATTTATTTCTTACAGTACTCAGTTACAGTAACATATCAATCAACAATGAAAATCAGAACTCTGAGTCCAGCTTCCCTCAGTGTCAGTCCATGGTTGATAACGTGGTCAATAAGTGTTGCACGGATTTCTTGAGTTAAATTTGGCCCTCGTCTTCTTTGTTTTGGTTCTATCACTTCTTCGGGTCCCCCTCCATCTCTTCCTCTGACTAGGCCTCTTCCTCTGACTAGGCCTCTTCCTCTAACTAGGCCTCTTCCTCTACCTCCTTCTTCTCCTCTTCGAGCTCCCCCTCTCATTTTCACTCCTCTTCTTCTCAATCCTTCCATTTTTGTTGAAGACAGGTGAACTCACCTGCTGCCTTTTATAGCACCACCTGAATGCTGTATTTTCAATTAAGCACATGTGTGCTTCCACACCTGGTGGATGTGGTTATCCAGTTCGTTCATTAGTGTGGTCATTGACAAGGTGGTGCTTTGTAATGAGAAGGAAGTAACCTCACAATCCTTATCTGTGTCTAAGGTCTGAAAATTTTAGTGTGTAAACACCTGTAAAAAACTGTAACAACTTCTTTGTCAATGTGGGTCCAAAACTAGCTAATGAAATAAATAGTACAGGGAGGACATATGGTGAGGAAGGTGAGGAGAGACACACTCGCTCCATCTTTCTGGGAAGTGTAGGAAAAAAACAACTTATTGACAAGTGTGTGAATGACTGGAATGATATTGATAGGACCTTGGTAAAGAAATTAAAAGATGGACACACATTTGTAATTCATCATTCAAAACAGGTAAATTCCCAGATAAAAATGTGAAAGTCATAAAGTCAGATAACAAAAAATATGCAGTGGGAATATTTATTGATCATAAACCATGACCATGACATGTTGCTTAAAAAGATGGATAGGTATGGTATTAGAGGGGTGGCATTTGACTGGCTGAAAAGTTATGTAGGAAACAGGCAGCAATTTGTGCTGTTGGGTCAATATAAGTCAGGGTGCCTGGACATTACCTGTGGCATTCCACAGGGGTCAGTACTGGGCCCCATATTGTTTATTCTATATATCAATGATATTTACAAAGTAACAAATGTATTGAAATGTGTTGTTTTTGCAGACGACACAAACATTTATTTATTCTGGGGAGGACTTGAAGCAGCTTTTGCATGTGGTAACAAGAAAAATAGGTAAATTAAAAACAGAGAACAGCTGCATTGCTGGACGGTGTCAGTTTAAAACTCTGCCAGTAAAGACGTAACATAAGGAGCTCTACAGTTCCTGTAGGGTGGATGAATGGGAGCTGGATGGTCTGACAAACCTTGGACTTTCACTGATGAGGCCGCTGTTCACTTCCATGATGTCTTTCTTTAAATCCAACCAGTGCTTTTGTTGACGTCCCAGCATTGGTCTCACTGTCCCAGAATATCAGCAGCAGACACAGGAGACAATATGTAGATGTGAAACTTAATTGATGCGGTATATGACGATGTGGGATGAGGATGTGTTGCTAACTCATGGTGGAAAGACGGTCATGGATATTCCACTGGTCACTCAGAGAGGCTCAAGGAATAATATCTAGAGCTTTAGGGGTGATTACACCCCAGCCACCCCCCTCCTCTGACACATGAAGAACAGCCCCTTCATATCTCTTATTTCGACTTGCACTATTTTATGTTTGGATATGTCTGATTTTACTGATGATCTTCATTTCATTTCAAGACTACATTATTTATTTGGCAGTGACTGTTCATGTTATAACTAAAGAACTCAGAGTGTTTTAGAAGGACTCAGATTTAAAACAAAGTTATAAATATTTCCTAAAGCAAAAGAGATGCAGAGTGAGAATATTCAGAGGCAGAACACAAACTGACAGACACATGAAAATGATCTGAGAGGAGTGAAACATGTCGTCTCTTCACTATAAGTCAAACAGGAAGAACAGACCATCTGAACCTGTGTTCACGAGCAGCAGACGGTGCAGAGGGACGACCTCCACTGCCATCTGTGACTCTATGGAAGCCTGCCACCCTGTGAATGCTCATTCATCTGTGAACATCCTGTATTGATCTGGATTCTGTTCAGCTGCTCTTCATGTTTGTGTTTTAGTCCGTCGGTCAATGTTCGACCTCAGGCTACAACATGTTTGGTTCATGTGTGGGTGCAGGAGGGACATGAAGACACCTGTGACCTTGTTGACGTCCTCATTATTTGTCTCTGTGGTTTAAAGTCAACACTGCTCAGTGCATAGATGACAAACTTGGCCTCTTCAGTCTTCAGAAGCACACAGAGCTACGTTTATCTGGGATGACTTTGGTTCTGAAAATAAAAAGCTTCTCTCCATCTCTAAATGTTAAAGTCCAGATTTATTACTCCACTGGAACCTACA
The DNA here is from genome assembly GCA_035609425.1 of Epinephelus awoara. Lineage (NCBI taxonomy): Eukaryota > Metazoa > Chordata > Actinopteri > Perciformes > Serranidae > Epinephelus > Epinephelus awoara. Next base: position 44,209,474 of record CM069299.1, read on the forward strand.
ACAAACAAACATGTATATGCAAACAGGCCGGTGTATCTGTCTCAATCTATCAAAGATCTATCACAGACAGATGGATACAGTGTACGTCTGTGTTACACCGCACAGTGGAGTTTTACATACGGCACCACATCAGATCACAATGGTCTCATACAGTAAGCACGAGGAATGTGAGAGGATTTCCAGCGTTGCCTTGGGCATAACCTCAAGGTTTCCCAGAACTCAATCAGCTGGATGGAAGCAGTGCAGTGAGTGGCGTCTGCCTTCATCAGCGCAGACAGCGCAGTTTATAGGTGAAATATATACAGTCACCAGCCGGCTGCACGCTGAGTTGAGACACTGACACCTTATAATTATCACTGGACCCGCTGCTGTACCAAGAATTAATATTACACAGCCGTTTAATCAGAGAGCACGATGGTGACGGCCCTGTGTGTGTTTGTAAGGAAACATACAGTATGTGTGTGTGTGTGTGTGTGTGTGTGTGTGTGTGTGTGTGTGTGTGTGTGTCAGCATTTAACTGTGTGTCTGTACTGGACCTATTTCTGCAGAGTGCTCACTGTTACATGGACAATAAAAAACAAATTCACACAATTCCAACCATCCATACGTTACAACTGTACATCTCATACATTTCTAAAGTGCAAAGGAGTATTTGAGCTGACTGTGTCATCAGGAGGTGGAGGGGATGGTGGATGTGACGGAGGTTGGAGGACCACCCAGTGTGACCACACCACCATCTGTATTCACCTGGTGTTTACACATTTTCACCTGCTGTGTGTTTTATAAGAAAATGGACTGTGTGTGTTACTGTGAGTGTGTGTATAAATGTGTGTGTGTGTGTGTGTGTGTGTGTGCGTGTGTGTGTGTGTGTGTGTGTGTGCGTGTGTGTGTGTGTGTGTGTGTGCATGTATGTGTGTGTTCCTATGTGTATAAATGTGTGTGTGTGTGTGTGTTCCTATGTGTATAAATGTGTGTGTGTGTGTGTGTGTGTGTGTGTGTGTTCCTATGTGTATAAATGTGTATGTGTGTGTCCCTATGTGTATAAATGTGTGTGTCTGTGTGTGTTCCTATGTGTATAAATGTGTGTGTGTGTGTGTGTGTGTGTGTGTGTGTGTGTGTGTGTGTGTGTGTGTGTTCCTATGTGTATACATGTATGTGTGTGTATCTCACTGACAGCAGCGGTTGACAGTGGGCCCTGTGGTGTTTGAATATTATGGGCTGTGTGTCTCTGGCTGCTGCCTCTCCGTCTCACCTTTGGCTCTCATACATATCCATGTGCAGCGTTTCTCATTCACGGCCGAGTCGAGGACAAACATGTTTATGCAGAGAAGAAGAATCCATCTGAAAAACTCTGGTTACAGCCGAGTGCATTTAATGAGTATTTATACCGTCTAATGGGACGCAGAGTGTGAAATGAATGCTGGGAAGGATTTTGGGAAACCTGCTGGCTCCACGGCGAATTGAGACACAGAGCGGGTCTGAAGCTGGACGGACTGGGACGGCAGTGGGCAGGTGGGAGAGTGTCAGATTTCATATGTGACTCATGTCAGTAGGAACATGATGATCATGAATTGCAGATGAGGGAATAATGAATCAGATTTAACAGGAAAGAGGAACATTGACCATGAAAATAAAAATCTGTGTGTCGCCACAAACATAACAGAACCTTATAATGAAGGAAACATGAAGTGTTAATGATTCAGATTAATCACACGTCATTAATATGTGTTACTAGCATGTGTCTCCACCTCAGAGAGCTGTTCATGGTCATCTGGCACCTTTACTCCAACTTTGGAGTTTTGACAGTGAAAGAAAATAAATATTAAATTATTTTTCTTCCTCAGACAGTTGTCCTGTTTTTGGATTTGGAATTCAAAGTTAGCTGAGCTCAGGAGACTCGATGTTAGCCAGTGCTTCTGAGGTTTGTCACAATCAGCACGTCCTCATCCCAACTCGTCACACATCACCACCTCGTCAGTGGACTTTCATGTCTTCATGTTAGGTTTCCTCCTGCGTCTGCTGTTGATGTTCCAAGATGCTGCAAACCCTGCTGAGACGTTAAAAAAAGCACGTCGTTAGTTTTAGGGGAAAAAAACCATCATAGTTTTGCTCTACATTCATTCAGGAAGTGAACACCAGGCTCCTGGGTAAAAGTTCAAGTTTGGTGGAACCATTCACCTCCAGCCCGCCCTGCAGGGACTCTGCGGCTCTTTACATACATTACATCATCACTGGCAGCATTTAAAACTGACACTGTCAGCTGTGACGGCTGTGACAGGTGTGACGGCTGTGACAGGTGTGACAGGTGGCGTCCGGCTGACCAGCAGTGCATCATAACACCATGAGAGGTTTCGCTCAGTGGTGCATCAAACCAACATGAAGGATTGCTTTTGGAGTTGGTATCTGATGGCGAAATGTTGGTGTTTTACTGCTTTGACTGCGGCATAATTTAGAGGAATCAGTGCCAGACTGCAGACAGATGACGCACAGTTTAATTGAGGAAATGATGAAACACTGTTACTGAGTGCACAGGCTACACATCTACACAAAACTAACCTTCCAGCAACAAGGAGAACCAAATTGAGCAGGCACCAGACTTCCGACTCTGCGTGGACGCCGAGCGACCAGTGTCCTCGAATCACTGTCTGGGGCCACAGTTCTTTACAGGCTTCCTCTGCCGGCTAACAAAAACAGCACAGCCAGCATCTCCTTTTCTCTCCATCCATGGACTGGTGATGTAACAACTGGGCATAGCAGACTAATACAGCAGCACAACCTGAGCAGGACAGTTAGCCTTTATCAATGTCTGTGTTACATGTATTGATTTAGTGTTTTCAGTCAGTTATTGTTGTGATTGTTTGTAGTGAGGTCACTGGTTAGATGGCTCCAAAGCTACGTTGATATTAGTTTTCTTCTGCTTAACACATGAGACTTTAGGGACCACGAGTAACCCTGCATTCTGCGAGCGCAGAGTTCTGGTGGGATTATATGGCACTATGAGCTCTCTACAGGGAGCCAGTGCAGAGAAGCTACAACAGGAGAAATATGATCTCGTTTCTTAGTTCAGAATCAGACCTGCTGTCTGTTTAATGTTACACAAGAGTAAATGTGTGAAGAACTCCAAAATCCTTCAGCCTTTACCATTAATATGGTAATTTTGGTTATCATTTATCATTATTGTTCTAAGGTCAGATCCCGACACTTGGTTTATGTTGTGAAACAGTTGTTGTTCAATTTGGGTACAAAACTCCTTGGTTCAGTTAAGGACATCTGTTACATGCTGTAGTGTGACATTAACTTCTCATGTGAGTGACATCACTGAATGACACTGTATGTAAATGATTTAACATTATGTTAAACCAAGATTAACATTTACTTCACACGAGACATGAACTGTTCTCCAGGACAGAAGTCCAGTTTGTTGGACCTGTTCACCTCCCTCCATCATCGCTCTTTAAACTACATCAGTTTCTCTCATCATAACATTTGGCCACAGGTGTTTCACACTGGAGTTAAGCTGAAAGGTTTGTGTGTCACATAAAGATGCTAATGGTTGTCTTTAGCGTCAATATCACACACTGAGGGGCGTGACAAAGTGGTGACATTTGACAACCTGGAAATAAGAATGGGCTGGGTCATCCTGTTTGTTACAACATACTTCTGTAAAACCAGAGGTCACATTCTGGGCTTCCTGGTACGAACGATCGAAGCTCTGTTGTTGTTATAAATCATATTGTTTCAGACTGTCTCATCCGTCTCATTCTGTCCCCGATAAAATCCATGTCTGTGTTCAGGGAAAATGTCTCTGCTCTTTTTTGGATGGAGGTTGGTGAGACGAGCTCAGCTGCATTTGGAAAACTTATCGGTTAGTCTTCATACCTAAAATATCAAATCTCTCCTCTGTGTCTCTGAATGTTCTCTCTTACGTCCAATAAAGAGACAATGGTTTGAGACGTTCTTCTCAGATGTTGATTATCTTTTTGCTTTTGTCTCAGTTTGCAGCACATATCGAGGACACCTTTCAATCCTCTGAACTCACAGGCACACGGCTGTAGAATAAGCAGAAGTGTTTTGTAAGTGGATCTTTCAGGGCTTTGTAGTGTTGCTTGTTGACAGCCGGCTGACATGCAGGTAACTCTAATGGGCTTCTGAAACTTTGTCCAGCGTTAGCAGTCGTGCTGTTTCATACGTCTACAGATCATTAAGTCTTTGTCTGTTTTCCTCTGTTTAATTTCTCTGAGACAACAGTTGTTAAACTTTGAGAAGCTTTTCTGCTGCAGGAAACACTGAAGAACTCAGAGAGTCGTCCTGGTTCGCAGACTTCTAACAGAGTCTCTTCTGGTTCTGAACTTATTTAAATAATAAACTAATAATTATTTATCTGTGTATCATGAACCGTGGTGTTTGCGGTGAGTGTTGTTAAGTCATGTTGATGTTGTGATGTGTGTTTTGTGTTTCACAGCTCAGAACAAACTCTTTTCTCCTCCTGTCTAATAAAGTTGTATTTTTCCTTCAGACTCCTCAGAGTTTAATTTCCCAGGCTGTGTGAGAAGCTGCACTCGGCTGACATGAATTATTCCTCTGAGGGAATGATCGTTCATCATGAGCATCTTATTCCGGCTGAGAGACGGCCGTAATATGAAACATCTGGATATGCAAATCACTAAGTACAGCGCTGACATTAAGTGAGGTAGCAGCGCGTACAAACAAGACATCAGCCTCCCTCAGCAGTGTTCCTCTTAAATAACAGCCACACTTCAGGCTGTGTTTGTCAGGGTGACACACACTGCGCTGTAAACACACAAATACACACACTGGAAACAACACAACAACAACAACCTGTAAACAACACAACAACAACCTATACAACCTGGGGGGTATTCCATCAAGCAGGCTAAAGGCAATTCCAGGCTTAAATGGCCAAGTCTGGCTAATGTGAGCCAGAGCTCTGTTCCATCAAAGTGGCTAAGATTAGCCTCACATCGGTAACCATGGAAACCATGGTTCTGGCTAAACCTGATACATTGAGCTAAACTCCGATTTCCGTTCCATCAAACTGAGCCACAACTCCGTTCCATCAAGGTGGTCTGTAGCAGGATTAAGGTGAGGATTAGCTCCATCTATGATCAACACATGTTCAATAGACAAGAACAGACACCTAAAAGATAGTTCTGCCAGAGCTTTACACACTCACAAATTGTCATGTCATGATAAAATAATAATGTAGATCATAAAATATATAACATAATTAATAAAAAAAACGATTAAAAGACAAATTAAAATGTAATAAAAATAAGATACTTTAAAAAAAAATCACTTACAACAGTAAAGCCAAAATCAATTTAATAAAAACAAAACTATAATAAAATGAAACTGAAGCATTAAAAAAAAGATTGTACCTGAAAATGTGATTGCCCCCCCCATCCCCACCCCACTCTGTTTCCAATTGGCTAGCAAATTCACAGCCAATTAAGGTCAACTGACAACGGCCAGAGAAGGAGAGGGACACACCCAGAGACACAGAGACAGAGCAAGAGAGACTAAGGGCCAATTCCAATTCCTATCTTAACCCTCAATCTTAACCCTCAAGCTCAACCCTCAATCTTAGTAGCCCTCAAAACCAAGTGTTAAGGGCTATTTTGTGACTTAGAAATGGGACACCCCTCAAAGGCAAATACGTCTTAAGACTGTGGGGGGCCAAAACTCTGTCCAGTCTGTCAGTTCAAAGAATAAGAAATATACATCATCAGTAGTCATCAATAAAGAGTTGCAATGATTTTTTTTTTTCCCAACACTTTATTTCAATTCTTGTACAAAACAAGCAGTGACAGACATGAACAGAACAAATATGCCAGGGTTAAGAGAAAAGAAAGAGAAATAAGATAAACAAATAAATAAATAAAAAGTTCAGCAGCTCAAACCATTAAATTGTTTACATATTTTCAGAGTCTTTATAGCTTTGGAGTTTGTGGAGTGCTGAATGGTTTCTAAGTATTGCTGCATTTCATTCATAAAAATTTTGAACAAGGATTTTCTATTGTAAAATCTACTCTTATGAATATAGAATTTCGCTATAGATAATAAATAGATTAATGAAATAGAATTGTTTTTGTTTAGAAATGCTGACATCATAAAATCTAAACAGCACATCTTTGTACAGTACTGAAAATAAAACATAATGTTACAATGAATATACTCGACAAAATCTTTCCAAAAAGTGACAGTATAGGGGCAGCAAAACAAATGTGCAGTTACCAAACAATAATCTGCTGCCGTCTGCAGCTGTGTTGATTTCATATTGAAACAGAATGCTTGATCACTCGGGGAACAGTTGTCGTTGTGCCCGAGAATTATGTTATGAATATGAACAGTTCACAAGTTCCAAATTACTCACTCCCATAGTTTTTTTGGAGCCTGCGTGCTTTTTGTAAACTTGTCTTCATTGGTGGCCCTGAAATGAATCAGGGCTTGTGTTTTGTCTGGTGGCCCTGAAATGGAACAGAGATAACAACATTACTTTCTTTTATTTTTTTGGCTACCTGTCAGATATTCGCTAAGTTATCAGTTTAGTTTCATGCAGTATTGCAAGTATTATCACAATGAATACTGTAGTCAACATCCAGCAGAACTAGTGAGGCTGTTTATATGGTCACACAAGTGTTATCTGGTGACTTTCATCCACATTAACGTTTCACTCTTTGGGTTGTAAATTGATATTCAACCAAATAATCTGTACCACAACAACCGACGTAACTTATTCAGCGGAAAGTCACCAGATAATACGATCACTAACGTTAACCTGCAGCTGTAACATTACCAGCTGCAGACTCTACGGCTACAGGAGATGACACCGTCCGGTCATCTTACAAAAATGTCAATGCAAACATTTCACGTATATTAAAACAACTTAACAACTACATTATCACTGAGAAAAATGACTTTTTGTAACTGAATGACAGCATACTCGGTTATCAGAGAACCGGGGTTACGTGCAGGACAAGCGCCCGCGCCGGCTTCGTTAGCTAGCCAAAAGATATGTGTGTTACACTACATAGAGGTCTATAGTCCATAAAATGACGTTAAACTAAGATAATGCAATGGTTATCATAATTTTAAAACAACTATTAACGAGGAAAATACTCACATTGATAACTCCGCTTCCTTACGCTTGTCGCCGCCATCTTGCATTGACTGAATCGTCTGTACTCGGCCGGGCTCGGCTGGGCTCGGCGGATGATGCGCAAAGGATTCTGGGATAGCACTCACTACCAAGGGTGGTCCTGGAAAATCTTAAAAGTGAGGGACATACAGCCCTTATTGTTGACCCTCAACTCAACACTCTGAGAATCGGGACAGCACTAGCACTTCGCGGGAGTGCGCATTTTTGAGATTAAGGGTTAAGATTGAGGGTTAAGACAGGAATTGGAATTCACCCTAAATTAGGAAATAATGGCATGCCCCTTCATCGAGAATCCTGTTGATGAGGAGGCCCACATTGTTCAGTGGGCCTTCCAACCACCACCAGCCCCAAGGGTCTTCCAGGACAGGACCAACCCATTGATACAGACAGACTCCTATCTGTGGCAGAGTCACCGGTTCAGCAGGCAGAGCATAGTGTATCTATGCAGTTTGCTGGAACCACACATTATGAAGGTCACACGCCGCAGCCAGTCTCTGACCACTGTGCAGTCAGTCTGTACTGCATTGAGGTTCTTTGCTAGCGGTACATTCCTGTATAGTGTTGGTGATGCTGAGAGGCTAAGTAAGGCAACTGTTTGCTGAGAGGAAAAAAGGGTGTATTTTCTATTCATTTTGATTATTTCTAGCATCACCATAAATCATGCATAGGGCTTGATTTGTTCACATTAACATATGGGGCTCTAGTTTCCCGGCGCAGCGCAGGGTGGCGAATCCCGCGCAGAGCTAGTTTCGAGCAACGCAACCCAAGGCACGCTCAGTTTGGTAGTTTGGCAGATCGAGGTGCGCTGAGATGGGTATGACGGCAACTGAAACCACGTCTACTGTCAGCGTAGGTGGAGCGCTGCCGGTCGAAGTGTGGCTGACCGGCGGACAGTGTGTACACGTCACCAAAACCTCACAGGCAGGTTTTCAGAATATCAGGCACATTAACGATGCAATAAATACTCCCAAAAAAACACTATTCAATGCAACTATCTGCAATCAGCACATAAATGTATCTCTATATCGACTGTCCCGTCACATCTGATGTCAGATCAAAGGGGATTGGCACCTTTTGGCACCGTTTGGCATGTTTGGCACGCGTAATGGAAACCCAACCTGATTTGATTAACACAGCTGCAAACTAATGAGTTCACATCCCTCTCAGCCAACCACAAACAGCCACAGCATCAGATAGGGATTATATATTCAGCATCTGTCATCTTAGATTATTAAACAGCAGTGAAGACAGGTGTGTGAGATCTGACTGGACTGAATGGACTCACCCTGTTCACTCATTCATCACTCCTCATGTGACACACTTTGGAGTTTAGTGAACATTTATATTTCACATACATTTAGTGTTGTAACTGTCAACATTCACACACATTTACTTTGTGCTCTTACTGGGAACCTGTGGGCTTGGCTCAGTTTACTATGTGTTAACCATGAGGAACAACACGCAGCAACAGCCACCAAACAAACAAACAAACAACTGGACTAATGAAAATCCAGTTTTCAGAAAAGTATGAAATGTCTTGTAGTTTTTCCAGAAAAAATGAAACAGAATTAACAGAAGTTCATATCATCTGTTTCTCCATCCTGTGACAAGAAACACCAAAATGAACACAACTAAACACAACAACAATAATTCTGCTTCAACACATGAAAACAAACTGAGCCAACGACACTATGTGTGTCTGTAAGGTACCCAATCAGTGTACACTGTGTGTACTCAGTGCGTGTATAAACCATATGTCTAAGCATCTGTGTGTGTGTGTGTGTGTGTGTGTGTGTGCATCACTCCCACACACACACTCACAGCAGCTCATCTGTTAAATCCCGTCCTGAGTGTGCGTCCAGCTGGCCGCCCACTCGTTGCACAGCACCGATCGCGAACTGTCAATCATCAGAAGAGCCCTACAGACATTATCTTCCATCTTCCTCCTCTGACTCTGAGACATCACATCATCATGACAGCAGCCGATGTGGACTGGATCACCTCCACCTGTCAGTCAAGTTTCATACTCTCCCTCACTGAGCACTCCTGTTGAGCTGTTTCACAGCTACGAGTCAATAATCAGCTCAGCAGCTCGACGCCTGGACACTGGACACCTGAACGCCTGGACGCCGGACGCTGGACGCTGGACGCCTGGACGCCTGGACGCCTGGACACCTGGTCATCTGGACGCTGGACGCCTGGACGCTGGATGCTGGATGTTGGACGCCTGGATGCTGGACACCTGGATGCTGGCCACTGGACGCTGGACGCCTGGACGCTGGATGCTAGACGCTGGATGCTGGATGCTGGACGCTGGATGCTGGACACCTGGATTCTGGACGCCTGGACGCTGGATGCCTGGATGCTGGCCACTGGATGCTGGATGCCTGGACACTGGCCACTGGACACTGGATGCCTGGACGCTGGCCACTGGACACTGGATGCCTGGACGCTGGCCACTGGAAGCTGGAGAACATCACAACAAAGACGATTAAAGTCTCACTCAAGTGACTCACTCAAGGTCATAAAGGTGAAAGTGAAAACACTCCATCACTTCATCATCAGAGTAAATGTTTGTACAAAGCACACACACACATCACATCTGTACGTTATCATGGAGCTGATATGTTAAACTTTACATTTCAACAACACTGGTTCACGTGTGACTTAAATGTCAAAGACACCTACAGACGGATCACTTTGAAATATGGTACAAATATTCGTGGTCACCAGAGGATACATTTTTGAGGATAAATCAGACTTTTCATCTGCTTATCTTCGACATCCTCCTCCTCATGGACTGACACATTTCTGTTCTGACTGTCACTAATGTTTAATTTCATGAAAAGTGAAGCACCCAATCATCCATATCCCAGTGATTTCGGAGGATGGGACTTTCCTCTGGAGTCACATGTTCAGATCTTTGAGTCATGTTAAGGTACATCCCCACTGTGTTTCTGTTCCTGAACCAGACAGGAAACAACTTGGCAATCCTCATATTTTTGGTGTAGCGTCATCATCAGGTGAAACTTTTATTATTTCAGTGTTGTGATTTCCTGTCAAGTTTGTGTTCATGTGTCCACTTCCTGTTTTATTTTGAAATGTGTTCACATTGTGTCTCTTACTCCCTGAGTTTTCCCTCCTTGTTGATGACCTCATGAGTTTCACCTGTGTGCTGTTCCTCTCACCTGTGTGTGGTCAGTAATCAGCCCCTGTGTGTTTCCTGTGGTTCACATGTCAGGTTGTTGCCTCAGTGTGTTCTAGTTCTGCAGCATTGTCCTCCTCCTCATTGATTCTCTGCTTTTTGATGCTGTTTGAATTCACAAACTTTGTTTTTTGTGTGATTTTACTGAACAGATTTTTCTGCCTTCACGTGTTTGACCTCTGACCCCCTCAGTAAGGATTGGGAAACTTGGTGTGTTGTGTTTTTCTCTAACTGAGTCCCAGTTTTGTATTAAAACATTACAAGTATTTAGGTTTTCTTTTTTACCCATTGTTGTAAAAGCATCAGCATTAGCTAGAGCTAATTTTCAGCTGCTGTCCCTGGCCCTGATGTCGAATTGCCATTAAAAACAAGGAGGTATATAAAACATGCAGTAATTCAAAGAGAGACTTGCACGAATAAACAATACAAACAGCCAGACAGTACATCGGAGTATATGCAATAGAACTGGTTCATTTCCACAGAAAATGAAAGTTGCCAAAGTTATTCCGATATATAAAGCTGGGGAGAAACATCATTTCACCAACTATAGGCCAATATCCTTGCTTTGCCAATTTTCCAAAATATTGGAAAAATTATTCAGTGTGAGGCTAAATCATTTTATTGAAAGTCAAAAGATTCTGATGGGCAGTCAGTATGGTTTCAGAGCAAAAAGCTCAACAGCAATGGCACTAATGGAATTGACAGAGGAAATTACAAACTGCATTGACACCAACAAATATGTTATAGGAGTATTCATAGATTTGAAAAAAGCCTTTGATCACGAAATATTATTTAAAAAAATCAAAAGGTACGGTATAAGGGGATTTGCATTTAACTGGTTGAAAAGTTATATGCATGAAAGGCAGCAGTTTGTACAGTTGGGTGACAATAAATCATCATTGGCTGACATTACTTGTGGTGTCCCACAGGGGTCAGTATTAGGCCCATTATTGTTTATTTTATATATCAATGACATATGTAGTGTGTCAAATGTGTTGAAATTTGTTTTATTTGCGGATGATACAAATGTTTTATGTTCAGGGGAAAATCTCCAGCAGCTTTTGGAGGTCACCACCACAGAAATGAGTAAATTAAAACATTGGTTTGATACAAATAAATTATTATTGAATTTGAATAAAACCAAGCTCATGTTGTTTGGGAACCGTAAAACACACCAGTACAAATGATGATAGATAATGTTAACATTGAAAGAGTAAATGAAAACAAATTTCTGGGTGTAATATTGAACCACAGAATTTGCTGGAAACCCCATATAAACTATGTAAGAACAAAAGTTGCACGGAGCATCGCAGTTCTGGGAAAAGTAAAACACATTTTGGACCATAAAGCACTTCATATATTATATTGCTCACTTGTACTGCCATATATCAACTACTGTCTAGAAATTTGGGGTAATACTAATCTAGTAACCATCTAAAAAAATCTAAAACCATTATGTTGTTTCCAAAAAAGAGCCATTAGAATTATTAACAAGGCAGGACATCTCGAACATGAAAACATACTGTTTTTACAATCACATGTTATGAAACTCATGGACCTTATTGAATACAAAACTGCACTGTTTATGTTTAGAGCATGACACAGGCTTTTGCCGGGTAATATACAAAAGATGTTCAGTGATAAAGAGGGGGGTTACAACTTGAGACGAGAGCTTAATTTCAAGGTACGTTCTGCTGGTTCAACATTGAAAACTATGTGCATTTCAGTTTGTGGAGTGAGTTTGTGGAATGGACTGAGCATGGAGGTTCAGCGAAGTCCAAACTTGAATAATTTCAAGAAGATATATAAAAATGTTATTTTCAAGAGGTATTCGGATGAGGAGGGTCTGTGACCTATTGAGTCAACACAGCCCTGTTTTTCAGTTTTTCAGTTTTCATTGGTCTTAATTAATTTTATTCCTGACACTTCTGATACTGCTGCAGTCATTCAGGCTGTTGTATATGCAGTGAAGATATTTGCGTTGGCAAGAGGGCAAGAGGGGGGTAGGAGCTTAATAAGTTTTAAACTTCATCCTACTCCTTTTCGGACATTGTTGTTATTTATTTAATTTTTTCTTCCTGATTTGTTTTTTACTGTCTTATCTGTTTAAATAATGTTCGAAATAAATAAATAAATGAAATGAAATGAAATGAAACTGTAAGCACACAGGGAAAAGACAGAGAAGAGACAGAGGGGTAGAGGAGGCAGAGGAAGGGAGAGATGTCAAATAAGAGCGACATCAATAGAACAACACCACAGGAAACAAACCATTTCCTATTCAAGGACAAACAGAGAATCAGCCAGTAATACATGTGGCCAGAATGCAACAATAAAGTATGCAACAAACCCTGGGACAAGCTAAAGCAGACAGACAGGGTCTGCAGGCAGGATTAATCATGAGGGCATGCATAGTTCTGGGTAAACCAGGTTTTCAGACTTTGTGAAAAAGGAGCAGTAAGTGGTATACTGTCTATGTGGTCAGGGAGTGTGTTCCATGATTGGGATGCGATGACTGAAAATGCCAACAGGCTACTCCTTCTTGGGGAGACAAAATCCCCATGGAGAGATGATCTGGTCAACCTGTCTGTATGAGTTTTCTGTCTGATAAAGGTACGAGGTTGTATATAAGGCAAGTGTCATGGAATGTCAACAGCTTATCCCAGCTTAATAGGTTGTATGTGGGTAGTATGTTGCAGTAGTGGTATGTTTTGGGTTTTACATCTTGCACCTAAAGGGCCTGCTTGTAAACGGACTGTAGAGCTGGGCGATCATACGATCTCAATTCGGGATCGCAATAAAATTTTGATCACTCTCAATTATCAGCCTGGGACATTTTGAATCGATATCATATGGCAAAAGTAAGCGCAACAACAGCATATCAAAGTCTGCCAGCTACCGTATGCCATGCAGGCAGGATATGCCCACTTCTCATTGTAAGCGTGGCTACAGTTGTGACGGAAGATAAACAGAGAGAGAAGCTGGAAAAAGGAGAAAAAAATGAGTGAAACTAAAGTCGAGGATGGCAAAAATAACGTGAAAGCGACATCACTCTATATTGGGTCAGCCCTAAATCCCACATGCAAGGGCCTAGCCATAAGGTTGCTGTTTTCAGCAAGTTGGCCTTGAATAGCTGATGTTGAGCGGTAGAGCTGTGTTACTTGTTATGACCTAAGGTGTATTTTAATAAACCTGCCTGTGGTTTAATTTATTCTTTCAAGCTTTATTCCTTCTCATCTTATCTGAGTTCTGTTGTATATTTGTACTCCATAGATTTAATTGCAAACTACAGCTGTTTAGAAAGTTAAAGATGTGTTGCTGCTAACGACAGCTTGAAGTGGGGATGAGGTCTTAAGGTTTTTTTGGAAGGTCATAAAAAAAGTCTTAAAAAGGTATTGAAATTAACCTCAGGATTCCTGCACATACCCTGTAAAAACATTTTGTTCTCAATATTGGAAAAGCATATTATTTAGTGTTTTATGTTTTATGCTGGCTAAAGCTAAACGTAGATTCAGTAAGATTGTTATTAACATCGGCGTTAATGACACCCGGTTACGCCAATCGGAGGTTACTAAAATTAATATTGCCTCGTTGTGTAAATATGCAAAAACGATGTCGGACTCCGTAGTTTTCTCTGATCCCCTCCCAAATCTGACCTCTGATGACATGTTTAGCCGCATGTCATCATTTAATCGCTGGCTATCCAGGTGGTGTCCAGCAAACAATGTGGGTTTTGTTAATAATTGGCAAACTTTCTGGGGAAAACCTGGTCTCATTAGGAGAGACGGCATTCATCCCACTTTGGATGGAGCTGCTCTCATTTCTAGGAACCTGGAAAATTTTATGAGTAAATTAAATCCCTGACAACCCAGAGTTGAGACCAGGACTCAGAGTCACAGTTCTATACACCTCTCTGAGCTTCTAGTTCACTTACCCAGCCATAGTTTTCATAGTTTTATACAAACGGTGTCTGTCCCCCGACCACCTAAATTATTTAAATCTAAAATTAAACAAAGAGAAGTTGTGCATAACAACCTCATAAAAATTAAAATCTCTTCTGTGACAGAAAGACAAAACAGGAGAATTAAATGCGGACTGTTAAATATCAGGTCTCTTTCGTCTAAAGCAGTGTTAGTAAACGAATTAACACCAGATAATCATATTGATTTACTCAGTCTCACTGAAACCTGGCTGTGTCCAGATGAATATGTTAGTCTAAATGAATCCACTCCTCCCAGTCATAATAATACCCACATTCCTCGAGGCAGCGGCCGAGGAGGGGGAGTTGCAGCCATTTTTAACTCTAGTCTGTTAATCAGCCCTAAACCTAAACTAGACTATAATTCATTTGAAAGCCTTGTTCTTAGTATTTTACATCCGACCTGGAAAACCTCGCAACCACTTTTATTTGTTATAGTGTACCGTGCTCCTGGCCCGTATTCTGAATTTATGTCTGAATTCTCAGAGTTTTTAACAAGTTTAGCTCTTAAATCAGTCAACAGTCTTTCCACAGAATCCCTCGATATCAGATCATTATTTGATTACTTTTGATTTCTTTTTACTCGATTACACGCCACTCGGCAACAGTTACTATACTAGATGTTTATCAGATAGTGCTGTCGCAAAATTTAAGGAAATGATTACTCCGTCGTTAAATTCAATACCAAGTCCTTTAGTAACAGAGGTTTCCCGTATCTGGGCAGACAGTCTCAAAACTTATAAGAGGGGCCTCCGCAATGCCAGAGCAAACTATTACTCAGCTTTAATAGAAGAAAACAAGAATAACCCCAGGTTTCTTTTCAGCACTGTAGCCAGGCTGACTGAGAGTCACAGCTCTGTTGAGCCTTGTATTCCTTTAGCCCTTAGCAGTAATGATTTTATGAGCTTATTTAATGACAAAATTCTAGCTATTAGAGGCAAAATTCATGACGACCTGTCCTCAGATAGTACCTATCTAACCTCAAACACAGCTGTAACACCTAATATTTATTTAGATTCCTTCTCCCCAATTTCTCTTCAAGAATTGACCGCAGTGATTTCTTCATCTAAATCATCAACGTGTCTCTTAGACCCCATCCCAACTAGGCTACTCAAGGAGGTCTTACCTTTAGTTAACACCCATATATTAGACATGATCAATATATCCTTATTAACAGGCTATGTACCACAGTCTTTTAAGTAAACCTCTACTAAAAAAGGCCACCCTGGATCCAGAGGTGTTAGCCAACTATAGACCAATATCTAATCTTCTCTTTATGTCAAAGATCCTTGAGAAAGTAGTCATGATTTTCTCCATAATAATCATTTATTTGAGGAATTACAGTCAGGATTTAGAGTGCATCATAGCACTGAGACAGCACTAGTTAAAATTACAAATGACCTTCTGATTGCTTCAGACAAAGGACTCATCTCTGTACTTGTTTTATTAGATCTTAGTGTGCCGTTTGACACAATTGACCATGAAATTCTGCTACAGAGACTGGAACACTTAATTGGCCTAAAAGGTTCTGCACTAAGCTGGTTTAAATCTTATTTATCTGATCGTTTTCAGTTCATAATAAATCATCCTTACGTACTAAAGTTTGTCTTGGAGTTCCGCAAGGTTCTGTGCTCGGACCTGTGATGGAAAATTATGGGTGCCTGACAAGTGATGAGCGTCTGGGGCATCTGACCTTCTTTTCAACCTATTCCATGCTTACTTTATAACACCAGATATATGGCGGAGGCCTGGCTGAAAGCAGGGCCGAAGGTGAACCTTCAGAGAGGCCTTCAGAGTTATGACCCTGTTATTGTGTCAGGAGATGGTACAGCTTGGAACGACAGGTTCTCTGTTTGCATATGTTGTGTCTACGGGTGGGCATGTGTTTTGGGAAACTATAAAGTTAGAGGGCTGGAGTGATTTCGCCAGCTCTCACTCTGACTGACTGTTCATGCGGTTTGTACTGTTTGTGAGACTCCATTCATGAATGCTTATTAAAACTCAAGAAAGACAGCCGACGTGTGAAGACTCTTTATTGTTCAAGTGATTTTGCCACCACAATTTTGGCGTCCCTGGGTGGGCCTCATCTGTGAGCGGATTCTGGACTTTCTGGACTGAAGGTGTGAAGACTGTGCACAGCAAGAGCTTGGGGCTCTTACCACCTCGAACTCCCCCACAAAGGAAGGTTGAGAGGAGGGCCTGACGTCTGGAAAGCTGGGATTCCTTTCACCGTTGGGGTCCAACGAACCTGGTGGCCGACAACACCTCGCTGTCTGTTCTGGTGAGTTTTTGAGGACTGCGCAGGGAAAGTCTTTTCCACCTGTTGTGATAGGTTGGCAGACGTGCCAGGCACCGTTTCTGGGAAATTGAGTGCAGGAAAAGTGTGAGCTCAGTTTAGGTCAGGGACCTAAGTTAGTGTAGGTTGAGAACCTAACACGACACCTGATTTCTCAGCTGTCAGGGACAGAGGGAAAGGGTGGTAAGCAGTGAAGGGGGAAAGCCAGACACTTGCTATCAGAGCGGAACAGACAGGAGTGGTAAATCTGTTTGTTGTTCATACTTAAAGGTAGCCTGAGTGTTAAACAACTTGAGGCGTTGGAGGTAAGGTTAAACTTTTTAGAAAAAAGAGGCTTAGTGGGAAGATTTGGAGGTAAGGTTAAGTTCGAGGCAAATTGGTCAGCATTTAATGAGTGGATGAAGGAGGCCAAGCATAGGCAGGGCCCTAAAGGTCTCCCGGGACAGTGTGTGAAACTGGATTCGGACCTCGACTCGGCTCCACCTGCACGGCCCCCACCGTACGTACGCGACAGAGAGGAACGAGAGATTGCAGATGTAGTTCGCCGTGTTTTCCTTACATGGACAACATCTGACCTCGCGGACATTGAGAAACACGCTGTGGGTGCAGAGGCAGAAATTCAGCGTCAGAAGGCTGAGCAGCAGCGTCAAGAGTTGGAGGAGGCTGCAAAGAAACTCGAGAAAAGAGAGCGCCTCTCTACCAAACTACAGCTGGCTCAGCTGGAGGAACTAAAGGAGAGCCGGAAAAGCAAGTCAAAGGGAGGGCGCAGAGACAAAGACAAAGATCGTTGCTACAACTGTGGCAAAAGTGGACATTGGGCCCGAAACTGTCGCAAAGGAGATAAGAACAAGAAAAAGGATGGGGCAAGTGAGTCGGACTGACTATGTGGTGGGAGCACGAGGACGGCCGAATCTGGTGACGACACTGACCTGGAAAACCAACCAACACTTCAGACACGTGAGAGCACTGACACTAACACAAACACACAAACACACAACACACACATCATGACTGACGCAGAGTATGAGCTTGTTTCTGATGCGATTCTGCACCTTGAATCCAAACAGAGAGAGAGTGAGCATCGTAGTATGCTGGCTGATTTTTCGGCAGAGGCATATAAAAAAATGCCCAGATACACACTGACAGTTAAAGGTGTTGAACTCTCTTTCTTGGTGGATTCCGGAGCTGTGGAATCACTGGTGAGACGTTGTGAGTTTCCTCCCAATGTTACACCTAAGCTCAGTGGGAGATATCAGAAAACAATTGGGGTTGCAGGGGTAGCAATTGTTGAAAAGTACACTGCTCCGCTGAATTGCTTTGA
Source organism: Epinephelus awoara (assembly GCA_035609425.1). Taxonomy (NCBI): domain Eukaryota; kingdom Metazoa; phylum Chordata; class Actinopteri; order Perciformes; family Serranidae; genus Epinephelus; species Epinephelus awoara. The sequence goes on from CM069299.1 coordinate 44,227,452, forward strand.
TTCTGAAACAGAGAAATCTTTCAAACACTCATTCCTGTATTCTGACAGATGCCCAGTCAATTTGATGGGACGAGATCTCATGTGTAGGTTGGGTATTGTTTTGATTTGTACACCTGAAGGCGTTCAGGTGAAGAGAGTGAATGATTTGAGGGAAAACGGTGTTTTTTTCAAGCACATTCAGGGACAGTTCATGTGTGAATGGAAGTTGACTCTGCCCCCATCTGTTTTGCTGCAGCTCCCAGACACACACACACATGCTGACGTCACATGCCTGCACTGCACAGCACACATGGCCTCTGTCTCACACACTGATTGTGATAGTGAGGATGTTTTCTGTGACTCAGAGCAGGAAAAGGATAGGTTGCAGCTAGAATGGTTGTATTGGAATGACGTCAATTGTGTAGCCTCTGTGAAATTTCCTAATCGATTGCATGAGTTGATTTTGGCACAAAACTCTGATCCACACATCTCACTGGTGAATCCCAACGGCACAGACCTGGGTCTGTGGGTGCGGGAGCTGAGCGCCTCTCCATGTTGGAGGTCTTCCGCTGATCCTCATGTTGATTTTAATGATGCAATGGGAGTGTACAGAAAGAAACTTGATTGTGTAATTGAGGCTTTTCGTTCTGTTACTTTTACGGACCAAACTGTTTCTGAAGCTGACTTGTGCATGGTTCAGTCCGTTGCTGACATTCCAGAGCTACAGCAGGTCCCTGCACAGCTCTGGGCTCAAAGTAAACATGATGTTGGCCTGATAAAAAATTGTGAACCGGTGATAATCACACCCAAATCAGACTACAGGCTCTGTCGTAATCAATATCCTCTCAAACGTGAAGCAGTTGAAGGCATTAAACCTGTGTTTTATGCTCTGGTGAAGGCAGGTGTGATTGTTCCGTGTCCAAACTCTCCTGTGAGGACACCCATATTTCCAGTGCGTAAAATACGTCCTGATGGTGCACCTGCTGAATGGAGATTTGTGCAAGATTTGCAAGCTGTAAATGCTGCAATACAAGCCAGAGCGCCTACAGTTCCAAATCCACACACAATTCTGTCTCAGGTTCCAGCTGATAGCAAATGGTTTTCTGTGGTTGATCTGTCAAATGCATTCTTCAGTGTCCCGGTACATCCGGACAGTCAATTCTGGTTTGCATTTTGCTTTGAGGGAAAAATGTGGACGTTTTCCAGGCTCTGCCAGGGCTTTTCCGAGTCTCCAACTATCTATAATGCGGCTTTGCGTGACAGTTTGGAGACCCTGGACTTGCCAGAGGGAAGTGCTTTGTTGCAATATGTTGATGACCTTTTGGTTGCGAGCGCAACCAGAGAAGGCTGCGTAAAAGACACTGTTGCCTTGCTAACTCATTTAGCTGAACAAGGCCACAAAGCCAGCCTGTCAAAACTACAGTTTGTTTCACAGGAAGTCGCATTTTTGGGTCATGTGATTTCTCCTGAGGGTAAAACCCTCACACCCAAACGCGTTGAAGCCATTCAAAAGATCCCAAAACCTCAGACGAAAAAACAAGTCATGTCTTTTTTGGGAATGACAGGCTATTGCAGACAGTGGGTTCCAAATTATGCTGAAATTGAGGCACCATTAGCAGCAATTGCTCATGGGAAAGGCCTGAAAGCATCCGATCATGTCATTTGGACCCCTGTCGCAGAGAAATCCTTTGTTGATTTAAAACTGTCTCTGCAAACACCTCCGACTCTTGGACTGCCTGACTGCACACGACCATTTACCCAGACTGTTGACGAAAAAGGGGGGTACATGACTTCTGTGCTGTTGCAAGAACATGGGGGGAAACAGCGGCCTGTAGCTTACTTTTCATCAAAACTTGACAGTGTTGCTGCAGGCCTGCCTCATTGTCTGAGGGCAGTGGCTGCTGCTGAGAGGGCAGTTGTTGCATCACGTGACATTGTGGGCTACGCTGATTTGACCTTGTTGGTTCCACATGCAGTGTCTCTCATTCTTCTTGAGCAAAAGACTTCGCATCTTTCTGCTGCAAGGTGGTTGCGGTACAATGCTGTCTTATTGGAATTACCTAATATCAAGGTAAAGAGATGCACCGTTATTAATCCTGCTACTCTTCTCCCAACGGCTGTTGATGGAGAACCTCATGATTGTGTAGCTGTGATAACTTCTGTCTGTTCTCCTAGACCAGATTTGAATGACACACCGATTGATAACGCTGATTTTGAGTTTTTTGTTGATGGCTCGGCCTCACGAGACCCGAACACAGGCAAAACTGTGGCGGGTTTTGCCGTCACAACCCTGCATGACACAGTGCTTGCACGTCCTCTGTCAGCCTCACACTCAGCTCAAGCGGCTGAATTGGTGGCTCTGACAGAAGCATGTAAATTGGCTAAGGGCAAATCCGTTAACATTTACACTGACAGCAGATATGCTTGGGGAGTGGTACATGATTTTGGGCAAATTTGGAAAAACAGGGATTTCTTGACCTCGACAGGGAAACCTATTGCTCATCATGTGTTGGTTTCTGCTCTTTTGGATGCTGTGTTGTTGCCTAGGCAGATTGCTGTGTGTAAGTGTGAGGCTCATACCAACAACACAGACCTTGTTTCTCAGGGGAATGCGAGAGCAGATGCAGCTGCGAAAGCAGCTTCAAGGCTGCCATTGTCTTCCTTATCTTCTTCCTTGCAAGCAGTCTCCTTAACTCCTGTGCCTACTCCCTCTGCTGTGGCTACGGCCGAGGTCTCAGACTTACAGATAAGGGCATCTGCGGCGGAGAAGGCCGCTTGGAAGAAGGCAGGATGTACTGTTCTTGATAAGCTGTGGACGGGTCCTGATGGCCTGCCCTGTCTCCCTCGATATCTCTTCCACTTTTACGCTAAATTGACACATGGTTTGGATCACGTGTCAAAGGGAGGGATGGTGGCGGAGATACGGAAGTACTGGTTTACAAGAGGGTTTTCCAGCTATGCTGCAGAATTCTGCAAAAGATGTGTGATATGTTCCACAAACAATGTGGGGAGGGGTATCAAAATACCACAGGTTGCACATCCACCTCCAGAAAGACCTTTTGATCACTTGCAAATGGATTTCATTGAACTCACACCAAGTGAAGGGAAGAAGTTTGTTTTGGTGATTGTGTGCATGTTTTCCAAATGGGTTGAAGCTTTTCCCACAGCTAAACAGGATGCAGCAGCAGTCGCAAAAGCTTTGATGACCCTGATAATTCCCAGGTGGGGAATTCCGGCAAAAATCAGCTCAGATAACGGTACACCTTTTGTGAGTGCAGCTCTGAAGACCGTTGGTGAGTATATGGGCATTGATTTGAGGCAACATTGTACATATCATCCAGCATCAGGAGGGGCATGTGAAAGGGAAAATGCAACTCTGAAAAACAAACTTGTGAAAGTGTGTGAGGAAACTAAATTGTCATGGACAAAAGCTCTTCCTATTGTGTTGATGCACATGAGGGCTAGGAGGAGAAACAAGAATGGATTCAGTCCATTCGAGATCTTGTTTGGCAGACCTCTCAACACTGGGATTGGGCCCGTTAAAAGGCAGTTGCCAGACACTGGCCACTGCGAGGATGAAATGTTTAGATATTGTGCAACCTTGTCCTCTGTTTTGTCTGAAATCCACCAACAGGTAAAAGCCGCCCTGCCCAAACCAGCAGAAGGGAAGCTGCACGACCTCGAGCCAGGCGACTACATTGTGGTCAAAGATCTAAGGCGAAAGAACTGGAAAGCTCGCAGGTGGAACGGTCCGTTCCAGGTGCTTCTGGTGACGGAGACAGCGGTGAAGGTCGCAGAGAGGGCTACGTGGATACACGCCAGTCACTGCAGACGGGTACCGGATCCGTGTGCACATCGCGACGATGATCGAGACACCAAGGCCGTGGCATCCCCTTAGGCGCCTGGGGTGCGGCCTAAGAGGGGGAGTGGGTCTCCTGCTCGTCATCGCCATCGGAGTGGGGCTGACACTCCTGCTTCTGGACGAGCTCTACAGACACAATCTCACTGATTCAGACGACAACTGCACAGCCTCGCCTCATCACGTGGGGAAGAGATCCGTTGTGCAGATTGGCAACATGACATCCATGCTGGAAAACAACGTGTGGTATCGAGCTATGCTGACAATGGCGAGGAAGTTATGTCTGCGCGGAGCTTCCACACGAGCTAGGTAACTCTTTGCCGCTAAAACCTTATTCCCTGAATGTTTCAGAGACTCTGGGGGCGATGATTGCTTTCACTCAGGGTGTTCACTCACCCAATTCACCCAACAGAACTGTGCGACACCTTGCGGCTGCATTGGAGAAGATCAATGTCAGCACTGTGAACTATGAGGGAGCAACTGTAAGGTTCTGGAATGTGACAAAGATTTTCCTGCAGGGGATATATCAACCTGTCATGAGCACTAACCCCACAAGCCAGAAAGGAACTGTTTGTTTCTTTAGAGAATGTGCAACGTCAAAAGATCACTTTCTGGGGACATCTGCCTGTACGCAGGTAGTTGAAGCGACGTGTGGGGTGATGTGGACTCATAGCATGAAGGACTGTAAAGGTACATCACCATACGTTGCAACTTTGAACCTCACAGACACAGTTAGCCTTAACCGATCAGGGATTGACAACCCTGTCGTCTACATGCCATCCAGTGACGGGTACGGATCGCTCAGACAACACGTCTGGGTGTGTGGCAGACATGTTTATCAGGCACTTTAGCCTGGATGGTGTGGCAGGTGCTACTTGGCTAAGCTGCTGCCTGCAGTGACTATTCTTCCTGATCTGACTCATTTTTCACACACACTATGATCACTACTACCCACCGCACAAAGCGAAACGAGATGTGGTAAGGGTGCCCCCCTTGGAGAAAGGTTTTGGGGGTTTCCTACCATGGTGGGGAACGGTAAACAATGCACACAAAATTGATGCTATAGCCATGGACTTGGAGAATCTTACAGACAGCATGGCTACAGGTTTCAGCGCACTCACACCAACATTACAGGGCCTCAGAAATGTGGCTCTACAGAACAGGATGGCTCTGGATTTAATCCTGGCCAGCCAAGGGGGTGTTTGTCACATTGTGGGTACTGATTGCTGCACATACATTCCCGACATCACTGACAACATGACACATGTGGTTGCTCATCTTAATGACCTGTTGCATTTGCAGAAAAGCCGTGACAACGAAGTTGGAACAGGTGCGGACCTGTGGTCATGGTTTTCTCTTACCGGATGGAAAGCGACATTAATGCGTCTGTTTGCCCCTGTCATACCTATTCTGTTGCTGTTGTGCCTTTTTCTGTGCTGCATTGTACCTTGTGTGAAATCTCTGATCACATCCATGATCTCATCTGCTGTAGGGCGCTACGTGCAGATGGATCCTATGCAGGATCTGTGGATTCCTCCGTATGACTCACAGGAGTCACTTTTTTAAGTTTTCCCGGTTTGCAGACAACTGTTTTGGTTTTGAAATGTACCAGTCATTAAATTGATTCTCCAGAAGTGTGGTTTCAATCACATTTAACCACGTCACACTGATTACACATTAATCACCCTTATATATATATATTAATCACGTTTGTTAAATCACATTTAATGTTCACAGCATATATACACACTTTTCTTTTCTTTTCTTTTTCATTCATGTACATGACAGTCAAGTTCCCGCATTTATTTTGCATGATTATGTTATGCTTGCTATGCTTCAGTTTAGAATGTAGTATAAGGGATTTTTGCCCTCATCATATAGAGGTTTTTTCCCTTATTAGATAGTGCAGTTAGATGGTCAAGTCTTTTACCTTTCTCCCGCGTCAAAAGGGAGGGGGGATGTTTGGCTTGTCCATGCTTATGACCTGTGACCTTTGCCTGTTTTTCTACTTCTCTGATGTTCAGGGGGGCCTGGGGGTACCAGCGTTTGGCTGGTGCAGGTAGAACTCACAGGACATGGGGTAGCAAGATTGATGTGAATTTTCCATGATTGTGGATTAGCATGAGAATGCTAAAAGGGAGGAATGTGATGGAAAATTATGGGTGCCTGACAAGTGATGAGCGTCTGGGGCATCTGACCTTCTTTTCAACCTATTCCATGCTTACTTTATAACACCAGATATATGGCGGAGGCCTGGCTGAAAGCAGGGCCGAAGGTGAACCTTCAGAGAGGCCTTCAGAGTTATGACCCTGTTATTGTGTCAGGAGATGGTACAGCTTGGAACGACAGGTTCTCTGTTTGCATATGTTGTGTCTACGGGTGGGCATGTGTTTTGGGAAACTATAAAGTTAGAGGGCTGGAGTGATTTCGCCAGCTCTCACTCTGACTGACTGTTCATGCGGTTTGTACTGTTTGTGACCAATCCTATTTTTCTATATATGCTTCCTTTAGGCAACATTAGAAATCACTCTGTAAATTTCCATTGTTATGCGGATGATACACAGTTGTATTTATCGATGAAGCCAGAAGAAAGTAATCAATTAACTAAACTCCATAACTGCCTTAAAGACATAAAAACCTGGATGAGCACCAATTTCCTGATGTTATCAAATTATCAATCAATCTTTTATTTAGACTCAGGTCCATCAAAAAAAGGAGACAAACAAACATACAACAATATTAAAAAAGACAGTCATACCAGTGTTTCCACATAGCAGACTGGACAGGGTTAATCAACATCATTATAATGGCATTACAAGAACTGTTAAGTCGACATATAAATTTGAACATCAATTGTCTCAAAAGAGCATGAAAAGTGATAACTTGTACATTACAAAAGAGTTCACTTGCACTATGCCATCTTGGTTTGCCAAGCAAGATACGCAGACAATCATTATACGCAACATGAAGTTTGCGAATGCTGGCCTTCTTAAATTTAATCCATAAGGGCGCAGTATAAAAAGGGGTACAGTAAGCCCTGAAGAGACCCACTTTCACCCTCTCAGAACACCAGGAAAATCTTCTGGTCAACAAATTTGCCTGCATATATAAAATACGACGCTCTCTATTCATATCTTCATCATCTGTCATGATGTGATGATGTGTCCCAGATATTTAGTTTTAGAGCAAGCAGGAAGCACTTGTCCTGATAGGTAAAAGGATGGAAAAGTGAGGTCCTTATCCCCTTTTACTCTGCAAATCAGAACAGAACTCTTCTTAGCGTTATACTTCACATCAAATTTTGCACCATAATTAGAACATGTGTTGAGAAGCTCTTGAAACCCAGCACTGCTAGGTGAAACAACAGCCAAATCATCAGCATACAGTACAGGCCAAAAGTTTGGACACACCTTCTCATTCAATGCGTTTCCTTTATTTTCATGACTATTTACATTGTAGATTCTCACTGAAGGCATCAAAACTATGAATGAACACATGTGGAGTTATGTACTTAACAAAAAAAGGTGAAATAACTGAAAACATGTTTTATATTCTAGTTTCTTCAAAATAGCCACCCTTTGCTCTGATTACTGCTTTGCACACTCTTGGCATTCTCTCGATGAGCTTCAAGAGGTGGTCACCTGAAATGGTTTCCACTTCGCAGGTGTGCCTTATCAGGGTTAATTAGTGGAATTTCTTGCTTTATCAATGGGGTTGGGACCATCAGTTGTGTTGTGCAGAAGTCAGGTTAATACACAGCCGACAGCCCTATTGGACAACTGTTAAAATTCATATTATGGCAAGAACCAATCAGCTAACTAAAGAAAAATGAGTGGCCATCATTACTTTAAGAAATGAAGGTCAGTCAGTCCGGAAAATTGCAAAAACTTTAAATGTGTCCCCAAGTGGAGTCGCAAAAACCATCAAGCACTACAACGAAACTGGCACACATGAGGACCGACCCAGGAAAGAAAGACCAAGAGTCACCTCTGCTTCTGAGAATAAGTTCATCCGAGTCACCAGCCTCAGAAATCACAAGTTAACAGCAGCTCAGATCAGAGACCAGATGAATGCCACACAGAGTTCTAGCAGCAGACCCATCTCTAGAACAACTGTTAAGAGGAGACTGCGCGAATCAGGCCTTCATGGTCAAATAGCTGCTAGGAAACCACTGCTAAGGAGAGGCAACAAGCAGAAGAGATTTGTTTGGGCCAAGAAACACAAGGAATGGACATTAGACCAGTGGAAATCTGTGCTTTGGTTTGATGAACCCAAATTTGAGATCTTTGGTTCCAACTGCCGTGTCTTTGTGAGACGCAGAAAAGGTGAACGGATGGATTCCACATGCCTGGTTCCCACTGTGAAGCATGGAGGAGGAGGTGTGATGGTGTGGGGCTGTTTTGCTGGTGACACTGTTGGGGATTTATTCAAAATTGAAGGCACACTGAACCAGCATGGCTACCACAGCATCCTGCAGCGACATGCCATCCCATCCGGTTTGCGTTTAGTTGGACGATCATTTACTTTTCAACAGGACAATGGCCCCAAACACACCTCCAGGCTGTGTAAGGGCTATTTGACCAAGAAGGAGAGTGATGGAGTGCTGCGGCAGATGACCTGGCCTCCACAGTCCCCTAACCCCTAACCCTAACCCTAACCCTAACCCTCGAGATGGTTTGGGGTGAGCTGGACAGCAGAGTGAAGGCAAAGGGGCCAACAAGTGCTAAACACCTCTGGGAACTCCTTCAAGACTGTTGGAAAACCATTTCAGGTGTGCATGTTTATTAACATAACGAACTGCATATTTATAATAAGAATTGGTGAACCTTTTCAGATCAAGGGCAGGCCCCTCTCTGGGCCTTCCTGCATGGACCCAGGCCCTAAAGGCATTCTTAGCTTCAGCATGACAATGAGCCACATACTTGCTCCATCCTGGTTTTACCCTGGATTTTTTTCAGCATAGGTATAGAGTGGTATGCTAGCCTCATGTATAGCTCAGCTATATTCAGACAAAACTCAAGTTATTGTTCTTGGCCCCAAACAACTCAGAGACTCTTTATCTGATGACATAGTTTCTCTAGATGGCATTGCCCTGGCCTCGAGCACTACTGTAAGAAACCTCGGAGTAACATTTGATCAAGATTTGTCTTTCAATTCTCATTTAAAACAAACCTCACGGACTGCATTTTTTCAGCTGCGTAATATTGTGAAAATTAGGCCTATCCTGACCCGAAAAGATGCAGAAAAATTGGTCCATGCTTTTGTTACCTCAAGGCTGGATTACTGTAACTCTCTATTATCAGGTAGCTCTAGTAAGTCCTTAAAAACCCTCCAGCTAATTCAGAATGCAGCAGCACATATACTAACAGGAACTAAGAAACGAGATCATATTTCTCCTGTTTTAGCTTCTCTGCACTGGCTCCCTGTAAAATCCAGAATTGAATTTAAAATCCTACTGTTAACTTATAAAGCTCTAAATGGTCAAGCTCCGTCATATCTTAGAGAGCTCATAGTGCCATATTATCCCACCAGAACTCTGCGCTCTGAGAACGCAGGGTTACTCGTGGTCCCTAAAGTCTCCAAAAGTAGATCAGGAGCCAGAGCCTTCAGCTATCAGGCTCCTCTCCTGTGGAATCATCTTCCTGTTGCGGTCTGGGAGGCAGACACCGTCTCCACATTTAAGACTAGACTTAAGTCTTTCCTCTTTGATAAAGCTTATAGTTAGGGCTGGCTCAGGCTTGCCCTGTACCAGCCCCTAGTTAGGCTGACTTAGGCTTTGTCTGCCAGAGGACCCCCTATAATACACCGGGCACCTTCTCTCCGTCTCTCTCTCTCTCTCTCTCTCTCTCTCTCTCTCTCTCTCTCTCTCTCTCTCTCTCTCTCGTGTCCTATTACTGCATCTTGTTAACTCGGCCATTCTGGATGTGACTAACTTGGCTTCTTCTCCGGAGCCTTTGTGCTTCACTGTCTCAGGTTAACTCATATTGCAGCGGTGCCTGGATAGTGTGACGTGTGTGGTTGTGCTGCTGCTGTGGTCCTGCCAGATGCCTCTTCCTGCTGCTGCTGCCATCATTAGTCATTAGTCATACTTCTACTGTTATTATACACATATGATTATTATTACACGTGTATACTGCCAGATACTAATATATACTTTCAACATATTGTACCACAGTAGCCAGAATTATAATGATAATATTATTACTTTCATGAATGTTGTTGTAAGCTATTACAGATTACTGTCATTTTATAATGCTGATCTGTTCTGTCCGACATCTATTGCATGTCTGTCCTGCATCTCTCTCTCTCTCATTGTGTCAAACAGATTACTGTTGATTTATTATGTTGATCTGTTCTGTACGGCATCTATTGCACGTTTGTCCGTCCTGGAAGAGGGATCCCTCCTCAGTTGCTCTTCCTGAGCTTTCTACTGTTTTTTTTCCCCGGTAAAGGGGTTTTTTGGGGAGTTTTTCCTGATCAGCTGTGAGGGTCCTAAGGACAGAGGGACGTCGTATGCTGTAAAGCCCTGTGAGGCAAATTGTGATTTGTGATATTGGGCTTTATAAATAAAATTGAATTGAATTGAAATTGAATGTTATTAAACTTTTATTGTTAGGTTTCAATGAATCTCTTGTTTCTTCAAGCTCCAATCAGGATGCTCCCTGAGCTGGCAGAATCAGCAAAAACTACATATCGTGATAACAATCGAGATCAATCAATATGAAAAAAATATATCGTGATAAATTTTTTTGCCATATCGCCCAGCCCTAACGGACTGTATTGGCTTGAGGGTCATTTCGTGGGTGTGGGACCAGGTGGTGAGACAGTAAGTGATGTGTGGCATAATCATGGCATGAGAGTACTGTAATGCTGTGAGGTTATTGCGGATATATCTGAAATTGTGTGGACTGATCTTAACCTTTGCTAGCACGTGCTTGATCTGTTTTTTGAAGGTGAGATGTGAGTCGAGGTTTGATACTGAGATACTTAAAGTTGGCTACCACTTCAAGATTTGTGCCTGATACCTGAACTGGGTGTTCTGGGGGTGCCCTCTTCTTGGAGAAGAACATGCAGACTGTTTTCTTCACATTGAGGTGTAGACAGGAATCTGAGAGCCATTTTGTAACATGGACACCATGATCATTGTGAGTCTGAGAGCTGCCTGTTCACTGTTTTTAGCATGTAAGTATGTGACTGTGTTGTCAGCGTACATCTGTATGTCTGCTTCATCATAAACTGATGGTAAGTCTTTAATGTACAGGCTGGAGAGGAGTGGCCCCAAGACAGAGTCTTGTAGCACACCAACATCAGAGTTAAGGGTAGGTGATGAGACACCATTGATTCTGACGCACTGTGTTCTGTTATCAAGGTAGGATGTGAACCAGTGTAGGGTACCAGGGGAAAAATTGAATCTTGCCAGTTTTGTGATTAATACAGTGTGACTGACTGTGTCAAAGGCTTTCCTTGAAGTCTAGAAATATAGCACCAACCACTTCCCCTTTATTCAATTTGGCTTTTACATTTTCTGCAAAATAGCAGTTGGCTGTTGCAGTAGAATGGTGAGCACTGAAGCCGAACTGCATAGGATGACTGATAAGTTGTTCTGCAACACATTTCTCAGCGACTTTAGATAAAATCAGGAGAATGCTGATGGGCCTATAATTGTTCAGATTGGCTTTATCACCAGCCTTGAAGATGGGAGTGATTATGGCTGACTTCAAAGGACTGGTTGACTATGTTGTAGATGGAATGTGCCAGCGTCCCTTTAAAGTTCTTGAGGAACATGGAGTCCATACCATACACATCTGTAGCTTTGGAGTGTCTGAGAGAATCTATAGTTTTTAGTGCAGCTGTTTCTGAGACATGGGTTAGGCTAAATACTGGTTGTTCATTATCCAAGGATAGGAAAGTGGTGGGCCCATTGTTCACACTCTGGGCGAGTGACTTCACAGAGTCTACAAAATAATTATTAAAAGCAGTAGCGATCTCATTGAGTCCAGTGTTGAACTGCCATTCAAGTTTATTTGCAGCTGCTTATCTAATAAATAATAATAATAATAAATTGTATTTATAACGCGCTTTTACAAGTTCTCAAAAACGCTTACATAAAAATAATAACAGTTTAAAATACAAAACAACAATAAACAATAACAATCTGTGTTATCATCAGTTTTCCCTACCAACAATTACATATTTTCCAGACAAGTTTTGAGTTGCCCTTGGCTTCACTAATTATTTTAATGAAGAAGTTAGCCCACAGCCTTTCTAATTCCTTTAGTGACCTTGTTTCTCAGCATAACACACCTGTCTATGTACAACCAATTTTGATTTAATGGCATAATACAGTGGCGTCAGAGGTCAAAGGCTGACCTTCACAGTTGACGAGGGAAAGAAAGTAATGGATGTCCATCAGGCATTAGACATTTTCAGTGTGGATTTCAGTTTAACAGAGTTTATTTACAGTCACTTAAACTCATTGTTCTTTCAGCTGGTGAACCATGAAGCAGAGATTTTACTGTCTCAGTTCAGCTCCTGTTCTCAGGGTTTCCCACAGGAAGTTATTCTCAGGCTCAGTGATGCAATCGACTTAGACATTAAAATGCAGTCCAGTTAGTCAAAGTGAGCTGAGCTTCATGCAGATGGTGAACAGCAGGTTAAAAACTCAACAATCTCACTGTGGATCATTTGATTTTTACCTCAGAAAAGACACAACGCTGTCATCAAACTTTATTTTCACCCACAGATTTACCAGAAAATGAGTCAGTGTTTTTTTTTTTTTCACCAGCAGGGTGTGACCATCTTTTACAGATCCAGCTGGTGACATCACTGGAGTGGTTCGTCCCTGTTCATCAGTCGGAGTTGTTGCGATGGGCTCGTTAACTTTGTACAGTAACACATGTTTAGTCCTCTGACAGTGTTTGTGTTCTGACCGATGAGTGAGATGTCTGGAGTCTTGCACAGACGTACAGGAAGTGACAGTTAAACAGCGACCAACAGATGAGATACACATCTGCATCACTGGTACAGGTCAGTTGTTAGTTGCTGACAGATGAACTGGAGTTTATGAGACCCTGTATGAACATGCAGAAGTGTGAGAGGAGCCCTTTTGAAAGTTATGAGGTGTCAACAGATTAAAACGTTTGCTTTATGATCTAAAGAGTCTGTGACATCATCAATCAGCTGATTCTATCTCTGAGGAGGAAACTCTGTGTCTATAACATTTGACTGGAGAACCAGCTGGACCTTGGCATTGTCTCCATGTTAAAGATAATAAAGATAAAGTCTACTTTGTCCACCGAGAGGAGGACGGGTGCAACAGAAGTGACAGCACCAAATCAAACCAATCAAACTTGCGACTCACAAAGAGAAACTAGTTCAGGTGATGCTAAACCCTGACACTTCCTCTGATGGTCAGTCAATGTCTCATGTGACTTGGCCTCTGTGAGGGGCCGATGTCGATCATGATGAAAGGAGGCTTTTGGAACGCAACCACTGGCTAAGGCTAACGTTAGCGATGTTAGCTGCAACATGATAATGTTCCTGCAACATTCTACCATTGTTTTCCCCGTTACAGGTTTTTTTTGGGGGAGTTTTTCCTGATCAGCTGTGAGGGTCCAAAGGACAGAGGGATGTCGTATGCTGTAAAGCCCTGTGAGGCAAATTGTGATTTGTGATATTGGGCTTTATAAATACAATTGATTGATTCTAGGCATCTTACATTTCTCCACACTTATGTGGTGTGGACACGTTTGGTTTGTTAGCTGCAGCTACCCTCCACTGACTGCACCACCTAATGCACTGACCCTCAGGAGGCCTTTAAATTTCACTTTCTCCACTGTTGTCTCATTCCATGAACAGATCTGTGGTTCCCTGTATCTCATTAAACTCTCAACTCAATCTTATCAACACTGAACTCATCTGAAGAGCAGCACTGTTCTCAGCGTTCCTCGTATACAACACTAATGTTCCCTCTAATTTTGAAAACTCCTGAGCAGACATTCAACTCCTCTGATCACCAACTTGAGCGATTGTGGGCGACGTCTGACTCGTACACACTATATCCACATAGAGGTGCCATGGCATTACTTCTCCAACCCCAAATATCATTACAAGTGAATATTACTATAAAGATAAATAATAAGATTATTTTAACAACATGAACTACTGAATATCTAGGTCAGTTACAATTAACAATAACAAAACATTGTTTTGGCAAAATAGATTTTGTATTTATTGCCATAATGTGAACAATTAAGAGAAAAATGTGTGTGCATAAAAGTCTTTGGAATACAAGTCAACTCTTTGGAATACAAAATAAGTACCACTCTTTAATAGTAATTGCCAACTACTTTAGGCCTCTAAACTGCAACAAATATATTATGCTAGATCAAAAACTAAATGTAAACTTAAATTGTAGTTGTACTACTACAGACAGTGCCACTGTACTGGATGAAAACATTTTCCTGGCAAAAAATATTAATGGCCAGGCAGTGCAATGAGTGCATGTAAACATACATTGTAAACAAAAATTGTAGCAGAGCTACTACTACAGACAGTGCTGTACTGGGTGAAGTTTTTACTGGCAAAACATATTGCTGGCCTGGCCAGGTAGTGCAGAAAAATATCTGAATATGGTTATGTTGTAAGTGTTTGCGCATACATATTCTGTGTGTGTGTGTGTGTGTGTGTGTGTGTGTGTGTGTGTGTGTGTGTATAAACTCACCTTGTACTTTTGCTTCACGTCTTGCACGTCTCGCAAACAATTCTCAATTCTCAATCTCACTTGAAAAAGAAAAAATATCGCTGAGTTTCACCGGTGGCGTTCGCTCATTTGTTTGTATGTACTCCTTGCTTCCTGCTTCTGAAGAGTGCAGACGCTTTCCTGCTTGCTCCAGCCTGCTTCCTTCTTTACTTTGCTTTTTAATCGTTTTACTCCTTCTACAAATCCTGGAAAATCTCTATATCCATCATTTCATGAATTATTTTAAGTAAATCAAGACTTTGAAGAACATTTTTATATTTTTAACCGATCTGACGAGCCAGCAGCATGTCCGGGGGAAGAAACCAAACAAATTCTTTCTGTGAACGCTGTCGGAGATATCAACAAGAAATTAATGAGCTACAAGCACGGATTTTTGCTTTAGAATCTGAAAAAGGACTTCACAAGACGCTCCCAGTGACATCCGGTGGTAAGAAGCCCACAGTTACTTTCAGTAAAAAGGGTGAAAAACCTGCTACTTTCATCTTAAACCTGAGTGATACTGTGTCTTTTCCAAAACTCTGTAAAGACCAAAAAGAGAACTTGGTGCTAAGCCAAAGCAGCACAAAGTGATGAGAGACAATGTTAATACCTACGTAACATCACCCAAAATACAGCTTACAAACAGATTTTTGCCACTGTGAGAGACTGAATTTAATGTTTCTAACGAACAAAGAGAAAATGGATTATCTTCACGTAACTGGAGCCATAAAGTCGGCAAAAGACAGCAGGCAGACAGACAATCTGGACCAAACGTCAAGATCAGAGATACGCTGCTAATAGGAGACGGTGCTATCAGTGGCATAAACCATGGAAGAATTCAAACATGCTGCTGTCCCAGTGCCACTGTCTCTGAGATAACAACACTCCTCTCAAAAGTTTTGTCTACACACCGAGGAGTCAAACAGCTGATCGTGCATGTGGGTGCAGTGGACATCAGAAAGGAACAGACTGAAGTCTTGAAAAGGGATTTCACTAAGTTCTTCAAGGAGCTTGATAAACTGGAGGTCAAGGCATTCATTAGTGGACCTCTTCCAAACATAGACAGGAAGATAAACAAGTTCAGCAGGCTGCTTCAGCTGACCACATGGCTGTCCAAAGAGTGTGCGCACAGAGGATTGCACTACATTGAGAACTTTTATCTGTTCTGGAAACGAGAGGACCTGTTCAAGGGAAAGGGCCCACACCTGTGCAGAGGTGGGAGGAGAGTGCTGACGGAACACCTCCTCCACGCTCTGAGGCATCAGAATGGGCCGGGACAGGGTCCTGAGCGACCAGTGAGAGAAAAGAGGAATGAGAGAAGCATCTCTGTCGCAGAAGACAGAGACCGAGACAGAGACCGAGCCAGTGTTTCAGCACTGCCCCCAGCAAAGGATTCAGCTCCAGCACCACAACAGCCTCCACCGCCCCCAGTGAAGGTTTCAGGCCCGCCATCGGTTCAACCTCCCCCCGGGCCCTCATCACAGGCCTTGGACTCGTCTGTGACGGCCCCAGCAGAAGTTTCAAACCCGGCAGCACCCCCATCACCTCCTCTACCCACAGACCAGCCCTGGGCCCCCCCTGCCACATCTACCCCCTCTAGAGCCTTGTCCCTCTCCCTCTCCTTTCCATCCCCACCTTCCCCCATGGGCCTTCCCAACCATCTTGAAAGCCTGATCAAATCAGGGATTAAGATGGTTCCCCTCACCCCTAATATCAAGTCACACAGGAGCTTCAACTCTCCTGCTTCACAAACTAAAGCTCCCCCAGCTCCTCCCCCTCAGTTTTCATCTCCATCACCCAAACTTCCCCCTGCTCGTCCTCCCCTGCCTACCCCCAGAGCTGGTATCCCTAAGAGCTAGGATGCACAGGGCCTCTGCTGTCACAGGACTTACAGCCATGATAAAGGTAATATCAAGCTGGGGCCCTGTGAGACAATATTCTCCCCTAGTGCTATATCTACAGCCACACCACATAGACCAGATTACAGAAGGACAGTTAGACAGTCCAATCAGAGAAATTTAATCCATATCCCTTGTAAGAAGATAATGTCCAGTCCCACTGAAACTAATCTGAAACTTGCTGTGCTTAATGTCAGATCCTTGTCTAACAAATCATTTTTAATTAATAATTTGATCTCTTCATATAATCTTGATTTTATGTTTTTAACTGAAACATGGCTTGACAAAAACACAGGTAATGCTGTTCTAACAGAATCAGCTCCACCCAACTACAAATTTGAATCTGAAACACGAGAAAACAAAAAGGGTGGAGGTGTCTGTGCAATATATAGAGATCATATGGTTACGCACAGGTTGTCATTTGGGGTGTTTTCATCATTTGAGTATGTATCCTTTAAAATGGAGCTAAAACAATCTCCGTCCATACTCTATGTAGTTATATACAAGCCTCCCCAGCCTCAAAGTTTTATTGATGATTTTACCAGGATGCTTTCAATTGTATGCACAGACTTTGATGGTTTGGTCATTACAGGTGATTTTAATGTACATGTGGATAATGTCTGTGACAGAAATGCTAAAGAGCTCAGTGCTGTCCTTGAAACCTTTGGCCTGACTCAGCATGTGTGTGAGCCCACACACAGCAGAGCGCAGCACACTCTGGACCTGCTCATTACAAAGGGGGTTAATATTTCAAATGTCAATGTGGTTGATGTTGCTCTGTCTGATCATTTCTGTGTCTTCTTTGACCTGTCTGTTTCTCCCAAACCACCGGCTGGTCCTGCAGTTGTTCGGAGGAGACACATAAATAACAGCACTGGCGCTCTGTTCATGGAAATGATAAACTTTGAAAATGCCTCATGTTCTAATTCTACTGTTGATGATTTGTTGAACTCTGTTACTTCGAGTGTTTTGACTGTTCTGGACACCATTGCCCCTGTGAAGGTTAAAATGGTTAAAGATAAGCAGAAGGCGCCATGGAGGAATGACGACTCGGTCAGGGCACAGAAAAGGGAGTGCCGGAGGGCCGAGCGGAAATGGTGAAGTCAAAGCTTCATGTTCATTATGAAATTTACAAAGAAAAGTTGTACGTGTTCAACCAGATCTTACGTAGAACAAGGGAGAGGTACTTTTCTGAAATTATTGGAAACTGCGGTAACAACTCGCGTGTCTTATTTGCAACAGTGAACAGATTAACAAACCCTCCAGCTCAACTGCCGTTGGAACTGATCTCCACATCTAAGTGTAATGAGTTTGCAGTATTCTTTTGCGACAAGGTTCAGACCATTAAAAAGGCCATCATTTCCACAACACCAATAACAACCCTGCAGCACTTAGAGCTGACTCATTTTGCACCTGTAACTGACAAAACTGTCCAAGAGATCATCACCAGTCTGAGTTCATCTACATGCTGCCTTGATGTGTTACCCACTAGATTTCTAAAGTCTGTGCTGAGCAGTTTGTTACCACCACTCGCTCACATAGTTAACATGTCACTACAGTCTGGAACATTCCCAAAGGCCTTGAAAACTGCGGTCATAAAGCCACTCCTAAAGAAGAGCAGTCTTGATGCCACAGTACTGAACAACTACCGGCCCATTTCAAATCTGCCGTTTTTAGGCAAAGTCCTTGAGAAAGTTGTTTACCAACAGCTGACTGACTTTCCCCTAATGAACAACTCCTTTGATGTTTTCCAGTCAGGTTTTAGACCCCATCACAGCACTGAGACCGCTCTTATTAAGGTGACAAATGACATCCGCCTGAACACTGACGCAGGCAAACTCTCAGTTTTAGTCCTGCTAGATCTGAGTGCTGCTTTAGACACTGTCGATCATGAGATCCTGTTACAGAGATTAGAGGACTGGGTGGGCATCTCTGGCAATGCTCTAAATTGGTTGAAGTCCTATCTAGAAGACAGGAGGTACTTTGTTGAAATTGGTAACTGTGCCTCAGACCACATGGCCTTGACCTGTGGGGTGCCCCAAGGGTCAATCCTGGGACCCCTTCTGTTCAATCTATACATGCTGCCTTTAGGCCAGTTAATACAAAGTAATAATGTGTCCTACCACAATTATGCAGACGACACTCAGATCTATGTGTCACTGACAGCAGGTGAATATGGACCAGTAGATTCACTCTGTCACTGCATCCAACAGGTCAGTGTGTGGATGCAAAACAACTTTCTCCAGCTAAATTCAGACAAGACTGAAGTCATCGTATTTGGTCCACAGAAACAAAGAGAAAGTGTCAGCAGTCACCTCCAGTCTCTCTCTCTAAAACCTACAAATCAGGTTAGAAATCTCGGGGTAATAATGTACTCAGACTTGAACTTTAACAGCCACATCAAATCAATAACATCAGCAGCCTTTTACCATCTAAAAAACATTGCCAAAATCAAAGGTATAGTGTCTAAACCTGACTTGGAGAGACTTATCCATGCATTTGTCTCTAGTAGGTTAGACTACTGTAACGGCCTGCTCACTGGCCTCTCCAAACGGGCCGTAAGACAGCTGCAGTACATCCAGAATGCTGCTGCTCGGGTCCTGACCAGAACCAGGAAGTACGAGCACATTAGTCCTGTGCTCAGGTCTCTACACTGGCTTCCTGTGGCTCAGAGAATAGACTTTAAAGCAGCTCTGCTTGTGTACAAGTCTCTCCACGGCCTAGCACCAAAGTACATCTCTGACATGTTAGTGCCATATGAACCATCTCGGACTCTGAGGACCTCCTGCTGGTGCCCAGAGTCAGGACTAAACATGGGGAATCAGGGTTCCAGTTTTATGCAGCTAAAATCTGGAACAGTCTTTCTGAAGATGTGAGAGAGGCCTCTACTCTGACAATGTTCAAATCTAGGCTCCAAACAGCTCTATTTCACTGTGCATATGACTGAAAGGATCTTATCTGCACTCTTCTCTTTTCAAGTTCATTTTATAATGATTATTTATGTTTTTATTTTGTATTGTGATTTTAATGCATTTTCTTCTTCTGTAAAGCACTTTGAATTACTTTGTGTACGCATTGTGCTCTACAAATAAACTTGCCTTGCCTTGCCTTGCCTTACTCCGACAGCCACTCCACCTTAAATGACACACGTTTTTTCTTAAGATTTCCAGAGGACGCCACACAACACGCTACGATGCTATGGCTAACAGCTAACAACAAATACGACAGCAGCGAATACCCAACATAATGCCATTGATTGGCTGTCAAGCTAAACAACCGTTCAACCAGATATTGACTGGGCAGCGCCTGGTGAGCATGTTTTTTTAATCATCACTGACTGACAGTTCACTCTCATTTGTCACTCATTGCACAGACAAACGCCCACAGTGGAGAACGTATTTACTGTTCAAATCACAATACAGCGCATATGAGAAAAAATAAATAAATAAAAAAACAGTAAAAACTGGTCGGGATATTTAAGCGTGCAACTTTTTTGTCATCTGCACAAAGAGGTGGGGAGCGGTGCGCAACTGCGCAGTAAAACAACACAGAGGGAACAGTGTACAACACTGGATAAACGCTGGATAAAGACTGAAATACTGTCTGGTTTTCTGTAAAATCCTTGGAGGATATCAGGTTTGTTTGCAGTGTTGTGGAGTATATTAACTGACAGGTGTCAAACTAAACAAAAAAATCGTCGCTAATTAATAATGTTTCGTTGTCTGATCCTGAAACAGTTTAAACATAAGTCATGTTGCAGACATCCAACCTGCACACCACACCAACATAACTGAATGTGAAATACACAAACAGATGAATCACACTCCTACATGTTTGAACTGTTGCTAAGTGATACTACACACACACCCACACACACACACACACACACACTGGGTTTTCGGGGGGAGTTGAACTGTACTTGAGCTGCCCTCCACTTTATTCTGCAGCTCAAACATTTAAACAGCAGCTTGGCCAAACGCTTTTCATTTCACAGGTCATTTCAGCTGAGTGCATAAACCAATCAGATCCTTGGTAAAATATTGCCCCTGCAAATAACCACAACTCTGTGGCTGAGGGAGGGTCTGAGGTAGTGCAGCTGCACCACAAACCTTCATCATCGTGCAGATTCAGAGATTCACAGACTGCACACAGTCCTGTCAGATATGTTCACACAGAGAGAAACTCTATATACATTTAATAAAGCTACAGCTCAGTGCAGCTGAATGTAGAGCAGGAGAAAAACACAAAGATCTGCATCCCTGAAAAGGAAGAAAGAAACAAAGAGAATCATATGCGGCTGCAGGCAATCAGCAGTTAGAGAAGAAAGAGATGAGTCCACAGAAAGCAGAGAAGAAGAAAGGGATGAGTTTAACTTCAAGGCTCCGAGTCCTCAAAGAAGAAAGACAATAAACAGACGAAGCTGAAAGTAATCAGAGGATCCAGTCAGTGTGTGTGTGTGTGTGTGTGTGTGTGTGTGTGTGCGTGTGCGCACAAAGAAATGACTGAGGAGAGAAAATATACTGACACAAGTTCAACGTTGTGTGTGAAATCACACTGATGAAGGAGGTGTGGTAGGAAACACAAAGATCAGTCCCACTTGACAGATATGTGAGGTTATGGAAGTGATTGATGAAAAAAGCTTTTACACTACATGTCACATTCACCCATTCACACTCTCACATACACACACACACACACACACACACACCGATGAACAGCCATCAGGAGCAGTTTGAGATTCAGTATCTGCCCTAACTCACTTCAACAGGCAGACTGGAGGATCGAACCACTGATCGTCTGATCAGTGGACTACCCGCTCTACCCCTGAGCCACATCCGCCCCAAAATTAAAATGCAAAACATATTAAACTGAAAGATTTTAAAATGTGGAATCATGAACAAAATTTTTCTTAACGCTCCATCAGCGTTATTTGAAAGGTTTAAATAATAATATGTGTTAAATAAATCTTGTTCCTGATTGTGACCTCTGACAGGTTAAACGTTAAACATCATTTAGACATAGTGACACTAGCTTCACCTGGGCCTCTCCTCTGATGCCCTGCCTTTAACTGTAGTGTGATGGGATTGGTTCCTGAGGTCTGTGATGTCACAAACAATTATATTGACCGTTACCAGGGTTACAAACTTTATTTTTGCAGAGATACTTGTGTGGCTCCATCAGTTTTAAAGAATCACTGTGAGATTAGATTGCAGCATGCTATGCTAGTCGCAGCAATGCAGCCTGTAGCCCGTGAAGTACAAAGGGATTGTACACTAGTACCACTGGTATTTTAATTTAACATTTCTGGACATTTTCAATTATTAGTAAATAACATGTTTTTCTATCATTAATGAAACCAGAGATTCAGGAGATGATCAGGCTGAGAAGGATCAGCGATCCTGTCTCAGTGTCGAACTGCTGCAGGATGTATTTGTGTTCATCTGTGAGAAACTTTTATATTTCATCGTCTGATCTGAGACATCGAGCTCATTTCAAAGAAATACAAGAGAGGAAGGAAGGAGAGGCTGACAGAGACTGGAAAACTATCAGAATACAGAGTGTGCATGCATGTATGTGTGTGTGTGTGTGTGTGTGTGTGTCAGAGGTCGTGGAGGTGACTACACTGTCGACTTTAATCTCAGCACAGAGCTGAGCTGTTAGCCGCGCTCATATGCTGCACTGACTAAACCATTACTACCTCCATTAATCACAGCCTCATGTCCGCCCACATCAGCCGGCGCCACCGGACGGCCGCACAGGAAGAGCCATGCAGACTGTCAAAGTAAGAGCATGGATTTGTCTCTGAGAGGTGTGCTGTGGTCACATGACTGCTGAGAGGACAAGACACAAACAGATCATGAAAAATGCTGCTGCTGATGATGATGATGGTGATAATGATGATGGTGATGACGATGATGGTGATGATAATGATGATGATGATGATGATGGTGATGATGGTGGTGATGATGATGATGATGATGATGGTGATGATGATGATGATGGTGGTGGTGATGATGATGATGATGATGATGATGATGATGGTGATGATGTTGATGATGATGATGGTGGTGGTGATGATGGTGGTGATGGTGATGGTGATGGTGGTGATGATGGTGATGATGATAATGTTGATGATGGTGGTGATGATGATGGTGATGGTGGTGATGGTGGTGATGGTGATGATGATGGTGGTGATGATGATGGTGGTGATGGTGGTGATGATGATGATGGTGGTGATGATGATGATGGTGATGATGGTGATGGTGATGGTGGTGATTGTGATGGTGATGATGATGGTGATGGTGATGATGATGATGATGATAGTGATGATGGTGATGGTGATGGTGGTGATGGTGATGGTGATGACTACCTACAGCAACACTTCCTGTTTAATCGGTCCCACTTCCTGTTTAATCAGTCCCACTTCCTGTGTGATCAGTCCCATTTCCTGGTTTTGGGTCTCTGCAGTCTAAACAGTTGTTGGATCCTCCTCCACTGAATCAGACTGTCACCACCTGAAGGGATGCTCACGCTCTTCTGTACAACAGCTAATAGGAACGTCCTCTGTCTCTGAAATGAGCTGTGATTGGACAAAATCTCCTGAAGACAAGACGAGGAGCAGGAATCCAGTTTTCTCTCAGTGAATAACAATATGATCAAGCTGCCTACTGCAGCTTTAACTTTGTGGTAATGGAAATGACTCATGGATGGATCAGCACAGTTGTTACAATCCATCCTGAGGGGAACATGAACGTCAGGACTAAATGTCATGCTGATCCATCTCAGAGCTGCCCAAATATTTCAGTCTGAACTGAGTACAAACTTCACTGAGCGAGCAGAGCCAAAGTTTCCTGATGGAACAAACATGTTTCTGTCCTTCAGGCTGGAGGGATGGAGTGCCGAGGCATCTGGGACATGAGGTCTGTTATGCCCCGGTCTAGGGGTTTGGGTGCGTAACATAAGGATACACAGGAACATGGGAGTAAATGTACAGGTGAGCAATTTATTACTTCACACTCCAAACACACACGCTACAATATTGCACACAAAATGGAGCAAATGACGTCAGGGTGAACCCAGGTCAAAAACAACAAACAAAAAGCAACCTGTCTACTGACCGGCGAAATAACTGATTCCTAACAAAAACAAAAGAAACAAAAATACAATACTAGGCCTAACTCCCTAGGCTAAAGAAAAACATGAGTAAACAGGTACAACATAAATAGCAGCTCACCCTTACGCTCCGTGCAAACAATAATGTGTGACAGTGACTATTTACAATATACACAAACGACTCAGTTGGCCCTAAGGTGCTGGTCTGAACAAAAGAAACAATATTTATCGAGGCAAGCTAAATGACCACACGATAGCCACACAACAAAGTACTTATCAATCACAAAATCAGAGAAATGATACGATGCGCTGCTGCCATGTAGGAGAGTGGTCTCGTGGCTTCCGTGTGGCTGGTATTATGAAGGCCGAGCCCCTTGCTCAACCAATCCAGCCGTAGTGACGTCACGATCGTTGAGCGAATCACTGGCACACCTGTTAACAAGCATACGATCTCCGGACAGAAAGAGAGGTCTGACTCTCCACTAAACATACAAGTTAAATGCATATACATAGACATACACACATACACATAATAAGTACACGGATCATCATGCACATATACACATAATAAATACACAGGCGGCCGGGGGACGTAACAACGTCTTCATTTAGAGAAACACTGAGCAGCACACTCGTCATCCTCACTGTGAGGCCTTGCTTACTAAAGGAAGGTGTTTATCGATGAATGAAGACGCCTCACTGAGCAGAGAGCTCTGGCTCTGATCCATAAGCAGGTATGTCGGGGAAAGATAAGACGTTTATGGTTCATATTTACTCTCAGATTCTTCTGGATGGACGCGTCTGTCGGCACACACACTTATTTCTTATCCAGGGTTCGTATTAGCTGCCTGTGTAATGTGCTTAACACCGTGTTGGTGTGTAACCAGAGGTCTACCTGGCAGATACAGCTTTATTCTGTGTGATACAGAAAACATATCCTTCGACTTCAGCTCTTCTTTGGCCTGAAGCAGGAACAACGTGGGACACTGGTGGCTGAAGGTGCTGCTGTGCTGCAGTCCTAAATAAATCTGTCTGAAGATGGGAGCTGCTTCACTGAAACTTTGATATGAGTTTATAATGCTGTGTAAAGATGCTCTGCTCTCAGCACTGTTCGGATCAGCCGACGGTTTGGATCACATGTTTTGTAGGAAGTTTAGGAGAAAGTGTGAAGTAAAGCACCCGGCAAACACACAGCTGTGAGCCTGGATCGCTGGAACAGTTCCCATCACACCGAGGTTTCACACACAGACGAGTTTTTCTGGTCGTAAGCTTTCATAAAAACATTATAACAAGAAAACTATTACTCAGCATTAATAGAAGAAAACAAGAATAACCCCAGGTTTCTTTTCAGCACTGTAGCCAGGCTGACTGAGAGTCACAGCTCTATTGAGCCTTGTATTCCTTTAGCCCTTAGCAGTAATGATTTTATGAGCTTCTTTAATGACAAAATTCTAGCTATTAGAGGCAAAATTCATGACCTCCTGTCCTCAGATAG
The DNA here is from genome assembly GCA_035609425.1 of Epinephelus awoara. Lineage (NCBI taxonomy): Eukaryota > Metazoa > Chordata > Actinopteri > Perciformes > Serranidae > Epinephelus > Epinephelus awoara. The sequence goes on from CM069299.1 coordinate 44,252,537, forward strand.
TACCTATCTAACCTCAAACACAGCTGTAAGACCTAATGTATATTTAGATTGTGTCTCCCCAATTTCTCTTCAACAATTGACCGCAGTGATTAAACCTCTACTAAAAAAGCCCACCCTGGATCCAGAGGTGTTAGCCAACTATAGACCAATATCTAATCTTCCCTTTCTTTCAAAGATGCTTGAGAAAGTAGTCGCAGACCAGCTGTGTGATTTTCTCCATGACAATAATTTATTTGAGGAATTTCAGTCAGGATTTACAGTGCATCATAGCACTGAGACAGCATTAGTTAAAATTACAAATGACCTTCTGATTGCTTCAGACAAAGGACTCGTCTCTGTACTTGTTTTATTAGATCTTAGTGTGGCGTTTGACACTATTTCACACATGTATACTGCCACATACTAATATATACTTTCAACATATTGTACCACAGTAGCCAGAACTATAACGATAATATTATTACTTTGATGAATGTTGTTGTAAGCTACTACAGATTACTGTCATTTTATTATGCTGATCTGTTCTGTACGACATCTACTGCATGTCTGTCCGTCCTGGAAGAGGGATCCTTCCTCAGTTGCTCTTCCTGAGGTTTCTACCGTTTTTTTCCCCGGTAAAGGTTTTTTTTGGGGGAGTTTTTCCTGATCAGCTGTGAGGGTCTAAAGGACAGAGGGATGTCGTATGCTGTAAAGCCCTGTGAGGCAAATTGTGATTTGTGATATTGGGCTTTATAAATAAAATTGATTGAATTGATTGATTGATTGATATTGACCATCAAATTCTGCTACAGAGACTGGAACACTTAATTGGCCTAAAAGGTTCTGCACTAAGCTGGTTTAAATCTTATTTATCTGATCGTTTTCAGTTTGTTCACATTCATAATGAATCATTTTTACATACTAAAGCTTGTTTTGGAGTTCCGCAAGGTTCTGTGTTCGGACCAATCGTATTTATTCTATATATGCTTCCTTTATGCAACATCATTAGAAATCACTCTGTAAATTTCCACTGTTATGCGGATGATACACAGTTGTATTTATCTCTGAAGCCAGAAGAAAGTAATCAATTAACTAAACTTCATAATTGCCTTAAAGACATAAAAACCTGGATGAGCACCAATTTCCTGATGTTAAATTCAGACAAAACTGAAGTTATTGTTCTTGGCCCCAAACAACTCAGAGACTCTTTATCTGATGACATAGCTTCTCTCGATGGCATTGCTCTGGCCTCTAGCACTACCGTAAGAAACCTCGGAGTAACATCTGATCAAGATCTGTCTTTTAATTCTCATTTAAAACAAACCTCACAAACTGCATTTTTTCAGCTGCGTAAAATTGAGAAAATTAGGCCTATCCTGACCCGAAAAGATGCAGAACAATTGGTCCACGCTTTTGTTACCTCAAGGCTGGATTACTGTAACTCTCTATTATCAGGTAGCTCTAGTAAGCCCTTAAAAACTAATTCAGAATGCAGCAGCACGTGTACTAACAGAAACTAAGAAAGGAGATCATATTTCTCCTGTTTTAGCTACTCTGCACTGGCTCCCTGTAAAATCCAGAATTGAATTTGAAATCCTACAGTTAACTTATAAAGCTCTAAATGGTCAAGCTCTGTCATATCTTAGAGAGCTCATAGTGCCATATTATCCCACCAGAACTCTGCGCTCTGAGAATGCAGGGTTACTCGTGGTCCCAAAGTCTCCAAAAGTAGATCAGGAGCCAGAGCCTTCAGCTATGAGGCTCCTCTCCTGTGGAATCATCTTCCTGTTACGGTCCGGGAGGCAGACACCGTCTCCACATTTAGGACTAGACTTAAGACTTTCCTCTTTGATAAAGCTTATAGTTAGGGCTGGCTCAGGCTTGCCTTGTACCAGCCCCTAGTTAGGCTGACTTAGGCCTAGTCTGCCGGACGACCCCCTATAATACACTGGGCACCTTCTCTCTCTCTCTCTCTCTCTCTCTCTCTCTCTCTCTCTCTCTCTCGTGTCCTATTACTGCATCTTGTTAACTCATCCATTCTGGATGTCACTAACTCGGCTTCTTCTCCAGAACCTTTGTGCTCCACTATCTCTCAGGTTAACTCGTATTGCAGCGGTGCCTGGATAGTGTGACATGTGTGGTTGTGCTGCTGCCGTGGTCCTGCCAGATGCCTCCTGCTGCTGCTGTTATCATTAGTCATACTTCTTCTGTTATTATACACATATGATTATTGTCACAAATGTATACTATCAGATATTAATATATTATTATTAATCATAATATTAATGTTTTTGTAAGCTACTGTCATTACCGTCTGTCCTGCATCTCTCTCTCTCTCTCTCTCTGTCTCTCTCTCTCTGTCTTGCTCTCTGTCTCTCTCTCTTTCTGTCATACGGATTACTGTTAATTTATCATGTTGATCTGTTCTGTGTGACATCTATTGCACGTCTGTCCGTCCTGGAAGAGGGATCCCTCCTCAGTTGCTCTTCCTGAAGTTTCTATCATTTTTTTCCCCGGTAAAGGGTTTTTTGGGGGAGTTTTTCCTGATCAGCTGTGAGGGTCCAAAGGACAGAGGGATGTCGTATGCTGTAAAGCCCTGTGAGGCAAATTGTGATTTGTGACATTGGGCTTTATAAATAAAATTGATTGATTGAAAATATACAAACCTAAATCAAAGCATCAGGACGCTGTTTAACACCCAATGTATTGACCTGTGAATCCTTATTATCCATACCTTAACCTTAACTTTGACACAGTGACAGCTACACTCTGTGAATGTTACCTAAACAAAGACCTGTCAGTCAAAGAGGCTGTGATGTGTAACTTTAAGCCTTAATAAAACGTGAACAGGTGAGTTGTATGAAAATGCTGAAATGATCTCTAGAGACCAAACAGCCTGTAAACATGTTTATTTCTACATGTTAACATGGAGCTCTGTGGAGACGCGCTCACTCTGGGAGACAACCTCTAGTGGACTTTAGGTTGAACTGCAGGTTTGGATTAATGTTTCAATCTTGGATAATGAGGTTTGCTCTGTTTTTAAGGCACAGACCTCGATACAGATTTATAAATCCACGAACAGCTCCAGACACCAAATTATTTTTGTTAAAAGCAAATAAATAAATAAATGTACCTCAGTACAAAATGTAGAAATGTGAGGGACATTCACATCAGAGACATATGATCTACATGACTGCTCAGACTGTTCATATTTCCTCAGATTATATAATCAAATCATTAATTTCTATCTTTGTAAATGGACTGATAAATTATACAACTCTGAAATTGTACGTTTGGGCATTTTTCCACATCAGATATAAAGACAGGAGATACAGAAAGCATTCAATATAATTCATCCCACAGAGTTTACCTCATAACTACATTTAATCAACTCTGGTTACAAAATATATCTGAGTTTTTTTATTGTCTTATTGCCCGATTCTCTTATTGTCTGATTGTCTTATTGTCTGATTGTCTGGTTGTCTTATTGTCTGATCGTCTGATTGTCTTATTGTTTGATTGTCTTATTTTGTTATTGTCTGATTGTCTGATCGTCTTATTGTCTGATTGTCTCTTCGGTAGGAGGGACGTCCTTGTCCACTGAGCTTCTACAGACATACAGGAATAAAGTCTAATTGAATCATGTTCTTATCATAGTTTCAGGTCAGTTTGATTTATATAAATGTTCTAAGAAAACTGCTGCCAAATGTATTTAATTTAATAATTTATTCTAAATTAGAATCATTGTTAATTTTTCTGGTCTCTGTAAATATCTGTAAATAAGTTTTACAGTAGAGAAAGAAACATTTCTGTTGGAGCTGTGTGGACACACACGTTGTTGTTGTTGGTTTGTTTTTATTGAGTTGAATGCAGCACTCGGATGAAAACCGATGTTGCTTCCAGCTCTCTCTCTCTCTCTCACACACACACACACACACACACACACACACACACACACACACACACACAGCTCTCACAGCTCTCACAGCTTCTCTCACACTGACAGCTTTTATTTTGTCGTGTCCTCAGGTTGAATCTCACCTGCTCTGCTTCCTGCTCTGCAGCGTCCTGTGGCCGGTCTCAAACATCAGCTCGTATCATGTTACAGAGCTTTCAAACATCCAGGACAGGAAACTCTTTCCTCTCTGTGTGTCTGTGTGCAGACGCTGATTCAAAGGATGCTGTGCTGAAATGTTTGATGTGAGCTGGTTTGTTTGGAGCTCGGTGGTTTTCTAAATATCTAAATGTCATGACAGCATTTGAACCAACACACGTGTTCGTCCATCTCTCAGTACTACTGACTCCTCCGTCCTGTCTGAGGCCCTGATAAGATAAAACCTTTATATAGTTTCACCGTTCACCGTTTCATCAAACTGTAGTTTCAATCAAACAAACAGGAGGACATGCTGCGTCTGTTGGGGACTATTGTCAGGGCGGATTAATCAAATCAAATCAAATCAAACTTTATTTATATAGCACTTTTCATACATTCAAAATGCAGCACAAAGTGCTTCACAAAATAAAAACATACAACAAAAATATTGCATTCATATTGATGATGATAAAAACCTATCTTTGTTACATTTTTGATGTGTGGAATAAAACTAAGCTCAGAGTCAAAAATGACGCCCAGGTTCTTTACACATTGTGAAGGTTTAAAATCTTGTAGTTTTGCTTCCTGCTTCTGAAGAGTGCAGACGCTTTCCTGCTTGCTCCAGCCTGCTTCCTTCTTTTCTTTGCTTTTTAATCGTTTTACTCCTTCTACAAATCCTGGAAAATCTCTATATCCATCATTTCATGAATTATTTTAAGTAAATCAAGACTTTGAAGAACATTTTTATATTTTTAACCGATCTGACGAGCCAGCAGCATGTCCGGGGGAAGAAACCAAACAAATTCTTTCTGTGAACGCTGTCGGAGATATCAACAAGAAATTAATGAGCTACAAGCACGGATTTTTGCTTTAGAATCTGAAAAAGGACTTCACAAGATGCTCCCAGTGACATCCGGTGGTAAGAAGCCGACAGTTACTTTCAGTAAAAAGGGTGAAAAACCTGCTACTTTCCTCTTTTCATTATGAAATTGACAAAGAAAAGCTGTACGTGTTCAACCAGATCTTACGTAGAACAAGGGAGAGGTACTTTTCTGAAATTATTGAAAACTGCAGTAACAACACGCGTGTCTTATTTGCAACAGTGAACAGATTAACAAACCCTCCAGCTCAACTGCCGTTGGAACTGATCTCCACATCTAAGTGTAATGAGTTTGCAGCATTCTTTTGTGACAAGATTCAGACCACTAAAAATTCCATCATTTCCACAACACCAATAGCAACCCTGCAGCCACCTAGACACTTAGAGCTGACCCATTTTGCACCTGTAACTGACAAAACTGTCCAAGAGATCATCACCAGTCTGAGTTCATCTAAATGCTGCCTTGATGTGTTACCCTCTAGATTTCTAAAGTCTGTGCTGAGCAGTTTGTTACCACCACTCGCTCACATAGTTAACATGTCACTACAGTCTGGAACATTCCCAAAGGCCTTGAAAACTGCGGTCATAAAGCCTCTCCTAAAGAAGAGCAGTCTTGATGCCACAGTACTGAACAACTACCGGCCCATTTCAAATCTGCCGTTTTTAGGCAAAGTCCTTGAGAAAGTTGTTTACCAACAGCTGACTGACTTTCTCCTAATGAACAACTCCTTTGATGTTTTCCAGTCAGGTTTTAGACCCCATCACAGCACTGAGACCGCTCTTATTAAGGTGACAAATGACATCCGCCTGAACACTGACGCAGGCAAACTCTCAGTTTTAGTCCTGCTAGATCTGAGTGCTGCTTTTGACACTGTCGATCATGAGATCCTGTTACAGAGATTAGAGGACTGGGTGGGCATCTCTGGCAATGCCCTAAATTGGTTGAAGTCCTATCTAGAAGACAGGAGGTACTTTGTTGAAATTGGTAACTGTGCCTCAGAGCACATGGCCTTGACCTGTGGGGTGCCCCAAGGGTCAATCCTGGGACCCCTTCTGTTCAATCTATACATGCTGCCTTTAGGCCAGTTAATACAAAGTAATAATGTGTCCTACCACAATTATGCAGACGACACTCAGATCTATGTGTCACTGACAGCAGGTGAATATGGACCAGTAGATTCACTCTGTCACTGCATCCAACAGGTCAGTGTGTGGATGCAAAACAACTTTCTCCAGCTAAATTCAGACAAGACTGAAGTCATCGTATTTGGTCCACAGAAACAAAGAGAAAGTGTCAGCAGTCACCTCCAGTCTCTCTCTCTAAAACCTACAAATCAGGTTAGAAATCTCGGGGTAATAATGGACTCAGACTTGAACTTTGACAGCCACATCAAATCAATAACATCAGCAGCCTTTTACCATCTAAAAAACATTGCCAAAATCAAAGGTATAGTGTCTAAACCTGACTTGGAGAGACTTATCCATGCATTTGTCTCTAGTAGGTTAGACTACTGTAACGGCCTGCTCACTGGCCTCTCCAAACGGGCCGTAAGACAGCTGCAGTACATCCAGAATGCTGCTGCTCGGGTCCTGACCAGAACCAGGAAGTACGAGCACATTAGTCCTGTGCTCAGGTCTCTACACTGGCTTCCTGTGGCTCAGAGAATAGACTTTAAAGCAGCTCTGCTTGTGTACAAGTCTCTCCACGGCCTAGCACCAAAGTACATCTCTGACATGTTAGTGCCATATGAACCATCGCGGACTCTGAGGACCTCAGGGACCGGCCTCCTGCTGGTGCCCAGAGTCAGGACTAAACATGGGGAATCAGGGTTCCAGTTTTATGCAGCTAAAATCTGGAACAGTCTTTCTGAAGATGTGAGACAGGCCTCTACTCTGACAATGTTCAAATCTAGGATCAAAACAGCTCTATTTCACTGTGCATATGACTGAAAGGATCTTATCTGCACTCTTCTCTTTTCAAGTTCATTTTATAATGATTATTTATGTTTTTATTTTGTATTGTGATTTTAATGCATTTTCTTCTTCTGTAAAGCACTTTGAATTACTTTGTGTACGAATTGTGCTCTACAAATAAACTTGCCTTGCCTTGCCTTGCCTTGTTAAAAGTTTCCCTCTCTTGCCTTCAGGACCAATGATTAAAACCTCTGTTTTGTCCTGGTTGAGCTGTAGGAAATCCACTGCCATCCATGACTTGATATCTAAAATACAGTTAAAAGGGTATCAATTGGCCCTGTGTCATCAGGAGACACGGTGATGTACAGTTGTGTGTCATCTGCGTAACTGTGGAAGTTGATGCCGTGCCTCCTGATGACGTCCCCAAGGGGAAGCATATATAGATAAAAAAGAAGTTGACTCGAACCTTGGGGCACCCCACACCTGATTTCAAGTGTTCTTGAGGAACATGTATCCATACTTACAAAGAAACAACGATCTGTGAGATAAGAGCTGAACCAGTTAAAAACAGTACCAGAGAGGCCCACCAGGTTTCTGAGTCTGTTCAATAAAATGTGGTGATCTACTGTATCAAAGGCAGCGCTTAGATCCAGTAGTACCAAGACCAAGTTTTTGTGAATCCGCATTAAACCTGATATCATTTAAAATCTTTAAAAGGGCTGTCTCCGTACTGTGGTTCATCCTAAAACCAGATTGATATTTCTCTAAAATATTGTTTCCTTTTAAAAAATAATTTACTTGGTGAAAAACCAGTTTTTCTAAAATCTTACTTAAAAACCGCATGTTGGATACAGGTCGGTAATTATTAAAAATGTTGGGATCTAAATTACTCTTCTTCAGAAGGGGCTTCACCACTGCCGTTTTGAAGGTAGTGGGGAAGACACCTGTCTGAAGAGAGTTATTTACTATATTTAAAATCTGTTCCTCAAAGAACCCATAAAATGTTTTTAAAAGTGATGTGGGAATAGGATCTAAAAGGCAGGTTGTTGGGTTTACCTGGGAGAAAACTCGACCAAGTGTCCTTGCATCAACCAGGGCAAAACTCTCCAGTGTTTCCTCAGGTAAAAGCAATGATCCAGGTGTGTTAAAACTTACATTCTGTTGGGATAAAAGACTGGATCTGATGTCATCGATTTTACTTCTGAAGTGGTCTGCAAAGTCCTCACAGAGGGCGTCTGTTGACGTCTTGGATGGTTTGTTAAAATTAGTGCTAGTTAAAAGATCGAAAGTGGAGAACAGGAATTTGGGGTTGTTTTTATTATCTGTAATGAGTTTTGAAAAGTGGGATATTCTTGCCTGTTTGATTGTATTATTGTAGGTTTTGAGTTGTTCACGTGATATTTCGTGCTCTGTACCTTATGATTGTCTCTATCGGGAATGTTTCTGGTGAGGGTGTTAGTGACAAATGAGACCGGTAGGGGAGCTAGCAGAGGGAACAGTACTCGGAGCAACTGCTGGTGCAGGTAGAGGTAGAGTTTCTGTGGAGGGGGCGTGTGATGTAAACAGTCAGTCATGTGGTGCAGATTGAACAGCGTGCTGGATGTTTGCGGATAGCATGTGGCTACCCAGCCTGTTGGAGTGCAGTCCGTCGGTCCTGAAGAAGGAGGACCGGTTCCAAAACAGATTAAAATTGTCAATAAAACCAAGGCCACGGGCATTGCAGGCGGACAGGAGCCAGGTGTGGAGAGAGAGGGTACAGGAGAAGCGTGCCGCTTCACGCCCAAGTGTGGGGATTGGGCTGGAGATAAAAACAGACTTTCCACAGCTGCTTAAAAAGTTAAAAAGGGCAATGAAGTCCTTTTTGGTAAGCTCAGACTGTTGGCGAGCTAAATCGTTCATCCCAACATGTACTACCACTCGGTTAATGGAGGACGGTAACGTTAGTGAGCGCAGCAGCCCCGGGAGCTTATCCAGGATGACCGGGACTGTGGCTCCAGGGAAACAGCGAGTGGCAGCGTTAAAGAAACAGATGTTTCTCATTATGGAGTCCCCCACTATCAGAGTGGTTGGGGGAAAGAGGGGACGAGGAGAGGACAACCGCGGCTCACCGGGGGAAGGTGGTCCGGACCGTGTGCTGGGGTCCCTGGGAGAGGAGTCCAAGCAGAGGAGTGTTGCGCCAAGGCAGCGGCACCAGTCCCGTGAGGAGGATTATCTCCCGGTTTAGGGTAGTGGGAATATCCGGAGCGTCTCAGCACAGCCTCCTTCAGGATCTTACGCCGAGATGCGGAGGTCGTTGCACGGAAAGACCGGCTGAACACCGCCTGCTGCCGGTGGAGAGGAAGCCGCGCTCGGAGAGGGGTCCAGGTCTTGACGAGACGGAGCCGGAGCCTGGGCCTGGGCCGGATCATCCCCAGGCAGAACCGCAAAGCGGTTTGAGAGGCTCAGGCGAGGAGGTGAAGCGGTCCCTTGCACTGCTGTCTTACCACCTCGGCCCAGGATGACTGATGGTTAGGTGTCGAGCAGGAGGAAGGCCGAGGACAGGTGGAGGGGTCCCACGGAGCTGTGTCCTGGAGGGCTGCGGTAGGGGAGACAATCCGCAGTGACTGCTTGTGCGCCACATCTAAGCAGCTAGCCAGAAGTGACTCTTTGTTTTTCAGCTCATCCGAGAGCCAGCGGATGTCCTCTTTAAGGTCAGTGATCTTTTTGTTTGCTTTCCTCAGTAATAGATCTTCTTCACTGACCATAGCTGTTCCGGCTAGCTTAGCCATCCGGCTAAGGCTAAGCTAGCTTGATATGTTTGTGCGGTGGGCTTTCCAGTCCACAGGCTAGCTGAAAACGTGCAACAGTGTGTGCGTTGAATGGATCATGATGAAGGAACATGTCACCAAATACAGAAGTGCAGTTGCCAGAAGAAAATGTTGACATTGTACATTTCTACTAACCACAAATACATTTAATACCAATCACACCAATGTTTGTAAAGTGACGTAGTATCTGAGCGGACTGTGTCGTCAGGACACCAGGAGAGACACCTGTTGAGCTCCAGACACTGTTCAACACCAACAAAGTACCCAACCAGTTGTTATTTAGCAAGTCATCACTGTTTCTTCCAAACTGAGGTGTTTAGTGACCTGTCGCTGTTTCCAGCAGCCTTTGCAGTCACCACATGTGGCTGTATGTAATGACCTGATGCTGTTTCCAGCAGCCTTTGCAGTCACCACATGTGGCTGCATGTAGCCTTTGTAGTCACCACATGTGGCTGTATGTAATGACCTGTCGCTGTTTCCAGCAGCCTTTGCAGTCACCACATGTGGCTGCATGTAGTGACCTGATGCTGTTTCCAGCAGATTTTTGGGCACCAAACGAGTGTTTATTAGCAACCCACTGCTGTTTTTACAGCCAGGACAGTGCCCTGATAAAATGTTGGTGCCCTGCAGGAACTGTGTCTCTAAACTGGATATTTTAAGCCAAGATATGATCCCTTCCTGACCATAATCAGGTGGTGTTTGTGCTTAAACATAACTGCACTTTAACCACAGTGTTGTTGAAATGGAAATGTTTAACATGATAACGTGCAGACATATCATATCTGTGGTTTTCAGAAACCCACAGTGACAATAATTATTCCTGTGATTTGGTCGACTACAGTAATGTGGTTCATTGATGTGTTTTAAACAACAGTGGAGGAGGGAGATCTGTCAGGCTGCATAAACACACACTGAACATGTTAATATTTACATTTGTGGACAGAGGAAGGAGATGCATCAGAAATTGTGGACGAAGCTCAAAATGTTGGACTCAACTTCAGAAGGCAGCGTTTTGTTTTTCAGCAGTGTCGGTCAGTTTGAAGCAGCTCCTGTTCAGAGCTCCTGTTCAGAGCTCCTGCTGTGAGCGCTGTAACAAAGCCAACACTGTTTTATACAAACTGTTTTATTCTGCCTGAAACCAGTCACATTGTACTCACATCGTACTCTCACAGGACTGAAGGACTGAAGCCAACTGGCTCCTCTGATGTGGGACAGGGAGGAAAATGAAGATTAAACAGATCATTTAATGACTTTATCAAACTGTCCGTCCCTCTCTAATGACGCTCATCTTATTAATACAACAGATGACCAATTATCTAATTATAACAATGAGACCACCTGCCTCAGGTCAACCTGAACACAGCATTAGACTCACACTGTCAGTACCCGTCTCACCTGCTGCTGTCTGCTGTTTGAAAAAGACAGAAGGCTGAAGAACAGTCCACGTGTTTCTGTGTCTTCACCACTAACAGACTCCAGCTAACATCTGATTGTCAGGTCATCATCACCTTGAAAGGATTCCTGCAGTTCGGCCCGGAGAGAAGCCGTGATAGGCCAAGGCATTTCTCTTCACTGTGGAACGTGTTTGGCTTTCTGACAAGGACCATCAGTTTAATGACCTCAGCATGTCGGCCTCAAACACAGAGATGAAAGCTGGCCTGTCACTTTCACTTCAGCCTTCTGAATCCACAGCAGCATGACGACGACTATCTGTGAAACACACATTTCAAAACATAAATAATGTAACGTACATTTCTTAAAGTAGACACAGAAATCAAAGATGGTCAGGTCTCCTTCATATGGTACCGCAGCTTTAAACTCTAGCTCCTTCACCTTCAGCTTCGTCTCACCTCAACATTTTCATGTGTTTGTTCTCCAGATTTCAGTCTCTGCACGTTTCCCACATCAAACCTTCAGTGTTACCCTCGCAGCGTGCCACCATGTTTTTCTTTTGTCGGCAGGACTGAATATAAAACACGCCTTCGTTCTTGTGTTCATGCCGGCAGCACACACTCTCCATTATTTCTGTTTCTACTTCATGGTGCAGCTCAGATGTGTGTTCTCTGTAACGTACAGACTGTGAGGTGAGAAGAATCCATCCAACAGTCTGTGTGTCCAAATCTTCAGCACAGGTTCACAAGTCTGCAGATTAACACACTGTGACAGTTTGAGGTTGGAGGGATTCATAATGAACTCAGCATTCTAACATCAGCTCTCTGTATTTACTGACGTCGTCCTCAATTGTCGGATCTTTCTCTGACGCATAGTTAAACCCACACTATCAGTCCCACCTTCACATTCATTCAGTCATTAGACCTTAAGACCTGCATGTGACTGAAACTCAGGAGACCTTTCTCAATCTGAAGGGCAGCAGCTGAAGACGTACCTTTATACACAACACACATTACAGGGTTTAAAACTCAACTCAACTTTATTCATACAGTCACATGGCAAAACTGGAATAACAGACACACAAACAACTGAACAGAAAGTTTTTCAAGGCTAGAAAATTACTACAATGAGACATTAAATATTAAAAACAGCAAACCAAACAAAACTAACACAGCAAACGGATAATAAAACTCTGTAGGATAAAAAGAAGGTAAACAATAAAATAGAATAAAAATACACAGGAGGGATAAAATAAGGTAAAACCCAATGGTTAAAACTTAAAAATCAAGACTGTAATATTTCATACACTTTAAAACACTAAAGTCTGACGGCCTCTGACATCTGAGGATGACATGGGTGTTTAGTCCCACACTGTAAAATGTTCTAATAATATTAAATGTGATTGTTTTTATTTGAATGTTCAGACATGAAACAGACTTCACACAGCTCAGAATTTTAAAACCACCTCACACCAAACAAACGCAGATCAGGAGCAATACTCTCATAATTTTATTCCAATTTGTCCGTGACAGTGACCCTGCTTGAAAAAGTGATTCAGTGTTACGCCAATGTTACTGCAGTTCCACGCCCAAAGTAAACGTTGTGCTTTCAGACCCATTCTCATTCTGAAGTCTTTTTGATTTCTGCATCGATGCTGATGAAAAATCAGGTTTTTATTATTTCCTGTTAAAACAAACTTTTTGTTGAAAAGACACAACAACATGTAACAGGAATAAACTGACATGCCATCCCAGAACGACGACAACAGACACAATCACGACACCGAACACATCAAACATAGACATTAAACGTCACCTGACCAAACAGCAACACAGAGTCAGGAGGGAGAAAGTGTCGCTGAAGTAATGTTGTATTTGCAGTAAAACAAGAGAACTGTAAAACATTGTGTCTCCAGTTTGAGATCCGCCTCCTCTGACTCTACAGGACATGCCTCCTCTGACTCTACAGGACACATGTCCTCTGACTCTACAGGACACGCCTCATCTGACTCTAGAGGACACGCCTCATCTGACTCCACAGGACACGCCTCATCTGACTCTACAGAACACATGTCCTCTGACTCTGCAGGACACATGTCCTCTGACTCTACAGGACACATGTCCTCTGACTCTACAGGACACATGTTCTCTGACTCTACAGGACACATGTCCTCTGACTCTACAGGACACGCCTCATCTGACTCTAGAGGACACGCCTCATCTAACTCCACAGGACACGCCTCATCTGACTCTACAGAACACATGTCCTCTGACTCTACAGGACACATGTCCTCTGACTCTACAGGACACATGTCCTCTGACTCTACAGGACACGCCTCATCTGACTCTAGAGGACACGCCTCATCTGATTCCACAGGACACATGTCCTCTGACTCTACAGGATAGGCCTGCTCTGACTCTACAGGACACGCCTCATCTGACTCTACAGAACACATGTCCTCTGACTCTACAGGACACGCCTCATCTGACTCTAGAGGACACGCCTCATATGACTCCACAGGACACATGTCCTCTGACTCTATAGGACACATGTCCTCTGACTACAGAACACATGTCCTCTGACACTACAGGACACATGTCCTCTGACTCTACAGAACACATGTCCTCTGACTCTACAGGACACATGTCCTCTGACTCTACAGGACACACCTCCTCTGACTCTATAGAACACATATCCTCTGACACTACAGGACACATGACCTCTGACTCTACAGGACACGCCTCCTCTGACTCTACAGAACACATATCCTCTGACTCTACAGGGCACATGTCCTCTGACTCTACAGGACACATATCCTCTGACACTACAGGACACATGTCCTCTGACTCTACAGGACACGCCTCCTCTGACTCTACAGAACACATATCCTCTGACACTACAGGACACATATCCTCTGACTCTACAGGACACGCCTCCTCTGACTCTACAGAACACATGTCCTCTGACACTACAGGACACATGTTCTCTGACTCTACAGGACACGCCTCCTCTGACTCTACAGAACACATATCCTCTGACACTACAGGACACATATCCTCTGACTCTACAGGACACGCCTCCTCTGACTCTACAGAACACATGTCCTCTGACACTACAGGACACATGTTCTCTGACTCTACAGGACACGCCTCCTCTGACTCTACAGAACACATATCCTCTGACACTACAGGACACATGTCCTCTGACTCTACAGGACACGCCTCCTCTGACTCTACAGAACACATGTTCTCTTACTCTACAGGACACATGTCCTCTGACTCTACAGGACATGCCTCCTCTGACTCTACAGAACACATGTCCTCTGACACTACAGGACACATGTTCTCTGACTCTACAGGACACGCCTCCTCTGACTCTACAGAACACATATCCTCTGACACTACAGGACACATATCCTCTGACTCTACAGGACACGCCTCCTCTGACTCTACAGAACACATGTCCTCTGACACTACAGGACACATGTTCTCTGACTCTACAGGACACGCCTCCTCTGACTCTACAGAACACATATCCTCTGACACTACAGGACACATGTCCTCTGACTCTACAGGACACGCCTCCTCTGACTCTACAGAACACATACCCTCTGACACTACAGGACACATATCCTCTGACTCTACAGGACATGCCTCCTCTGACTCTACAGGACACGCCTCCTCTGACTCTACAGGACACATGTTCTCTTACTCTACAGGACACATGTCCTCTGACTCTACAGGACATGCCTCCTTTGACTCACAGCTTTTTGACTCTGCAGGACACGCCTCCTCTGACTCTACAGGACATGCCTCCTCTGACTCTACAGGACACATGTCCTCTGACTCTACAGAACACATATCCTCTGACTCTACAGTTCAATTTTCAATTCAATTCAATTTTATTTATAAAGCCCAATATCACAAATACAATTTGCCTCACAGGGCTTTACAGCATACGACATCCCTCTGTCCTTTAGACCCTCACAGCGGCTAAGGAAAAACTCCCCAAAAAAACCCCTTTACCGTGGGGAAAAAAATGGTAGAAACCTCAGGAAGAGCAACTGAGGAGGGATCCCTCTTCCAGGACGGACAGACGTGCAGTAGATGTCGTACAGAACAGATCAGCATAACAAATTAACAGTAATCTGTATGACACAATACAGTAATCGGTATGACATCCTCGGTAATGACAGTAGCTTACAATAACATTCATGAAAGTAATAATACTATCGTTATAGTTCTGGCTACTGTGGTACAATATGTTGAAAGTATATATTAGTATCAGGCAGTCTACATGTATGATAATATCATATGTCTATAATAGCAGTAGAAGTATGACTAATGATTAATGATGGCAGCAGCAGCAGCAGCAGCAGGCATCTGGCAGGACCACGGCAGCAGCACAACCACACACGTCACACTATCCAGGCACCGCTGCAATACGAGTTAACCTGAGAGACAGTGGAGCACAAAGGCTCCGGAGAAGAAACCGAGTTAGTGACATCCAGAATGGCCGAGTAAAATAGATACAGTAATAGGATACGAGAGAGAGAGGGAGAGAGAGAGAGCGAGAGCGAGAGAGAGAGAGAGAGAGAGAGAAGGTGCCCGGTGCATTAAAGGTGGTCCTCCGGTAGACTAGGCCTAAGTCAGCCTAACTAGGGGCTGGTACAAGGCAAGCCCGAGCCAGCCCTAACTATAAGCTTTATCAAAGAGGAAAGTCTTAAGTCTAGCCTTAAATGTGGAGACGGTGTCTGCCTCCCGGACCGTAACAGGAAGATGATTCCACAGGAGAGGAGCCTGATAGCTGAAGGCTCTGACTCCTGAACTACTTTTGGAGACTTTAGGGACCACGAGTAACCCTGCGTTCTCAGAGCGCAGAGTTCTGGTGGGATAATAAGGCACTATGAGCTCTCTAAGATATAATGGAGCGTGACCATTTAGAGCTTTATAAGTTAACAGTAGGATTTTAAATTCAATTCTGGATTTTACAGGGAGCCAGTGCAGAGAAGCTAAAACAGGAGAAATATGATCTCGTTTCTTAGTTCCTGTTAGTACACGTGCTGCTGCATTCTGAATTAGCTGAAGAGTTTTTAATGATTTACTAGAGCTACCTGATAGTAGAGAGTTACAGTAATCCAGCCTCGAGGTAACAAAAGCGTGGACCAATTTTTCTGCATCTTTTTGGGTCAAGATAGGCCTAATTTTTGCAATATTACGCAGATGAAAAAATGCAGTCCGTGAGGTTTGTTTTAAATGAGAATTGAAAGACAGATCTTGATCAAATGTTACTCCGAGGTTTCTTACGGTAGTGGTAGAGGCCAGAGCAATGCCATCGAGAGAAACTATGTCATCAGATAAAGAGTCTCTGAGTTGTTTGGGGCCAAGAACAATAACTTCAGTTTTGTTTGAAATTAACATCAGGAAATTGGTGCTCATCCAGGTTTTTATGTCTTTAAGACAATTATGAAGTTTAGTTAATTGATCCCTTTCTTCTGGCTTCATCGATAAATACAACTGGTCATTTGTAATTTTCACTAGAGCTGTCTCAGTGCTATGATGCGCTCTAAATCCTGACTGTAATTCCTCAAATAAATTATTATCCTGGAGAAAATCACACAGCTGGTCTGCGACTACTTTCTCAAGGATCTTTGACATAAAGGTAAGATTAGATATTGGTCTATAGTTGGCTAACACCTCTGGATCCAGGGTGGGCTTTTTTAGTAGAGGTTTAATTACAGCTACCTTAAAAGACTGTGGTACATAGCCTGTTAATAAGGATATATTGATCATGTCTAATATATGGGTGTTAACTAAAGGTAAGACCTCCTTGAGTAGCCTAGTTGGGATGGGGTCTAAGAGACACGTTGATGATTTAGATGATGAAATCACTGCGGTCAATTCTTGAAGAGAAATTGGGGAGAAGCAATCTAAATAAATATTAGGTGTTACAGCTGTGTTTGAGGTTAGATAGGTACTATCTGAGGACAGGAGATCATGAATTTTGCCTCTAATAGCTAGAATTTTGTCATTAAAAAAGCTCATAAAATCATTACTGCTAAGGGTTAAAGGAATACAAGGCTCAATAGAGCTTTGACTCTCAGTCAGCCTGGCTACAGTGCTGAAAAGAAACCTAGGGTTATTTTTGTTTTCTTCTATTAAAGCTGAGTAATAGTTTGCTCTGGCATTGCGGAGGCCCCTCTTATAAGTTTTGAGACTGTCTGCCCAGATTACACGAGATTCTTCCAGTTTGGTTAATCGCCAATTCCTTTCAAACTTTCGCGATATTTGCTTTAATTTACGGGTTTCAGAGTTATACCAAGGAGCGAACTTTCTTTGTTTTGTTAACTTCTTTTTAAGAGGAGCTACAGAGTCAAGTGTTGTTCGCAGCGAGCTTACGGAGCTATCAACAAATTGATCAATTCGGGAGAGGTTAAAGTCGGTACGGGAAACCTCTGTTACTAAAGGACTTGGGATTGAATTTAACGACGGAGTAATCATTTTCTTAAATTTTGCGACAGCACTATCTGATAAACATCTGGTATAGTAACTGTTGCTAAGTGGCGTGTAGTCGAGTAAAAAGAAATCAAAAGTAATCAAAGAATGATCCCATAGCGAGCGATTCTGTGGAAAGACTGTTAGGTTATCAATTTCAATTCCATACGTCAGAACTAGATCGAGGGTATGGTTAAAACAGTGAGTGGGTTCACGTACACCCTGACTGAAGCCAATGGAGTCTAATAATGAGATAAACGCGGTAGCCAGGGAGTCATTATCAACGTCGACATGAATGTTAAAGTCGCCTACAATAATAACTTTATCTGATTTTAGAACTAAACTGGATAAAAACTCTGAGAATTCAGATATAAATTCGGAATATGGGCCAGGAGCACGGTACACAATAAAAAATAAAAGTGGCTGCGAGGTTTTCCAGGTCGGATGTAAAAGACTAAGAACAAGGCTTTCAAAAGAATTATAATCTAGTTTAGGTTTGGCGCTGATTAACAGACTAGAGTTAAAAATGGCTGCAACTCCCCCTCCTCGGCCGCTGCCTCGAGGAATGTGGGTATTATTATGACTGGGAGGAGTGGATTCATTTAGACTAACATATTCATCAGGACACAGCCAGGTTTCAGTGAGACTGAGTAAATCAATATGATTATCTGATATTAATTCGTTTACTAACACTGCTTTAGACGAAAGAGACCTGATATTTAACAGTCCGCATTTAATTCTCCTGTTTTGTCTTTCTGTCACAGAAGAGGTTTTAATTTCTATGAGGTTGTTTTGCACAACTCCTCTTTGTTTAATTTTAGATTTAAATAATTTAGGTGGTCGAGGGACAGACACCGTCGGTATAAAACTATGAAAACTATGGCTGGGTAAGTGAACTAGAAGCTCAGAGAGGCGTATAGGACTGCAGCTCTCTGTCCTGGTCTCAACTCTGGGTTGTCAGGGATTTAATCTGCTAATAAAATTTTCCAGGTTCCTAGAAATGAGAGCAGCTCCATCCAAAGTGGGATGAATGCCGTCTCTCCTAATGAGACCCGGTTTTCCCCAGAAAGTTTGCCAATTATTAACGAAACCCACATCGTTTGCTGGACACCACCTGGACAGCCAGCGATTAAATGATGACATGCGGCTAAACATGTCATCAGAGGTCAGATTAGGGAGGGGTCCAGAGAAAACTAAGGAGTCCGACATCGTTTTTGCGTATTCACACACCGAGGCAACATTAATTTTAGTGACCTCCGATTGGCGTAACCGGGCGTCATTGCCGCCGACGTGAATAACAATCTTACTGAATCTACGTTTATCTTTAGCCAGCAGTTTCAAATTTGATTCGATGTCGCCCGCTCTGGCCCCAGGGATACATTTGACTATAGCCGCTGGTGTTGCTAACTTCACGTTCCGCAAAATAGAGCTGCCAATAACCAGAGTTTTATCGTCAGCGGGTGTGTCGCTGAGTGGGGAAAAGCGGTTGGAGACGTGAACAGGCTGGTGGTGAGCCGTGGGCTTCGGCTTGGAGCTACGCTTCTGGAGCACACTTATCCAACGTCCCGGCTGAACGGGAGTTACCGGAGGACCGCTAGCAGGAGCTAAGGCTATGCTATGTGGCTCCGCACCGGCTACAGGGGACTGGCTAACTACCGCAGCTACTGAGTGATTTTCCATGGTGCGGAGCCGCGCTTCTAATTCACTAAGCCTCACCTCCAACGCAGCAAATAAGCTACACTTGTTACAATTACCACTGTCACTGAAGGAGGCAGAGGCATAACTGAACATGTGGCACACCGGGCAAGAGAGAGCAGAAGGAGAAGCCATCGCTAGCAGTAAAGCTAATGTAGCTACCAAGGCTAGTAAGGTGCAAACAACAGCTAAGAGATTAGCGAGAAAGTCGTAGAAAGGAGGAGAGCTATGAGTGCTTCAACAGAACTAGTGTGGGTTAAGACTTGGAGTAGACGTTTAAGCAACTGAAGTGAGAAAGCAGAAAGCAGGCTAGTAGGATTCACCAGAGCACAGAGAGTACAGAGACGCTGCCACAGAAACACCGGAAATGACACAACTTGCTTACCGCAATACGTCAGCACGTCAGCACGAGGACACATGTCCTCTGACTCCACAGGACATGCCTCCTCTCACTCTACAGGACACATGTCCTCTGACTCTACAGAACACATATCCTCTGACTCTACAGGACACATGTCCTCTGACTCTACAGGACACGCCTCCTCTGACTCTACAGAACACATATCCTCTGACACTACAGGACACATGTCCTCTGACTCTACAGGACACGCCTCCTCTGACTCTACAGAACACATGTTCTCTTACTCTACAGGACACATGTCCTCTGACTCTACAGGACATGCCTCCTTTGACTCACAGCTTTTTGACTCTGCAGGACACGCCTCCTCTGACTCTACAGGACACATGTCCTCTGACTCTACAGAACACATATCCTCTGACACTACAGGACACATGTCCTCTGACTCTACAGGACACGCCTCCTCTGACTCTACAGAACACATGTTCTCTTACTCTACAGGACACATGTCCTCTGACTCTACAGGACATGCCTCCTTTGACTCACAGCTTTTTGACTCTGCAGGACACGCCTCCTCTGACTCTACAGGACATGCCTCCTCTGACTCTACAGGACACATGTCCTCTGACTCTACAGGACACGCCTCCTATGACTCACACCTTCTTTGACGCTACAGGACACACCTCCTCTGACTCACGCCTCCTCTGACTCTGTAGGACACGCCTCCTCTGTCGGACAGTGTTTAAAGAGTTAATATTTTCTAACACACCATGTCTGAAGTTACAAGATTTTACTGTGGACAAAATGTTTCACATTTAAATATCAAATATACGTTAATGACAGAAACTGAATTATTGATGCAACAATTATCACAAATACAAAAACAAAACAACTGCAATCTGCAACTAAATTAAAAGAATTAAACTCATAATTAGAAAACTAACAAGTAAATTAAAAGATGAAGATTAAAAAAAGCACAAAATAAATTACAAGTTAAACTTCACTGAGGACATAAAGTTTTTTACTCATCCAACAAACCCAATCCCATAATAACCTTTGATCATACTGAAATTTTAACTGGAACTCCTACTCCTTGTCTTGTCTTCAGAAGACTTTGTCCAAAACAGCTCATTTCAGAGACGGAGGGCGTTCCTATTGGCTCTTGTACAGTTGAACGTAAGCGTCCCGTCAGATGGAGGACTCGTTCCAGGTGTGTTATAGCTACATCAGAATTATCAGCGTCAGGCTACGTTTATTGTCTTTACTCTCACAGATGAGTAATAATGATGATGATGATTTCTGACAGAGACAACATGGACTCTGCTTCAGACATCAGGGCTGAACTGCAGTGGGATGTTTGGTAGAAAGGATTCACACCTCAAGTGTCTTTAAAGCCAAAGCTTGATGCTGTACGTCAGTCTGTGACCTCTGACCTCTGAAGAGGAGCGCTGAGAGCCAGTCACAGTGTCTGCAGATGTCATGTGACATCATGTGATAGACACGACTTTGAGATGGTCTCAGGCCCACGTAACTGAAGCGCACCTGCTCTTCAGATCACAGACTGACTGGCTGTCTGAATTAACGACCGACTTCAAATTAATCATCAGAAACACGAGGGAACCGGCCGTGCACTTTATTCATCAAACTCTAATTACCAAACTCCGTGTAAGAATTAATCAAAATATAATTAAAACATTAATCTTGAGAGGTTTTCCCTCCTGCTGCAGTCGATCAGTGACACAGCACCGTCTACGGATCAGTCCGAAAAATCTGGACCAAAGAAACGAGACTTTAATTTGACCTCTGACTCTGGTCATCAAGACGAAGGTTTTCTTAATTTTATCACCATCATTCAGGGGCAAAAACTCTAAGTAACACCGTGACATATTTGCTGCTTCCCTTTTAAACCATCATCAGGAAACAGCAGCTGATAGTCATCCGCTGTTCCAGCTGATTGCTCATTCTGATGATGTCATCTTCCAATCAGCTGACTCACCTGTTGTGATGATACCTGTGACCTCCTGAAGATGAATCAGCCAACAGTCTGACAGTCACAGTTTCCATCAGTGTTGTTTCTGTGTTTTTCATTTTCAGTAATTATCATTAAAAATAGCGACCTGACCGTCTCAGTGTTAAAGGAATGAATTAATGATCATAAACATCTGTGTTAAGACATTTCTCCTGTGTGTCAGTAAATATGTCGTCAGTCTGTTAGAGTTTAGCATCAGACCTCCTCGGCATCTTAAACAGGACAAAGCTGGTGTGATGTGTTGTTCAGACTTCTCCAGACTGACAGTGAACGCCTCTCGGATGATAAATAGAGTTGGTGAAAACATCTCATTTGTGCGGCTGCTGGCTCACCAATTGAAAAGCAATCAATACACCCATTAGCTTCACCGCCATTAGCCTCCGAACATGTGAGCACTCTTCAAATGCCCTCTGAACACAAAGTCATTCAGGCAAATATTTGTAGACAACCATCGTCTTCCACACAAACAGCACGTGGCTGCAGGCAGATCATTGACATCCAGGCTGTGGAGGAATTTATTGTCTTTACTCAGATGTATTTTCTGTCTTTAATGATGTAAAACTCAGATTAACAAGATGTTGTTACCTTTGCATTTCATCTGTGTGACTGCACCGACTATATGTTATAAAATATCTTTAGGCTATGTTTCCATATTGTCTTAGATAGATGGTATTATTTATTACACGTCTTCTTGTCACGTCCATCACAACATCAGAGAGTTCTCTCAAAACATTCAGGAACATTTTACTATCAAAAGAGACGAAAAGTTAAAAAATAAAAAGCCTTATTGAGGTAAAAAATACCTGAACAGGCTGTGTTTCCAATCTTAATGCTAAGCTAACAGCTGCAGCTTCATATTTAAAGGGACAGTTCACCCCAAAATCAACACTTCATTTTTCTCCTCTCACCTGTGGAGCTGTTTATCAGTGCAGATCGTTCTGGTGTAAGCTGCCGAGTGTTGGGGATGTCGACTGTACAGACGTTTGACTTCTCTCTAATATCATGGAACTAGATGGCACTGGTACGGTGGCCACAAAGGACAAAACAAAAAACAAAACAGCACAAATGAAAACACATCAAACAATTAAAAAGCAGCCTGTCAGTCCGCGTCAAAAGAAATGACCTCTTCTTCTTCTTTGTATTTCCACAGACTCAACGCTGTGCTGCACGTTGCTGCCTCTCACAGGTTGATGATGATCTGAAGAAAACTGACAGACTGTTGTTACATTACAAAGCAGAAATATTTGTGAGAACAGACATAGAAGATGCATGTTGTGAAAAAACTGTGTTCTATAGTCGTCGTACATTCAGTCGAATGAAAGACAAACTCAAAGTGATCAAACAGAAGCAGGTGAGAAGTGTCCTCATGTTCTACCTGTACAGGTAAAGACGAACTCTCAGCAGAGTTAAAGCAGCGCTCTAT
Source organism: Epinephelus awoara (assembly GCA_035609425.1). Taxonomy (NCBI): domain Eukaryota; kingdom Metazoa; phylum Chordata; class Actinopteri; order Perciformes; family Serranidae; genus Epinephelus; species Epinephelus awoara. Next base: position 44,275,601 of record CM069299.1, read on the forward strand.
AACATTAATGTGACGTGTGACTGAGAAGCTCTTCCTATTCCTCCTCTCCCTCCTCCTCCTCCTTTCCTCTCTCACCTCCTACTCTCCCTCCTTCTCCTCTTACTCCTCCTCCTTTCCTCTCCCTCCTCCTCCTCGTCTTCCTCCTGCAGAGTTGATGTCAGTATTTTTACGATGGTGTTTTAATGAGCGTATTGTCCTGCTGTCCTCTGTGGAGCTGATGTCCTTTATTTACGAGAACATTCACAGTTTTATACGTGTTGCAGTTGTTTTTTTCCTCCTTAGGATCAGAGGGAGTGATCTCATTGGTCACCTTGGTAACAGGTCCCTCCCCCTGTGTGATGCTGTATAAGGTGACATAGCAGCAGCTGCTGGCTGCTGCTCATCAATCATACGTGTCTGCAGCTTGTTTTCAGCGACGTGTCCGTAATGCCAAACATGGGACACAGAGTGTGGAGAGTAGACATGCCCGAGGACAGATGCTAATGTTGACGGAGAGTGTGTCCCATTGATGGTGGCGTTAATGACCGTGATCATTACAGGATGCTCAGCTTGTGTCCGTGTGAATGTGAATATGTATGACGGGGCAGCAGAGGCTCGGTCCTGTCGCCCACAGTGTCGACAGAATCACGTTTCCTCCTAATGCTCCGTCATAAACTCTTCCTCAAATACTTCATCCTCCTCTTCCTCTCATATCTCCTCCTCCTCTCATATCTACTACTACTTTACTACTTTACTGTCACTGTGTTCTGTAGGAAACAACGCAATTCAAAGTCCCACTCCTGGTTGGTGCGTAAGACTTAAAAACCAAAAAAGCACATTGCACATAATAAAGAGGAAGCTATAAAGTCCGAGAGTCAATAAATATAAAGTCCAGAATCAGCAGATCCACAGTAGTGAATATCATGTCAGAGTGCCAGCACCACTGCTTCTACAGTAACCACCACAAATACTTTAACTTCTATAACTGCAGCATTTCTACAGTTACTGTTCAAGCTGAAATGTCCTAAAGCTAACCTCGGTAACTTCACGTTACTTACAAAACTTTATGTTAAAAACGTGATGTTATCCACGGAGTGCTAATTCACAGGATATCACACAAACTGAGGATAACCTAACAGTCTTTCCACAGAATCCCTCGCTATCGGATCATTATTTGATTACTTTTGATTTCTTTTTACTCGATAACACGCCACTCAGCAACAGTTACTATACTAGAAGTTTATCAGATAGGGCTGTTGCAAAACTTAAGGAAATGATTACTCCATCATTAAATTCAATACCAAGTCCTTCAGTAACAGAGGTTTCCCGTACCGACTTTAACCTCTCCCAAATTGATCATTTTGTTGATAGCGCCGTAAGCTCGCTGCGAACAACACTTGACTCTGTAGCTCCTCTTAAAAAGAAGTTAACAAAACAAAGAAAGTTCGCTCCTTGGTATAACTCTCAAACGCGTAAGTTAAAACAAATATCGCGAAAGTTTGAAAGGAGTTGGCGATTAACCAAACTGGAAGAATCTCGTTTAATCTGGGCAGACAGTCTCAAAACATATAAGAGGGGCCTCCGCAATGCCAGAGCAAACTATTACTCAGCTTTAATAGAAGAAAACAAGAATAACCCCAGGTTTCTTTTCAGCACTGTAGCCATGCTGACTGAGAGTCAAAGCTCTATTGAGCCTTGTATTCCTTTAGCCCTTAGCAGTAATGATTTTATGAGCTTTTTTAATGACAAAATTCTAACTATTAGAGGCAAAATTCATGACCTCCTGTCCTCAGATAGTACCTATCTAACCTCAAACACAGCTGTAACACCTAATATTTATTTAGATTGCTTCTCCCCAATTTCTCTTCAAGAATTGACCGCAGTGATTTCTTCATCTAAACCATCAACGTGTCTCTTAGACCCCATTCCAACTAGGCTACTCAAGGAGGTCTTACCTTTAGTTAACACTCATATATTAGATATGATCAATATATCCTTTTTAACAGGCTATGTACCACAGTCTTTTAAGGTAGCTGTAATTAAACCTCTACTAAAAAAGCCCACCCTGGATCCAGAGGTGTTAGCCAACTATAGACAAATATCTAATCTTCTCTTTATGTCAAAGATCCTTGAGAAAGTAGTCGCAGACCAGCTGTGTGATTTTCCCTGTGATAATTATTTATTTGAGGAATTACAGTCAGGATTTAGAGTGCATCATAGCACTGAGACAGCACTAGCTAAAATTACAAATGACCTTCTGATTGCTTCAGACAATGGACTTGTCTCTGTACTTGTTTTGAGAGACAGAATTGACCATGGAATTCTGCTACAGAGACTGGAACACTTAATTGCTGAAAGGTTCTGCACTAAGCTGGTTTAAATCTTATTTATCTGATCGTTTTCAGTTTGTTCACGTTCATAATGAATCATCCTTACGTACTAAAGTTTGTTTTGGAGTTCCGCAAGGTTCTGTGCTCGGACCAATCCTATTTATTCTATATATGCTTCCTTTAGGCAGCATAATTAGAAATCACTCTATAAATTTCCATTGTTATGCGGATGATACACAGTTGTATTTATCGATGAAGCCAGAAGAAAGTAATCAATTAACTAAACTCCATAACTGCCTTAAAGACATAAAAACCTGGATGAGCACCAATTTCCTGATGTTAAATTCAGACAAAACTGAAGTTATTGTTCTTGGCCCCAAACAACTCAAAGACTCTTTATCTGATGACATAGTTTCTCTAGATGACATTGCTCTGGCCTCTACCACTACCGTAAGAAACCTCGGAGTAACATTTGATCAAGATTTGTCTTTAAATTCTCATTTAAAACAAACCTCACGGACTGCATTTTTTCATCTGCGTAATATTGCGAAAATTAGGCCTATCCTGACCCGAAAGATGCAGAAAAATTGGTCCATGCTTTTGTTACCTCAAGGCTGGATTATTGTAACTCTCTATTATCAGGTAGCTCTAGTAAGTCCTTAAAAACCCTCCAGCTAATTCAGAATGCAGCAGCACGTGTACTAACAGGAACTAAGAAACGAGATCATATTTCTCCTGTTTTAGCTTCTCTGCACTGGCTCCCTGTAAAATCCAGAATTGAATTTAAAATCCTACTGTTAACTTATAAAGCTCTAAATGGTCAAGCTCCGTCATATCTTAGAGAGCTCATAGTGCCTTATTATCCCACCAGAACACTGCGCTCTGAGAACGCAGGGTTACTCGTGGTCCCTAAACTCTCCAAAAGTAGATCAGGAGCCAGAGCCTTCAGCTATCAGGCTCCTCTCCTGTGGAATCATCTTCCTGTTGCGGTCCGGGAGGCAGACACCGTCTCCACATTTAAGACTAAGACTTAAGACCTTCCTCTTTGATAAAGCTTATAGTTAGGGCTGGCTCAGGCTTGCCCTGTACCAGCCCCTAGTTAGGCTGACGTTAGGCCTAGTCTGCCGGAGGACCCCCTATAATACACCAGGCACCTTCTCTCCCTTTCTCTCTCGTATCCTATAACTGCATCTTGCTAACTCGGCCATTCTGGATGTCACTAACTCAGCTTCTTCTCTGGAGCCTTTGTGCTCCACTGTCTCTCAGGTTAACTCATATCGCCGTGGTGCCTAGATAGCGTGATGTGTGTGGTTGTGCTGCTGCCGTGGTCCTGCCAGATGCCTCCTGCTGCGGCTGCTGCTGCCATCATTAGTCATTAGTCATGCTTCTACTGTTATTATACACATATGATTATTATCACACATGTATACTGCCAGATATACTTTCAACATATTGTACCACAGTAGCCAGAACTATTACGATAATATTATTACTTTCATGAATGTTGCTGTAAGCTTCTACAGATTACTGTCATTTTACTATGCTGATCTGTTCTGTACGACATCTATTGCATGTCTGTCCGTCCTGGAAGAGGGATCCCTCTTTAGTTGCACTTCCTGAGGTTTGTACTGTTTTTTTTTGGGAGAGTTTTTCCTTATCCGCTGTGAGGGTCCAAAGGACAGAGGGATGTTGTATGCTGTCAAGCCCTGTGAGGCAAATTGTGATTTGTGATATTGGGCTTTATAAATAAAATTGATTGATTGATTGATTGACTGTTCTGAGGAAACGTTGGTTTATGTGAATCATGCTCATATTTTCTTCCATATGTTGTTTTTTTCAGTGTAGAAGTTTTTATATGTACTGAAAAGTGCTTTATGATTAAAATTACCAAGTTTGATAAAGTTTGATTGAACACACATCAATCACGGTTTAATAGCATTAATCAAAAGTACAACATCGGGCTTCATTATAATTCACAAAGTTCACAGTCTTATACTAGACATGTTTCTCCCGTCATTTAGAACATGCTAACGTTATTAGCATGTTTTTGTGTCTCAGTGATCAATGGGAACAACAATTTTTGAAACGAGTCCAGAACTGACAGAGTGCTAAAACAGGCTGCAGTTCAACCAGTCATGACATGAGAGCTTTGTGTTTAGAAACAGCCCCGATGTCTCCGTCACCAAATTCACCCGACTCTATTTAAATGGACAGGATGTACTGTCTGCTGACAAGACGTCACCACGGCAACAATTTTGGTTCTGTGATGTCACTGCAGGTTTGTTGGCCTGTGGGAGTCATGGTGGTTTTGGTCAGATATAAAAAGCTCATTCAGTGTTTGGTTGAACTAAAAGTTCCTCTGTGGAGTCGTATAGTTTTTATAGTACGTACATTTGGTTTTATGATTCTGAACCTGTTATTTGCTAGCAAAAATTAGCATTAGCATTATCCCAGTTAATTATATCTGTAACCAGGAGAGCAGCTAGCAACAGTTAACGCAACCATCTCGTACAATATCACGTATGGCTCCAAAGATCCACAGACCAGGGGGTGATGTCACAGCCACTACATCCACTGTTTTATTTAGTCTAGTAATATAGCACATAACTACAGGCCCCTCCCACTCACCCATTGACCCACATTTATGACCCAATCCTTTCAGGTGCTGTGAGGATCACCTGTAGAGACAGCACAGACACCATTGTGTCTCAGAGTAGTTTTACCCAACATTTGGCTTCAGACTTGCGTGTGACACCCACTGCTCTCTGATAGGATGTGGTCTTTAATGCAGAATGTGGTTGAACAGACCTCCTCTGCTGTTGATAAAGCTCGTCCACATTAGACCCTTCATGAATAAATGAAGCGATGGCTGCTGACTTGTGCTGCCTGGAGATTTAACTGGGTGAGGAGAGGGACTCGGGGCTCAGTATGTTAATGTCCTCTGTATAGATTACACTGCTTACTAATTCATGCAGGAGAGGTAATTTATTGGGCTTTCATCGAGGTCCCCGACGGGAGATAAATGCTGTCTGTCCGGCCCTCTGCAGGGACCTCTGAGGATTCATCAAGTGGAGGCTAAATTGGTTTTTACTGGACTCCATGGAGAATCCTTTTCAGATGGGTGGACGGCTGCACTTCATTCACCCTCTGCTAATGCAAATTAGGATCTGAATATATATCGTTTCTTTTATTTGAGGAGGTCCAGAAGTACGCTTCATTTTCTGTCAGGAGGAGGAGCCAGGGTTAAACTGTGCTTCCTTTATGATCCAAACACTGACGGGGTCTGTGTCGTGTGTTGAGCTTGAGGCTGAGCTGATACTCACATTATAAACACAGTGTATACACTGATATTATCTGAAGCCAGCTGATAATAATAATAATAATAATAATAATAATAGTTTATTTGTATAGCACCTTTCATGCACAAAGTGCAGCCCAAGGTGCTTCACAGGGTAAAAGAAAAAAGAGAGAAAAAAATGGTACAGCAAAAGGAAGTAGAGACAAGGGATGTTGAGCAGGCTAGCCCCAGAAGACCTGAGAGTACGGGTTGGAGTGTATTCAGAAAAGTAGTCGGAGAGGTAGGAGGGGACGAGGCCATGTAATGTTTTAAAAACCAGCAAGAGAATTTTAAAATCAATCCTAAAAGCTACAGGCTACACTATGTGGCACAGCTGACTGACATTAGACTGACGTGCGTCACATCCATTGATCAGTTGAACAAACCCAAACTTTACTGAGACATTCAGACCTCTCTGCTCTGCTCCAACACTCTGAGACCCCACAGATCTCTGCAGCTCCTCTGCAGTCTGGACGAATGAAGATGTGTTGGTTGTGGAACCAATCAGGACCACGACTGTCATTCTCGTTAGAGGTGACAGTTGCAGTGGCAAATAATTATCACTGACTTTGCTGAGTTGTTTCCCTCTCAGCGACCTGCAGCAGCTGGTCTCACAGTAAAGTTTGTACTGGGAGTGTTTGCTGGAGTTCGACCTCCTGAGACTCTTCTGTCAATGTACCTCAGAAGACGGTACAGTTATGTCTTCTTACCTTCTCACCATACCCACATTCCTCGAGGCAGCGGCCGAGGAGGGGGAGTTGCAACCATTTTTAACTCCAGTCTGTTAATCAGCCCTAAACCTAAACTAGACTATAATTCATTTGAAAGCCTTGTTCTTAGTCTTTTGCATCCGACCTGGAAAACCTTGCAGCCACTTTTATTTGTTATTGTGTACCGTGCTCCTGGCCTGTATTCTGAATTTATATCTGAATTCTCACAGTTTTTATCCAGTCTAGTTCTAAAATCAGTTAAAGTTATTATTGTAGGCGACTTTAACATTCATGTCGACGTTGATAATGACTCCCTGGCTACCGCGTTTATCACATTATTAGACTCCATTGGCTTCAGTCAGGGTGTGCATGAGCCTACTCACTGTTTTAACCATACCCTCGATCTAGTTCTGACGTATGGAATTGAAATTGATAACCTAATAGTCTTTCCACAGAATCCCTCGCTATCGGATCATTATTTGATTACTTTTGATTTCTTTTTACTCGATTACACGCCACTTAGCAACATTTACTATACCAGATGTTTATCAGATAGTGCTGTCGCAAAATTTAAGGAAATGATTACTCCATCGTTAAATTCAATACCAAGTCCTTTAGTAACAGAAGTTTCCCGTACGGACTTTAACCTCTCCCGAATTGATCAATTTGTTGATAGCGCCGTAAGCTTGCTGCAAACAACACTTGACTCTGTAGCTCCTCTTAAAAAGAAGTTAACAGTTACTGTTACTGTATCTTGTTTACTCGGCCATTCTGGATGTCACTAACTCGGCTTCTTCTCCGGAGCCTTTGTGCTCCACTGTCTCTCAGGTTAACTTGTATTGCAGCGGTGCCTGGATAGTGTGACGTGTGTGGTTGTGCTGCTGCCGTGGTCCTGCCAGATGCCTCCTGCTGCTGCTGCTGCCATCATTAATCATTAGTCATACTTCTACTGCTATTATAGACATATGATATTATCATACATGTATACTGCCTGATACTAATATATACTTTCAACATATTGTACCACAGTAGCCAGAACTATAACGACAGTATTATTACTTTCATGAATGCTGTTGTAAGCTACTGTCATTACCGAGGATGTCATACAGATTACTGTATTGTGTCATTCAGATTACTGTTAATTTGTTATGCTGATCTGTTCTGTACGACATCTACTGCACGTCTGTCCATCCTGGAAGAGGGATCCCTCCTCAGTTGCTCTTCCTGAGGTTTCTACCGTTTTTTTTCCCCCAGTGAAAGTTTTTTTTGGGGGGAGTTTTTCCTTATCCGCTGTGAGGGTCTAAAGGACAGAGTGATGTCGTATGCTGTAAAGCCTGTAAAGCCTGTAAATGTGAGGCAAATTGCATTTGTGATATTGGGCTTTATAAATAAAATTGAATTGAATTGAAATTCTCTCTGCTACCTGCTCAGCACCTCAGACACAGACACTGAGAACATGTTGTATTACTGATTGTTTAGCTCTTTACCTCAGTACCATCCTGTCAGCTCGTTCAGTCGTCTGTGATGAACTCTGATCTTTAACCTGTCTGACAGTCACACATAAACTCTGATTGATTTTTAAGAGACAGACATCGGACATTTGTCTCAGGAGTTTATCAAGTGGTCACAACTATGACTCTGTTTGTTCACATGTTTGCCACAACAACTTTATGATGAGATAATAAACCAGATGTGGTGCCGACCAGGCCTGTCGCCATATTTTTTTTTTTTTTAAATTATAGTGTCTCAGAAATAAAGAATATTATTGTTTTCTCCATACATACAACATGCTAACATTATTAGCACAAGCTGATGGTATTTTACATTGTATAAATTAGCCTGGAGGCTAGCAGAGTTTTCTCTACTCATATGAAGTCAAGACAAATCACACACAGGACTTTAACCTCAGGTCTGCTGTCAGTGTCTGTGTTGAACTTCTTAGATTCAGTTTCGTCCACGGGTCTGTGGTGATTCGTTCATTCCTAAATAACGTGGTGCTTTGTCATCTTTGGTGATGTAGTCACCCGCTGACATCAGTCTGATCAGCTGTGTGCACGAGCTCAGCTTGTGGGTGGAGCTCAAACTGGATGGAGCAGCACACAGTAAAATAGCAGCACGCCATTAATGATTAACACGTTATGTACGAACCCTAATCACATCACATTTAATACTGATGGCCCTGATGTATATATATATATTTTTTTTATGTAAACCCTGCAGATGTAATCATTTATGCATGTTGTTTGAGTTTGAAACTTTTCAGTTGAAGAGAAATGTAATTTATTTTATCTCAAATCTATAAGTTAAATATTAAAATCAATAAATCCATGTGAAGAAGATGACCTGACTTTAAACTGTCCTAATGTTTCCTGGATTTTATTCTTTCACCTGACTTCATCATCACAGCAGCTCCACAGTTTAACCTCCTCCACACAGATGTGATCCTCTCAGAAATACATGAAGTCACACAGCGGCAGGATTTGGGACCTGATTACATCCTGTTGGAGGTTGGACAGCACATTTGTCTTTAAGCTGATTGCCGGCGTCCCCTGGCTGCAAACCCACATTAAAGCTGCTTCATTACCACCGACTCCTTCTCCTGTGTGAGGGCCAAACTCGCTCTCACAGCCACCAGCCGCTTTATCCGGTTAAGTGCTGAAGATGGAGACGAGGCACCTCACCACAACTGCTGGAGACACAAACGACATATTAAAACGTAGGCGTGTATCCCGGCGGGATCATTCAAGGCTTCTCTTTGTTGGATTGTGGGGAGAAAACAGGCAGATGAGTCTGCAACAAACAGGCTCATTAGGGCCAGAGAAGCTGCTTATTTATGCATTTGGATTACCTCCCTCACTAAGCCGCTGATACTTTAATTAACTTCATCAGTCACCGTGATAATACAGAATTTATCGGCTCCCCATTGTTCATTGTTTCCCTGCAGGTCCGATGTTCTTTGCTTTGCCTGTGTGACCTGTTTTGAACCGTGCGTGTTGAAGGAGTTTATCTTCCCGAGCCTCCTCCTGTGTCTGCGAGTGTTTGCCACAAACAGCCATCCTTCTGCTCTGACCCGTCCTGTTGCGACGAGTGTAAAACATGGCCACCACACAGAAGCTGCATCTGGATGTCATCGCCAAGGGACAACAGTAATTTGGTTTTACCCATGCACATTTCACATTGGAACATATTTCCTGGAAGTATTTGAATCCATTTTTTGGGGTCCTGTGGCTCCATTTGTTGCTTGTTGCAGGGAACATTTCCAATTTGTGTTGCCGCAGGTTTATTAGCAGCCTTTGGGCCTCTCAGAGCAGCGTTAGTAGAAGCAGGGGAGGTCAGTAATTCGATTTTCCACATAAACACCGGCCCATTTCAGTCAGTTACCCAGATGGAAAAGTAATATTTGAGCGAACTCTAATCCAAGAACCATGAAACAACTTCAACCACAGAAACAGGCAGAAGTCCAAATTTTAAGTGACTCCATCAGCAGTTTCCTCTATCTACCTTTGTCTGCACCAAACGGCTCCTCAGTGCGACTTTGACGCTGCTTTATCCTCACATATATTTCATTGTGTTTAAACTCTACCTGTGTGTGTGTTTATTTTCTCCCACCTGCTCCGTCTTCTTGTTCCTACTGTAGCAAACACCTGCTGAGTCCTCAGGGGCCGATAAAGTCTCATCCAATCGATGCAGCTCTGCCCGCCGCCAGTTATATGACCATCGCGATCCAGATGTTGGATATACGAGTCAGTGAGTGTGCAAAACACCAGATGATGATCGACTGAAATCATCTAATGCCCTCCAGACAGAAATACTTGTGATCAAACTTTGTTTTTACTGTTGTTTAATCAAATACAGAAGAGAATAGAAAAGATGCACATGAATCCAACAAAGCACCACAGATAAACAAGGCACCATGACTGCTGTCGTGTCTCCCTATACAACACACACACATTTCAACACAAACTGACAAACAAGTGTTCAGTTTTATACTTTCACCTTTACTTTGTGACATTACTTTGGACAACAGTGTGTAAGAGTTTGAGAAGAAGCTGTGCAGCTGCTCAGCAGGAAGCAAACAAACAAGGTTAGCTAAGTTAATCCTGCTCAGCGAGTTAATGTTCGATCCCACAAAATAAATGAACTCCACACACTGTGATGTTAATGTGAAATATAATCTTAGTTGCTCTATTAGGGTTCGGGTTACGTAATGACTACAAGGTAAAAATCATTCAGTGGGCATCAAGATATGTTTGTATCTTTATATGAAGCAGATATGTTGAACCTTTTTAACAGTCAATCAATCAATCAATCAATCAATCAATTTTATTTATAAAGCCCAATATCACAAATCACAATTTGCCTCACAGGGCTTTACAGCATACGACATCCCTCTGTCCTTTGGACCCTCACAGCGGATAAGGAAAAACTCCCCAAAAAACCCTTTACCGGGGAAAAAAAAAACGGTAGAAACCTCAGGAAGAGCATCTGAGGAGGGATCCCTCTTCCAGGACGAACAGACGTGCAATAGATGTCGTACAGAACAGATCAGCATGATAAAATGACAGTAATCTGTAGAAGCTTACAGCAACATTCATGAAAGTAATAATATTATCATTATAGTTCTGGCTACTGTGGTACAATATGTTGAAAGTATATATTAGTATGTGGCAGTATACATGTGTGATAATAATCATATGTGTATAATAACAGTAGAAGTATGACTAATGACTAATGATGGCAGCAGCAGCAGCAGCAGGCATCTGGCAGGACCACGGCAGCAGCACAACCACACACGTCACACTATCCAGGCACCGCTGCGATATGAGTTAACCTGAGAGACAGTGGAGCACAAAGGCTCCGGAGAAGAAGCCGAGTTAGGGACATCCAGAATGGCCGAGTTAGCAAGATGCAGTAATAGGATACGAGAGAGAAAGGGAGAGAAGGTGCCCGGTGTATTATGGGGGGTCCTCCGGCAGACTAGGCCTAAGTCAGCCTACCTAGGGGCTGGTACAAGGCAAGCCTGAGCCAGCCCTAACTATAAGCTTTATCAAAGAGGAAGGTCTTAAGTCTAGTCTTAAATGTGGAGACGGTGTCTGCCTCCCGGACCGCAACAGGAAGATGATTCCACAGGAGAGGAGCCTGATAGCTGATCTACTTTTGGAGAGTTTAGGGACCACGAGTAACCCTGCGTTCTTAGAGCGCAGTGTTCTGGTGGGATAATATGGCACTATGAGCTCTCTAAGATATGATGGAGCTTGACCATTTAGAGCTTTATAAGTTAACAGTAGGATTTTAAATTAAATTCTGGATTTTACAGGGAGCCAGTGCAGAGAAGCTAAAACAGGAGAAATATGATCTCGTTAGTACACGTGCTGCTGTATTCTGAATTAGGAGTTTTTAAGGATTTACTAGAGCTACCTGATAATAGAGAGTTACAGTAATCCAGTCTTGAGGTAACAAAAGCATGGACCAATGCTGTGGTTACCGTGTGGTTAGGAACAAAAAACACTTAATATTTCGGATCATGTTTTTGGCTTCACCACTAACATGTTGACAGAAAAGTAAAGCAGAGTTGAGAAAGTGAGCCAAACTGAAGGGAGTTTGTTTTTGTTTTTTTAAAAAAAAAACAGGACATTTGTCAGACTGATGGAGCTGTGAAATTTTGGGCTGTTGCAAACACTTTGCGCTGCATCACAGACAGAACATGAACGATGTCGTTCACTGTTTCCTGTTAACTTGTGACTGGCAGCTGAATGCTTAGTGACGACAGCTGATGAACGCACGTACAGAAAATGTGTCCTTGTTAAAAGCCTTTAATTTTACTTTATTAATCAAAATTAAATACACAGTCATCTGTGTTAGTTATCTGCGGCAAACATTTACGTAAGTTACTACAAATAACCACAAAGTCCTCGTTAATACAACAGTTAAACCAAATACCTGCAGCTCTGTGTTTGTTTAGTTATTTATTTATTTATTTATTTGAACCTTGGAAGACTTAACATTTTTATTTGGTACACACTTTTGTCTGTATTCATGCAAAGCAGTTGCTCGGCTCGTCTTTAGATTCTCTGAAAGGATCAGATTTTAAGGTCGATATTTTTCAATCTGACCAGCTGATACGTTTTCCTTCATGAGACCAAAGTTTAGTATCTGACTATTTTCATGACCTCGTGTCGTTCCCACTGTTCACAGTTTCCCATAAAATGCTGATATTCCTCTGAGCGGAGATCCAGTGAAACATTCAGATGATCCTGAGGCTCAGTCGTTCTTCAGGAGGGTTAGCAGCAGCTCTTTAAAGCACACCGACCGAAGGGACCCTGCAGGAAATAAAACCCTGCAGCAGCACAGAGGTCAGTCCTGTGCTCACACATCTGGACCAGAAATAACAATCACAACTGGCTGGTGTGGAGTATTTAAAAGTCCTTATGGATTATAACATGTTTCTAAACATTCTGTATATGATGAAAAAACAGACTGTAATTAGAAACAGTGATTTCAGCTTATTCAGGTCAGATCAGACATGTGGACATATTATCTCCTAAAGGAGCAATCATACGAGATAAACTTTGATCAACATGGCCAAGAATGTTTTTTTTTTTTCAGGGCTTCTGCAGATAAAACTGGTTTTAAACTTTGTGACTAACCTGTGTGTGACTGTCATTAGTTCCTACTGTGGAAGAACATCTTTAAAAACACTGCACAAATATATAGTTTTCACCGCTGACGGTTTTAAACAAATAAACTGTAGAAAATGTAGAATTTATATTTACTGATGTGTTTTTAATATTTCTGGATGAGGCTGGAGCCCTGTGTGACAGAGGAAGACCATGGACACAAAGACAAAACTTACGGGGTGGATAAATACATCTTTGGTTCGGATCTCTGACAATAAGAAAACCCTAATGTTGGTGATGTTTGTCTCTGCAGGGACAAACATCACCAACATTTATTCTGGTGAATCCCTTCTCCTAACCCTAATCACAGGTACCTTACATGGGTGCGTTATTATCTCTCGTTATGTCCATCATTAGGTGACAGGGCTGTGGTTAACCTGTTCATCTACATTGAACATCTGGTTATGGTTCAGATCAGGGTTGGGTTTAAAATACACAGTGTGGAAGCTAAAAAGTGCTGCAAACACAAGTGTGTCTCAGTAAGAGGCATCGCTTTTGATGGCTCAGTCCCAGACTGAAACTCACTAACGTCTCTGTGAAAAACAACAGCTGCTTGTGTGGAACCATCACTGCTGGAAAAACAGTGTTGCTAAAAATAACCAATGTTATGGGGGCTGAAACCATCCACCATCTCCTCCACCTCCTGATGACAGTCAGCTCAGATACTACGTCACTCCACATCAGGGGTGACAACAAGGGAGGCTGAACTTCCCCTAAAATTCCATAGAAGAAATGGTCAAATACGCACTATTGAATTTACATTTAAATCAGAATTTACATTGCATTAAACGCGTGCTAGGATGCGTTTCACATCTTAACTGTGATGTTCAAACGTCAGCTGTTTATCACCAGTTTTCAAACGTGACCGCCCTGTCATACATTCTCGTGTCAGCACGGTGGACACAGAGCCTCCAAGCATTCCTATGAGACAGCGCTGAGCAGGTTTCTTTCATGCAGCAAAGCGGCAGGCGGGAGAGGACGCTCGGTGTCTGCATGATGATTGGAGTAATTGTCTAAACAGCTGAACCCCTTTGTGATTGACAGCGCTTCACATGTCGAGCTCAGTCCCATCTGGATATTTGCAAGTGGAGTCTTCTGACAGAGTGCTGTCCGGAGTTCCTTATTTTTCCAAAAGTGATACAGCTCATTTTCACAGTTAAACCCATCTGAAAATCTCTGAGGTGTGTGTTGCTGTGGTTCTGTGGCATGAGTGTGATTGAAAAACAGCTTCAATTAAATGTTCCCTTTATAAGTTACTGCCTCGCTACAATATGACACATTTTATGATGTAAACTTAAAGTGAGCATCCGCTGTTTGAAAGACCAGCAGCCGCCCCTGGTGTCAGAACACTGAGATGTATAAAATTTACAAAGGTAACATCTGCAGGTTTTACACACATGTACAATGCAACATTCCTCCTGACGACTGGCTCATCCTGTCAGTATCAGTGAGATGGACATTTTTCAGGAGCGCTCAGTGTCATGATCCTGGGATATGTTTCTTGTGAACTATATTTTAGTTTTTTTTCTGTTTGTTGTCCTTGGTTCATGTCATTCATTCAAGTTTAATCTGTTTCCTGTTTAATTTGTGGATCCTCTCCTCACATGTCATGTCTGGTTTTATCTCTCACCTGTCTTCCATCAGTCTCGTTAGTCTCTCTGTTTCCCAGTCGTCTCTTTCACAGCTGCTCTGTATCAGTCTCGTTTGCTCCACCCTCGTATTCCCTCCACACCCTCACTGTCAGACAGTCCCTGTGGGGCTGTCCCATTATGTGTGCTTGATCACACTTACGCACTTGGTCACTTGACGTGCGTGTCCATGTGCTTAGTGTAAGTGTGCAAGTGTATCCCATTTTTAAGACGACCAAAAGTGCAGTGCGCTTGATTTGTACTTTACCCACACTTACGGTAAGACAGCACCTGAGCGGTACTTGGCTAAGTATAAATCCCACAATTCATCACCAGCTGGTGGAGTTCCGCCAATAAACTAAAGAAGGAGAAGCTGGTGAAGTCTGCTCACTATAGTTCAGTGAGCCTGCCATCATCGGGATTTCGACTGAGATGCCGCCGAAGAAATTTCATTGTAAGAAAAATGTTTTATAAATTTAACTTTATATCATAGCCCCGTTCATATCATAGCATCATGATGGTGTTAGGAAGCTTTGTTAATATGTCTACGATGAGGAAATTCACATCAAGCTTTGCCCTGGAATTATTTACTAACCACAGAATTTATCTGAAATAGGGACCACAGAACAAACGTTCCAATTCGGAAAAAAGGTACCTGTTTACCGGGGCTAAAAATACTGCAGCTGATGGATACAGGTGAGTAGTTTGCTCCATCATTTCTTTTGATTGATGTCTTTATTTCCAACATGACAAATATTACAAAACAGTAGTTAACTTATTTAATCCTTCCCCTTTTATTCACTTATTAATAATCTTTAACTTTCCTTTAGCTATCCAACCTAGTGTTATATATGCCAGCATATTAACTGACTTCCTTAAATGCATGTAATAGAAATATCATGAACTGTTCATGTACCAACATGAAAATATATTCATATATCCATATACATACATACATCAGCTCAACGTAAATCACAGCTGCAGATCCCTGCTGATTATCCACACCTTTTTTTTTATCCCTACCTGACAATTATTTCTTTACACCCTTTTCTAAACTGGATCATGTTTTTGTTCGCGGAGAATAACATCCAATGCACAATGTAAGGGGCATTGTCAAGTCTGTCCCAATTTCGTTTAAATATCCCAGTGTACTTGGACACTTAATACGTGCTTAAACACTGAAGGCAAATGTACGTTCCGCGTGGCAAAATGTCACCAAAGTGTGTGTGTAACCAAGCGCACTCAGCCAAGTGTGAAAAATTGGGACAGCCCCTGAGTTTCCCTCTTTTTACCTGCTCCAGCTGTGTCTCGTACTGACGATTAGTTTACTGTGTGTATATAAATGCTTCCCTCTGTTCCTCCTCACTTCATCTGTGCTCATCTCAGTGTTCATCGTGTTTCTGTTTCAGTTTATTTTTGGTTCTTCCCTCTGGACTTTGTGTTTTGTTGTCTGTTTGGAGGATTGTGTTTTTTTCTTTACCAGCATTAAAGTTCACTTTTTATTTAACCCTTGAATTTGCCCACTGCTCTGCATTTCAGTCCTTTCTGATCTGAGATTTGACACTTGATGAAATCTGAAGATGTTCTGTTTACAGCCTAAAATTAAATTCTAATTTACTAAATCCAAACTTTTGTAAAAGATGGGCTGGAATGAAGTGCTTTGCACTGTTATTGGTTTAAATGTTCGGTCAGGATACTGCTCTACGTATGGAACAGGAGAAGATATGACCATCACTCAGTGACTCCGAGTCTCCATGGATCTGTGACACATTATACAAGATGGCTCCGCTGGGAAAGACGCACTGCTGCTCAGAGAATGGTGACTGGGTTCATAAGTGCTCATAAAAGACTGAACAGACAACACCAACAAACATGCTCAGTGAGTGAATCATCAGAAAATATATTAAAATGAGCTTTTTCATTTATGTGTGAAATATGTTTTAAAACCCTTCTCCTGATGGACCAGTTTAAATTGAATCGACCAGTTCAAGATGATTATAAGCAAGAAATAAAGCTCTATAGAAACTCAGGTACTGTAGGTCTGGGTGTGTCAGTTAATATATTTAACCCTTTAACCCCCGAGACGACTGCAGCACAGGGGACCCATCATGGCGCTTCACTGAGCTCGTCTGTCAGTAACAGGAGGCGTCACTCTGTTTTGTTTCTGTTGGCCTGTATCAAGTCTCAAACTGAGTCATTCTGAGCTGCTCATACAAAGGTTCTGTACTTTTATTTTAATGTTCTTTTGTGAATTATTAAATCTAATGTCAGAATATTGTTAAGAATTAAAAGTTCAGTGCTCATTGAAAGGTCGCTCTTATATTATCATATCAGTGACAAAAAATGATCTCAACATGACAATGATACATTTATTGTAATTATTTCTGGGACAATATATCGTCCACCAAAACTACGTATCATGACAGGCCCAGTGTGTGGAGAGCTGAAAGGAGACTGAATAAAAGATGATGATAATGATGATGACGATGTTTTATAAACAGGCAGCTGTGATGTGGTGACTGATGAGCAGTGTTGGGGAAGTTACTTTTAAAAAGTAGTGTTTGCTCGTTACTCGTTACTTCTTAAAAAACGTAATCCTTTGCTTTACTTAGTTACCCTCTGTGAAAAGTAACTTTTTACGTTACTCGTTACTTTTACATTACTTTTATGGTGCTTGACTTTGGGTAGAACCCCATCGCATTTCCTAAATATGAAAAAATCCGAGTTTCCCACTGGTATTTACCTCTTTGGTGATAAAATAAAGATTAAAGAGTGAGAGTTAATTTGTGTTAACTAGGCTACATGAATTTGTTACATGACAGATTACTACTAATAATAGCCTATTTGCCAGACCTGCTGCATCACTCAATGAGGAAAATATTAATATTCACAGACACTATCTTTGAACAAATAGTGTCATATTCATGAATAAATCATTTTCTGTTCTGTTATTATGTGTGTAACTGTGAGACTGTGTTTGTGTAACAGACTCATACTTTGCAGTAAGCTACAGACCTGCACGAATAAATTAATTTATTTTCTCTTCTGGTATGGTATGGTAGGTACTTTATTAACCCCTCAGGGGGAAATTTCAATGTCACAGCAGCAATTTAAAATACACAAAATAGGAGCTGCTGCAACAGGCTGCCGTTCACACAGCGCCAGGAAGGTAGGCAGGTTATGATTGTTCTGTTTTCTGTTAACACAATGCTGCATTTTATTGATGTTTTGGGGGTCGTTTTGATTTCCTTTGAGGCCGTTCCCGGTTCCGGGGTCGTATGTTGCCCATGTCTAAGGTCTGACTAGCGAGGTTAACATTATATTAACCCTTGTGCAAAAAATGTTCAGTTCCTAAAAAGTGCTATAAAAATATTATTAATTAATATTTTTTTTCACTTTCACTGCATTAAATCTTTTAACGAACTTCAATCCTAATAATAACTATTAAATTTACATGTATTTCTTCAATAATTTTAACCCTTTAATCTTCCTAAAATGGCTTTAAAGGGTTAAAATTATTGAATAAATACATGAAAATTTAATAGTTATTATTAGGATTGAAGTTGGTCAAAAGATTGAATGCAGATAAAGTGAAAAAAAAAATCATATATAATATTTTTATAGCAATTTTTAGGAACTGAACATTTTTTGCACAGAGGGTAAAAGGTGGCGTATATTTTAATAAACACACACTGCTCAAAATATAATAATGCATTAAAATCAACGTTGTTGTCAATTATTGACATATCCAAGGGTGTAATACCCCCCCCCCCCCCAAGAAATCCTAGTTTGCACTTAGTATATGGAAAATATTTCATATTTTATGTTTTTTATCAGTTAAAACATGTGGCTTAATCTTCCTAAAATGGCATTAAAGGGTTAAAATTATTGAAGAAATTCATGTAAATTTAATAGTTATTATTAGGATTGAAGTTGGTCAAAAGATTTAATGCCATGAAGGTGAAAAAAAAAAATCATATACAGTTGAACTCAAAATTATTAGCCCCCTTGTGAAATTGAACATAATTCTTGATTTCTCCATGAAAATGACCATTGACAACAAATGTTTTTTATTCTTGAAATAAATGCACTATGACGACATTGTCCAACAAGTTTCATTAGGATATTTTATTATCACACTGAATTTCAACCAAAAATAGCAAAAGTGAGACGTTCAAAATTATTAGCCCCCTGACCATTAGTACTCAATTGTGTACCCTTTTTGACCCACAACTGACAACAACCTCTTTGAATAGTTTTTCACTAGGTTGGCACAGGTCTCCTGAGGAATTTTGGCCCATTCCTCCATTGCAAACTGTTCCAACTGGCCCAAATTGCATGGTTTTCGTGCAAGGACGTTTTTTTTCAGCACTTGCCACAGGTTTTCTATTGGATTGAGATCTGGGCTCTGTGCAGGCCACTCTTTAACGTTGGTCTTGGTATCCTTGAAGTATTGCTGGACTATTTTAGATGTGTGCTTTGGGTCGTTATCTTGCTGAAAGACCCAGCGACGACCTAAGCGCAAAGTGCGAGCAGACTTCTGCATGTTTTCCTTAAGAATTTTTAGGTAATCTTCCTTTTTCATGGTGCCATGCACCCGAACCAGACTGCCTGTACCTGAGGCGGCAAAACAGCCCCACAGCATGATGCTGCCACCACCATGTTTAACTGTGGGAACTGTGTTCACAGGGTTGAAGGCCTCTCCCTTTCTTCGCCATACATAGGCAATGTCCATATGCCCAAACAGCTCCAATTTCGTCTCATCTGACCAAAGCACAGACTTCCAAAAGTCATCTTTCTTCTTCAAGTACTCACGGGCAAACTTTAGTCGGGCTCTGATGTGACGATGTTTTAGTAAGGGGGTTCTTCTGAGACGACAGCCCCGAAGCCCACCCCGATGGAGAGCCCTCACAACAGTGTGCCTTGACACACAAACTCCAGAAGAGGCCAGGTCAGCAACAATTACCTTTGCAGATGTACGGGGCTCTTTACGGACATCTCTGACAATTTTTCTTTCAAGAGTTCTTAAGATCTTACACTTGCGTCCACGACCAGGTTTGTTCTTGACCGAATTTGTCTCTTCGTACTTTGCAATGATGCACCGAACTGCAGTTCTGGAGAGTGTGAACCTCTTCGAAATGGCAGTGTAGCCTTGGCCGTTGTCATGAGCCTCCACAATCTTCTGCCGGAGTTCAAGACTGATTTCTTTAGTCTTCGGCATTGTGACGAATAGTAATCCTCCTCATGCATTCAAATGCCCTGTTCCTTGGAGTCCTTTTAAACTGTTGAATGGAGCCAATTGACTGCAGGTGTTGCTGGGAAGCCAATTGATTGCACAGGTGTTGTTTAAAAGCTGATTGGTTAATTAACTGTGTTTTAAAAGCAAGAATCCACATGGGGGCTAATATTTTTGACCAACTCATTTTTACCATATTTCATATAAATACAGCCTAAAACTAATTTCATATTCCAAAATGCACCAAAAACATCTGAATAGCACTGGTGATTGTTTGTGTATATCAATTTTTATCAATGCTTTAAACATTTGGAGGATATTTGGGGAAATGTTCCAAAATTTAAGGGGGGCTAATAATTTAGAGTTCAACTGTATAATATTTTTATAGCAATTTTTAGGAACTGAACATTTTTTGCACAGAGGGTAAAAGGTGGCGTATATTTTAATAAACACACACTGCTCAAAATATAATAATGCATTAAAATCAACGTTGTTGTCAATTATTGACATATCCAAGGGTGTAATACCCCCCCCCCCCCAAGAAATCCTAGTTTGCACTTAGTATATGGAAAATATTTCATATTTTATGTTTTTTATCAGTTAAAACATGTGCCTTAATCTTCCTAAAATGGCTTTAATAAGTTAAGAGAATATTTGACTTGGAGAGGATCTCAGAAACCCCTCAATGCTGTGAGAGTTTAATGTGCTTGAGACTGCTCAGCTGAATGAACCGAGATGTTTCCAGGCCACAGCAGCCAATTTAATGTGTGTGTGTGTGTGTGTGTGTGTGTGTGTGTGTGTGTGTGTGTGTGTGTGTGTGTGTGTGTGTGGGCATACACATAATAAGAATTTGAGCTGGAATTTTAATATTTCCTTCAGTGAGCGGGGCAGAGTTATCTGTGCATGTAAAGCAGCCAGTGTTTCAGAGAGGGGGAACCAAATGAGATAAGAGGAGGAAGAAGCACCTTAAGACGTCCTGCATCTTAAAATACCCCTCATCATTTAGACGACCCGCCTCCTCACCATGTGGTTAATGACCCGCGACGGTTCACAGCTACATAATTAACATTCTTATAGATTTCACAGCATATGCAGAATCCTAATGCGTCAAAGCTTTGTGTCCAGGTTTGACTTTGGGAGAGGTTGATGCAGGAGCTCTTAGACCTGCTGGGTAATAATAAAGACTTTAATCCTGCCCGGGGTAATTTAGAGGAGTGGGGGAGGGGTCCTGAGGACAGCTGATACATAAATCCACTCAATGAACAAGGAGACTACAACCTCACCTCATCAACAGCAACTGCACCGTGCGTCCAATATGGCTCCATGAGCATCACCAGCGCAGGTCCTCCAGCAGGGCTGATCACAGGCCACTACCTGAACATGGTCTCCTCAGTCTCAGGTGACCAGAACACGTAGTACCACATCATGTCTTTCATTCACAGCATGCTGAGTGTACAGAGCTTCACGTGTACTAACTAAGAGGCTAATTGGCACTCAGGCACGATGTGGAAAATATTGTCAGTGGAAGGAAGCGCGCCAAATGGAGGATTTGACCTACATCAGCTGGTGGCTGGGAGTCTTTCCTGTGAGCTCTGTGGCTGCCAGCGGCCTCAGGTGGAGCTGAGCTGCAGAGCTGACGTTAATTAGGAGGAAGAGGACAGTTTCTGTGAATCTGTCAGACTGCTCATCAACTGCACCAATCCCAATCTGTCCACACTGTTTCTCTCCATCTATCTGTCCCTCTGGTGTGTGTCCATCTATCTGTCCCTCCAGTGTCTGTCTATCTATCCGTCCCTCCAGTGTCTGTCCATCTTCCCACTGTGCATCTTGTTGCAGTGGGTTGTGATGCAGAGCCGTGACAGAGCTCACAGTTTTGATTAATGGCCCAGCTCTGACTCAGAATCTGGTAATTGGCGACTGACTCTCACTGGTTTTTATTTTTTACCCGCTGACAGAGCTCTGGCTGAAGTGTGAGCGCAGCTCTGCAATGTCTTCTGAGTTAGTGTCAAATCCTGAGCCAGCCGCGGCCCAGAATAACACCGTGGACACTTCTTCAGCAGATTTGAGTCATATAACGCCCGAGGAGAGAACACAAACACAGGCTGGGAGAGTTTGTTGGTGTTTATTTGTGAACTTGGCTGGCACCGTGTTTTAAGCTGCACGCTCTCAGGAGACTGGAGGTTTGAGCAGCGTCGCTCACTGCTCCTAACTTAACCTCGTCTTACAGGATAACCTCAGCCCTAACCTGCTTTCACCTGGTTCACCTCACACAAACATCACTTCAGAAATCCAACACCACCTCACAACTCCAGCTGAACTTCATCTGCCCTGAAGGTCAGTATGACGAGCTGAAAACTGGAGACAAACTTATTTCTGTTCCATCCCTGTGACACCAAACACACCTGAAGAGCAGTTCATGATCATTAATGATCAGATTAAACAACTGACAAACCTGAGCTTTTCATTCTGTAGGAATGAAGCCTCAAACCTACTGTGAAGGTAGCACCAGAGCAAAGGTCGTGGATATAATTAAACATCAAAATGGTTTATCTCCTGGGGACCATGATTATCCTCCGCAGAGTTCATGACATCCTGCCTCCGGTAAACGTCCAAAGAATTTAAATAAAGTCCATGATCATTGTCATCAGAGTAAAGCTGATGGTGCTCCCACAGTAGAAAGGGTCTCACCTCAGAAGAGTAAGAAAGTGCTCAGTGATCTATGCTTAAATGCACCTGCTGGGTTTTTGTCTTGTGTACAAGTGAAGATTTTGACCTGATGATGGAAACAAAAAAGCTCAGGGGGTCAAAAAAGCTCAGGGGGTCAAAAAAGCTCAGGGGGTAAAAAAACAATGTGTAATTATCATCATCTGTTCACAATGAACATCAAGTTCAAATTTAATTTAAATGGAGTCAGTACCTTAACTTCTTATTTCAGATGTTTCTGTGAGACCAGGTCAGCCTTGGGATGTTTCATGTGGTCGTAGCAGAGACGTTGTCGCAAGAATAATGACAGCATCTGTCAGAAGCCTGATATGAGACACTCCGTACAGCAGTGTGATGGAGGCAGGATGGAGGCAAGATGGAGGCTGGATGGAGGCAGGATGGAAGCAAGATGGAGGCAGGATGGAGGCGGGATGGAGGCCGAATGGAGGCGGGATGGAGGCAGTATGGAGGCCGAATGGAGGCGGGATGGAGGCAAGATGGATGGAGGCGGGATGGAGGTAGGATGGAGGCAAGATGGATGGAGGCGGGATGGAGGTAGGATGGAGGCAAGATGGATGGAGGCGTGATGGAGGCGGGATGGAGGCAAGATGGATGGAGGCGGGATGGAGGCAGGATGAAGGCAAGATGGATGGAGGCGGGATGGAGGCAGGATGAAGGCCGAATGGAGGGGGGATGGAGGCAGGATGGAGGCAAGATAGATGGAGGCGGGATGGAGGTAGGATGGAGGCAAGATGGATGGAGGCGTGATGGAGGTAGGATGGAGGCAAGATGGATGGAGGCGGGATGGAGGCAGGATGAAGGCAAGATGGATGGAGGCGGGATGGAGGCAGGATGAAGGCCGAATGGAGGCGGGATGGAGGCAGGATGGAGGCAAGATAGATGGAGGCGGGATGGAGGTAGGTGGAGGCAAGATGGATGGAGGCGTGATGGAGGTAGGATGGAGGCAAGATGGATGGAGGCGGGATGGAGGTAGGATGAAGGCAAGATGGAGGCCGAATGGAGGCGGGATGGAGGCAGGATGGATGGAGGCGGGATGGAGGCAGGATGAAGGCAAGATGGAGGCCGTGATGGAGGCAGGATGGAGGCAAGATGGATGGAGGCAGGATGGAGGCAGGATGGAAGCGGGATGGAGGCAAGATGGATGGAGGCAGGATGGAAGCAAGATGGAGACAGGATGGATGTGGGATTGATGCAAGATGGAGGCAGGATGGAGGCAAAATCAATCAATCAATTTTATTTATAAAGCCCAATATCACAAATCACAATTTGCCTCACAGGGCTTTACAGCATACGACATCCCTCTGTCCTTTGGACCCTCACAGCTGATCAGGAAAAACTCCCAAAAAAAACCTTTAACTGGAAAAAAAACAAACGGTAGAAACCTCAGGAAGAGCAACTGAGGAGGGATCCCTCTTCCAGGACGGACAGACGTGCAATAGATGTCGTACAGAACAGATCAACATGATAAATTAACAGTAATCCGTATGACACAATGAGACAGAAAGAGAAAGAGAGACAGAGAGAGAGAGACAGAGAGAGATGCAGGACAGACGTAATGACAGTAGCTTACAACATTAATGAAAGTAATAATATTATAATTACTAATAATATATTAATATCTGATAGTATACATGTGTGACAATAATCATATGTGTATAATAACAGTAGAAGTATGACTAATGATAACAGCAGCAGCAGGAGGCATCTGGCAGGACCACGGCAGCAGCACAACCACACACGTCACACTATCCAGGCACCGCTGCAATACAAGTTAACCTGAGAGACAGTGGAGCACAAAGGCTCTGGAGAAGAAGCTGAGTTAGTGACATCCAGAATAGCCGAGTTAGCAAGATGCAGTAATAGGACACGAGAGAGAGAGAGAGAGAGAGAGAGAGAGAGAGAAGGTGCCCGGTGTATTATAGGGGGGTCCTCCGGCAGACTATAGGCCTAAGTCAGCCTAACTAGGGGCTGGTACAAGGCAAGCCTGAGCCAGCCCTAACTATAAGCTTTATCAAAGAGGAAAGTCTTAAGTCTAGTCTTAAATGTGGAGACGGTGTCTGCCTCCCGGACCGTAACAGGAAGATGATTCCACAGGAGAGGAGCCTGATAGCTGAAGGCTCTGGCTCCTGATCTACTTTTGGAGACTTTAGGGACCACGAGTAACCCTGCATTCTAAGATATGACAGAGCTTGACCGGGTCATCAGATGGTCACACCATGTTTTTAATCTCTTCATAAGTCTGGAGGGGATCAGGCTTTGGTTCTGTTTGAGTGCACGTCTCTGTCTGCAGCTGTCTTTGTAAACTACTGGACCAATCAGCCTAACATTTCTGTATAGACATCTGTGAGGTTGAGGACCTTTCTGGGGTTTTGGTGACTCACAGTTGCTGACTTCTTTTACCTGCCCAGTGGAGTCATCAACACTGTCATTTAGCAAAAAGACTTTTAGTTTGCTGGCCAGATTTTGATTTCTGTCTTGGCTCAAAAATTAAGATCCATAAAGTTTGTTTTTATCCACTGAAGTTAGACATGATACAAGCTGAACAGTATCTCCTGGTGTTGTTAGCTTTATCTTCGTCTTGACTGTCAGGGACGAAGCGAGACTTCCACCAGGAGAAGCTGGTTGTTGTCTAAAGCGACCACAATCAGCTATGTCACCTGACTGAGTCAACTTTTCATATGTAACATTACTGAAGAGTGATGTTGGAGCGTGAAGGCAGAAAACCCAGACATTTGTCATTTTGGTATTTTATTTTGATGGACTTGCTGTGGCATAAAGCTGCAAAACTTCCTGTTTGGAAAAGATCAAAGAACCGAGCAGTTTTATACTTGAAAGTCGTCGTTGGGCAGCGGAGCGGCACCAGCTGTCATCACCTCACAGGTACGACAGTCTGACATGATCCATTTTTCAGCATCAGTTAGATATAAATGTCTTCTTGTGTTTCTCCGGCTGATTGAGCAGAACCATCATTTATTATTTCTGTTTTCATCCTTGAATAAACGCTGATACTCGGAGGCAGAGATGATGTTTCCACCGAGCACCTGAGCCTCGCCTTCCAATAATCTGTGTTCATGCATATTATCTGTCACGGGAGGTAAATCCCTGCGATCCTCCAGAGCCACGAAACAGATTTGATTTTTAACCGTGGTGATGCATCTCTCTCTTTTCTCAGCTGAGTGATCATAGAGATAGGAAAGCTTTTTACATATAATGTGTGTGTTTTCTTTAAACGTCGACTTGAGAGGCGGAGTCATCACTGCTGATCCTCTGTACATGTATTTCATGGCTTAAAGGAACACACATGCAAACAGAGACAGTGAAGAACAGAATAATGAAACTGATGTTTTTGGTTCATCTCTCTGTGCTGTCAAATGTCATTGTCAGTTCACTTCCTCCTCAGCTAATAAAAGAATCTGAATAAATGTGAGAAATAAAAATGTGTAACAGGGCGTCTGTTTTAGCCAACTGTATTTAGGATCATTTAATTTAGGATGTTGAAGATATTGGATCTTTTTAAGCCTTAAACCAAACCAGAGACAGCAGTTAGGGCTGAACGTCTTTGTGTTGGTCACAGGAGGAGGAGGAGGAGGAGCAGAGAGGTATTTTAGGGTCAGTACTGAATCACAGGCAGTTGAGGGTGATTCAAAGTGGTTTGAATAGGGAGCATAAATCACACAGACCCCAAGGAGGGTTCATTACCTTAAAAATAAAGCTTTTACCGCTGATTGCATTCGGTAGCCTTGCAGAGCTCCTACAGCCGAACATGAGCCATCAGAATCAGTTTGCTTCGTCCTTGCTCTGTTTACAATGAGAGCAGAATCTGAGGGTTTGGTAGAAGAATAATGCAACACATGATGGCTGTGGTTTTTCCTCTCAGCTTTGGCCTGGTTAAAATTCACACAGAGAGCTCTTTTCGCAGAGTCATTTCTCAAACGCCACGAAGAATGGCGCCGTGATAACAGATGTGATTCTCAGTCTGCGTTAGTATGCTGGATAGAAAAAAGCAAGGTGAAGGTACTCCAGTAAAACTCCTCACCTCATGTCTCCCTCTCGTCTTCAACAGTCCAGCCTCCCACTTAAAAATGGGAAGGCGATTGCTGACGTCGGTGCTCTCAGCAACGTATCAGTGTTGTCTCAATGGCTACAAATCAATCTGTGGCTGGACAGCCTCTGCAATGCAGGCACAAGGCTCCCGCTTGGCTGAGGCTACGAGTGCAGTTTGCTGGCTGAGCCGCCCTGTATGTTTGTCAGGGTGAGAGCGGAGGGAGGGGGAGGGGAGGGCGGCTTTAAACGCAGGAAAACAAAAGGCAGCTGAGCTGGTTTTCAATTCATCTTCACCCATTCTGCTCTCAATTCTGACGCTTGTTAAAAACCAGAGGCCGTTAGTGATGGCAGATATGAGCATGTTGCATGCTGTTAACATTTCTCAGCTGATTCAACAAGGCCTCTCCAATAGTTCACTAATGGTGCTTTATATGTTATTAACACCAGAGAGACATGGACATCAGGGCAAAAGAGACAATCAACACTTTGTCACATCACTGTTTCAGTGTGGGAGGTGTTTAAATGAACCCTGGCATTTTATAGACGGCTGATCTGAGAACAGGAGCACAACCAAGGTCCAGCTGTGAAAACATAAAACTAATCTTATGATTTATAGAATTTATTCAAGTTTAAAAAACATGCAACATGTGCAAGAAGCCAAAAAAGGAGCTGTGACTTTGAGACGCCTTATTAGTCTCTGATGCTGCAGACATCTTGGAGGTTCCTCCCTCCCTCCCAACATGCCACAGAAACATTCATTCACATTATTCAAGACAACACAAAGTTGATCTGTGTGCACAGAAACACCACACATGTCACTCATTTCATTAAAAACTCACACACATCACAAACAAAGCTATAAAATCTGGTATAAAATGAGCTTCTGTCAAAGAGCTGTTTCCTGGTCTTCTTCACCTCGTCATGTCCTATGGGATGTTACAGACACCTGATTTGTGATGTGAGGAATTACAAAGTTCTGCATGTTGTACTGATCACAGCTATTCAAGGGAAACTGTGACCTCAGTGCTCCAATATTGTTCTTGGCAGCAGTGCAAATATATAGTATTATGATTTAGATTTTATATTTTAGCATTTCTATAAGTTCGTCTTGAAAGACTCCTGGGGCCTCATGTACAAAGGGTATGTACGCACAAAAACGTGCCGTACGTTCTTATCCATGGCAAAGTTCAGATGTATCAAGAGTGAAAGGATAAATGTGCTCCCATCACCCCAGAGAGAGCAGAGTCACCCACAATTGTGGTGAGTCTGGCGACTCTCTGTTCAAACAGGGTGAGCTCCTCCTCTCCTCTCCTTTAGTTTTCTGATCGTGCAGAGAGGGGAATCTCAGAATTTGCATATTTAAATGCAGGGGTGGACAGGGAGGGGTCAGGTATTCCAACATGTGCACTCAATTCCACCTTGATTGGGATGTACAAAGGAAATGTGCTTGGATTCATGTGTACGCACAGATTCATACATCTGGATGTTTTTGTGCGTACAATGTTTTCTGGATTTAAGCAAATGTCATGTTTCAGTAGGAAATCCACGCAAGTCTTTGTACATGAGGCCCCTGGTCCTTGGTCTGAGGTCTGGGACTTAAAGGGGTACTTTGGATTTTTTGCAGTTGGGGTGTATGAGATATTTCACGGACTGAGGCAACAACAAAATGGATTCTAGCTTAAAAAAAGTCCCACCTCCAAAATATTAATAATAATTATTTAGTGTGTGGTGTGTACGCTATACTGAGAATATTTACACCACCTTGACTTAACCCTCAGACCTCAGTGTTTGACTTCGGCCTGTAGTTCAGATTCACCAAAGTTACACAATAAAACAAAGTGACGGAGGCAACAGTCGACCTGTTAATGGAGTCTGGTGTTGATAAGAACACAGATGGACACTGAAGTTGTTGAAGACTTTCTGGTCGGGCTGTCTGACGACAAACTAAAGCACTAAAATACTCTCAAAATGAGGTATGCTTAAACTGTTACAGATGTTTTTAGGTGCTGCTGACCCGTCCACAGCAGCACATTACTGAGCTTCAGTGTCAGTACTCCTGCTTCTCCAAACTGGAGGCATGTTGACAGTCATCTGCTGGAGGTAACACACTGACTGTGGATAAGTACCTCATACAACCACACACTCTGCGATCGGTGGCATCAGAAATAAATTTGTGTGTTTTCAGCACAGATAAAGAGTCACATAGTGAAACAGGACCGTGTCAGAGTCTCTGCAGCTCGTCAGCACACCTCCAATCACAAAGCTGAAAACCATCGGCCTGACTCTCTGACCTGTGTGGGACTTGGATCCGAATCCACCGAGCTAACTGTCTGAATGTCAGGGTCATTTCTCACTATTTTCTCTGTCTGGTTTGGCTGGATAGTTTTATAGTTTTAGGGCTGGAAGGAGCTGCGGTCGGGAGGAGGAGGAGGAAGAGGAAGAGGAGGCCATCTGATCCCCATTAACTCTGAGATACGTGTGCGGCACTTTAGTTAGCAGGTGTTGAAAGCCTGAGGTGAGGAAGTTCACACACAGTCTGCTGAAAAGAGTCAGCAGACACAAGAACACAGAGAAAATAAAAACTGTTTCACACTAACAGAACGACTCTGAACCCAAACAGAGAGTGTCTGTGTGTGTGTGTGTGTGTGTGTGTGTGTGTGTGTGTGTGTGTGTGTGTTGGACAGGAATCAGAGTGTGCAGTGTGACTCTGAGCAGATCCATCAGTCAGTGATCATCATGAATGAACTCACAGTACAATCGGACGATTTATCTTCCAAAACCATTGTTGGTCATTTTCCTGATGATGTTTACTTTGTCCTGACCTTTGACCTCTGCTGGTGAAAATGATGACTCTCAGAAACAATGTAAATACACTGCAACATTTTTTTAAAAGATATTTTTGGGGCATTTTCAGCCTTTAATATATAGGACAGACAAGTGTAAAGGGGGTAGAGAGAGGGAGTGACATGCAGCAAAGGGCCACAGGCTGGAGTTGAACCCGGGCGCTGCGGCAACAGCCTTGTACATGGGGCGTCTGCTCTATCACTAAGCCACCAACACCCTGCCACTGCAACATTTTTATCCTGACCTGTGTTTATAAGGAATTGGAATCTTAAACTTTAACCATCGAGGTGAAGTGAAGGTGAAGGTGATTTTGACATCACGTCCTCACTGTGACTTCATCACATGTCCACGTTTGGTCATGGACTTTCCACGTCCACATATGACGTCCAAGGTACCCTGGGTGTGTTGGTTGTTGACGTTCTGGGACGCTGTGTCAACTTCAGCCTGTTACATGCATTGTCTGTCTCTTTCAAAATAAAAGCACTACGTCGGCTTTACCATCTTGCAGGAAGTGAACACCATGGTATTTCTACATGTTAACATTAAAGTCTGTGCAGACTGACTCACTTTAGGAGACAGCTTCTGGTGGACATTAGAGGTACTGCAGATTTAGATTCATGTTCCAGTCCTGGTGGTTGTCGACTGGTCTACATGAACTCCCCAGTAAAAATATCTTGTATTTCTCTACCACGTCGTCTATGTATCTGTCCACTGGTGTTTAACCATGACTGGACTCTGTGTTCGGTGTCTGTTACTGATTTGAGCTGATTCACTGTGTGTCTTACTTTAGAGTTTATTAGGCTACATGTTAAATCAACCACCATGTTTATTGACTCAGAGAGCATCAGAATAAAAAGGACCTCCTACAGACACAGTTAAAGCTCCACAGATGCTCTCAGCTTTCTGTCAGAGGGCAGTCCACACTAGTTGATCTGAAATTATTTATTATTTATTAATGTCAAACAGTCTCTGGATTTCTTTATGTTGGTCACTACCTTCAGAGTAATTTAACCCCATAATCCAGAGAAGTTGGCTGCTGCTGAGAAGAAACTTTTTGTGAGTTTCAAGGAGACTGTCTCCATACTTTACCACAGTGATGTGTAAAAAACAAAGCTGAGAGGAAATGGACTGTACGCGATGGCTCTCCAGATGATAAAAGTAATAACATGTTCTCATGAAGCCATGGCCTCAGGCACAGCTAAATGTCTTCTGCTTGGTCTCAGGGTAAAAACCAGATTTCTCATTTTGTTCCCCACTGAAAAGCTTAAAAAAGACAAATGGAGGAGCTCGGGGCGACCCGCAGCAGCTCAAGAACCATCACATGAAAGTGCACAGTCACTGTGCCGAGCGCCGTACAGTCAGCGTGATCCATCTCTGCTCATTTTGTTTCGTCTGTGACTCTACAACTTCCTCCAGCTAACTGTTTGTCATCAGAGCCAGAGCAGCGTCAGCAATCAATAGATAAGACAGAAACAACTGTGAAATAAACTCCTGCACTGGACTCTGATTAAATCCTCTATAAACTGTACACAACAACAGAGTGCATGAAGCAAAATGATGACTGACGGGTCTCAGCGTCATAGCACCACACCTGCTCAGTGTGATACACAGCGTGAGGCCGAGTCTGCTCACAGTCTGTCATCACTGTGCTTCTTACACTTTAAGGTCTCACAGTTTATGTAGAACCACCAAAATCATATGTAGAACAAAGGTCAAGATGTGACTTTGTTGTTAACTTGTATTTTCTGCTCACATCAAATGAATGATTTGATTCTTATATAAAGAATATTAAACAGTGAGTCTGATGTGTAAGATGTGACTGTATGTGGGTCTGCACTCAACATGAACAGAAACTGAAACCCAGTGTTACAACACGTCATTAACCACAGCTGATTTGTAGAACATTTACATTCAACGTTAACATGAATTTTACACCTTGACTTAATTTATCTTCAAGTTCTGAATTTAAACCATAAATAAACAATAACACATGTCGACAGAGACCCAACCATCATTAACATGAAAACCTGATTTGGTGCACATGTTTATAACATTCAGAGATTTAGTTTGACTTGTGATGTTTTGTCATCATTGTGTCACCTGGTGGATGGAAGACGGAGCAGAAAGAAAAGCCGGTTCAGGTCCAGGGTCAAATGATTGGTGCTGAAAAATGAGCTCTCCATCTGCAGCCTCAGACTGTCCATAAAAGCACCCAGGGCCTAATAAGTTCACATTAAAACATTACTCATGTTGTGCCGGCTGACAGAGAGGCTGTGACCTTAATCTACCACCAGAGGTCACACACTTATATACAGCTGCTGTGCTGAACTCATTCCACACTCAATAAATGCTTGTGCTGCCAGGCAGACAAACCCTCTCACAATTTAAGCTGTCAGAAATGGTTTTGTTGGGACTAAACAAGCTCTCTGCAGCTGAGCTCCACCCGGCAGCCAGCTGGAGAAACTCTCCACCAACAATACATTGACTTTGTTTTAAAGTGACTCCAACATATTGCATATTGCAGGTTCTGCCTCTCTGACCCTGAGGCTGGAGAAAACTACAGTACAACACAGTCTCCGCTCTGATTGGATCACGACTATGAGACACTGTGACAAATGTTTGTTTGCAATTCAACACCTCAGTTCTTTTTAAACTGAGACTCATGGAAAATGATAAAATGTGAAGAAAATGGAGAACAAACATCTGTCGAAGCAAAATGATAAATGTACGAAAGACGACCACAAACGAACACAAGAAAAATCTGAGTGCAGACATTTTGCACATTAAAACTTCTCTCCACGTCCACGGCTCAGAGGAAGACTTCTTCACTTCTCCATGATCCTTTTTGTTTTTGTGTCACTGGTCAGCGACACGAGCAGCTCTCATTATATTTTGTTTTTCATGTTCCTTCACAAAAGAAACAAACTTTTCCTGTAACATCCTGATGTCACATTTTCTCATCTGCCGAGGAGCAACACAGCTGAAAATGAGAGATGATATTAATGGGACATCATCAGACAAAAACATGACAGGAATGTTTGTTGCTTGTTTTCTGTCCGTTCTGTGAATTGATTTCGATCTGTGTCGATACAGTATAATAACCACTGAGGTTCCTGAGAATAATGTAATGATACATTCACACACTGGCTTCTGTAATAACTCATCAAACATCCTGTAGCCTCTGTTGTACTTATTTTACTTATTTTTTTTTTTTTATTTATTTAACTGGGACAGTGCACAGCTCTCAGCCATACCAGAGTTAGCTACTAGCTCATTTTCATCTCGAGTCCTTGAGCAGGAACAGAAAACATATAGTGTTAAGACAAACACCGGAGTCTAACACTATAATATGAAAAAGGCTAGTGCACACAAATACAAACAAATATGAAAAAGATACAGATACAGCGTAAAGCATTGTGAATTAATTCTTCCTACATATGAACAACTCATGTGTGTCTGCCAGCTTGCTTCAGGCTCAGCAGTAGGGAGGAGACAGGGTGAACTCAGGGTTTCTTATAGAAAACCAACCAGCGAGCAGGTTAGGTTCACAGAGTCAGTTGCCATGGTGATTGACTCAGAGTTTGACTTACCTCTCTGTCTGGAACTGAAAACCCAGAGTTTCTCTCATCTCGAGGTTAACATACTCAGACTTTTCACGAAGCCCGCTTTCTGGAATACCCGCCAGCTCTGAAGGAAGCTAGTTTTGACCCTGAAGGATCTCCAGTCTGTGAAACATCTCACAGTGTGGGACTGGAAACCCAAATCATCTTCATCACACTTCAGTCTTTAAAACTACAGCATTTCACAAGAAATTCTGATGGCTGCCTGCTGCCGAGTAGGTACTGAAGTACATGTACATATCTACTGTATTTATGCCCACTACCTGTTCTGCATACTACAGGTAAATATGTGCTAC
The DNA here is from genome assembly GCA_035609425.1 of Epinephelus awoara. NCBI lineage: Eukaryota > Metazoa > Chordata > Actinopteri > Perciformes > Serranidae > Epinephelus > Epinephelus awoara. The sequence goes on from CM069299.1 coordinate 44,309,026, forward strand.
ATGTGCTACAGTTACTGAGCAGTCTGTGTATAATATTTTATGTATTTAACATTTATAAAACCAAAAGTATCGACAGTAGTATTGGTAAATAAATGCTGTAGTAAGATATGACAGATGGAAAATATAATGTTTACAAGTTCTTCAAATGGAGATTCAGCTGAGCAGTTGCTCAATATTTTAGTTTTGTTTATCTCTAAGGTCATAAACAGGAAGTTTGGGGGTCAGGGGTCACCTGTGGTGTCACACACAGAGGAGAGGATACTGTAGAATACTAAATATTACATGTGGTGTCAAACTGTACACAGTAATAACCAACCTGTCACTGAACCCTCCTGAGGCTTCACACGGTTATAACACGGGCCTGTGTGTGTGTGTACTTGCACATACTGTCCATGGCTTCATTAAATGCTCTCTTGCTGCCTCGGTCTGTTTCCTGGAACAATATACAATCAATGTTCTCCTGAGGGATTCTGGGTAGTGGAAACAAAATAAAACCAACGTACAGTGAGAAAGTAAAATAATGGGCTCTGCAGCTGCTTCATGAATCTCCCAAACCAACGACCATGTCTGTTTCCATCATATTGGAGGTTTAACAGCACGAGGAGTGTAACGTCTGAGACAACAGCTGAAGATATTGTCTGCTGTGTCTGTGTATGTGTGTGTAGTTAGTTTGTGTAAAAACTCTGTGAGTCGTTTCTGTCTGAAAATCTTTTTAAATGAATGTGGATCATTTTCAGTGAAAGTGTAACTAAACTGTAACTCTTATTTAATCTGGACTCTGTATGTTACACGTTACATGTTGTCTACATATCTTTGTGTCTCAGTGACGAATGGGAACAACAGTTTTTTGTAATTTGGTTCAGTACTGAGTGAGAGCGCTAAAGTCAGCAGCAGAACACCCCTGACTGCTTCTGACTGTTGTTTGAAGGCCTCGGCCACACTGCCTGTGTGAGCAGTGTCTGTGTGTGAGCAGTGTCTGTGTGTGTGGGCTCTTTTTAAATTTATTCATTAATTTTTTAGTTTGTTTTTTTGTCAACAAGCCAGAGCAGCCACACTGTGCACGTGAGCAGTGCTGCTCAGGAACAACTCGACCGAGGAACATTTACAGATTCGCAGCCTCTGCGTTTCTTTTTCCCTTGTGACGCCGTCCTCAGCACAAACAGACTGTGAAAGCTGTCTTTTGATCATCATATTGGCACGACATGATCTCTGACCTCAGTTTAATGTTTTTATCCATCACAGACATGGAGAAATATAAATACTTCTGATTTACTCAACCTTTCCTGTCTCTCTTTAAAAATAAAAGCCTTGAAAATGTTTCTGTGAACAGGATCTCTTCATTTGTTGATACAAGGCTTTTATTGTGACATTTGTAGGACGATGATGTTGACATTTCAGCAGCTGCACAGCTTCATAAATCAGTATCAGCTGTTATTGTGGAAATACAGCAGAATCAGCAGCAGCATCACAACACCACTGCCACTTTCAGCGTACACACCAAACACTGGTCTCCTGGTGAATCCTGTGTTTTGTTCTCCTCACCGAGACACTCACTTTACTCCCATCAGCATGTCGGTCACATGATCGCAGCCTCTCAAATCACCTGAGTTATGTACAAATTTCTGGCTCGGGATTATAAGGGATATGTACGCACTTTGGTGCATGATGTTTCGTAGGAAAATGCACAAAGAGTGCATGAGAATGACCTGCAGACGTGGAGCTGATGATTCCTGTCATCTCTCTTTTAACTTGTGCAAAATTGTGTATTTAAGTGTTGGTGGAGCTGGTTGTGGGCGGTGTTGGACGGTGGTGGCGTGTAGCTGCAGGTAATCATCAGGAAACTCACCAGTCTGTGAACTCTCCTCCTGCTTGCTGCTCGCTGGTAACCAGGTCGGTGTTTTCAAATGTAAACAAAAGTAGATTGATAAGGTTCATACTGTCTTCTCATTTAGAATATTTTAAGGTTTTCTTATATTCAGACAGAACAAGATGTAAGAGATGTGTTTTACCTGCTTGACAGTTTCGACTGAGAGTCCAGTCTTCCTCAGAAGCGTCATCTGACGTGCTGCTGACGTGTCATATATCATCACAGATCACTGCAGAAGAAAAAAACACATCATGTCATCGTGGACAGGAGCAAAATAATCACATCAGAGACAAATAAATTCAAATGGTGCATAAAAGAGGCCATTGAGATCAGGAAGCGGGACAGGGGGTGTACACCCTTTCACATACCTGGGAATCCCTACTCCAGAAAACGAACATCGGGGGAGGCAGGGTTGGCCTGACAGACTCAGGCCTTCCAGCTGATGTATGACATGTCAGCAGCATGTCGGATGACACTTCTGAGGAAGACTGGAGTTTCAGTCGAAACTGTCAAGCAGGTAAAACACATCTCCTTACATCTTGTTCTGTCTGAAAAGAAAACCTTAAAATATTGTAAACATCAGTAAACGTGGAGAAGATGGAGGATACCAGCTGAACTAACATCCTGCTATCTGTTGTACAGAAAATAGATAAATCAAATCATTTCTCTTTAACACAAAGCTCTGTCTCAGACCTTTTTTAAAGAGTAAGATCCTTTTAATTAATGAGAAGCAGCCCTGAAATTGCTTCCGCCAAATCCACCAGACTCTGTTTAAATAAATAGCAATTTTATTCATATAAAACACACTTCATTCAAAGTCAACAGGAACAAAATAAAACTTATAAAAACCATCCTGGCTTGTCTTTCTACTGTTCCAACAATTACCCACTTTGGTTTGGTTGAAATAAAACCCTTAATTCAGTCACTTACATGTGAAAATATGTCGGCTCTATACATGCTAAAATTATTTAAATAGAGTCTGGTGGAATTGCTGATGGCAATTTTACAGGCTGTTTCTCGTTAAACAAAAAGGATCTTACTCTTTAACAAAAAGGTCAGTATTTACAGGGATGCTACCCAGAATTTGTTAGACACTAAAAATAACAATGTAAACATGTCAATGGCAAAAACAAGCACGTTTAGGGGATGTGCCTGACGTGGTTACATTGCAGCCTGTTTAAATACCAGCTGCAGGGCTCTCACACAATACTGGACCAATTTCAAAAACTTTCATGTCATTCATTCATTTTCCAAAACAGCTTATATTGTTAAGGTTCACAGGGGGCTGGAGCCTATCCCAGCTGACACTGGGCAAGACATGCTCATATTTACGCCCACAGCCAAATTAGAGTCGCCAATTAGCCTAACCCCCCCCACCCTCGGGTTTGAACCAGGAACCCTCTTGCTGTGAGGCAACAACACTCAACACTCACCACTGTACCACTGTGCCACCAATTTCAAATAAATAAAAAAAATACTGCCATTTTCCGATTTGCTGATATATTTAACAACTCATTAGACCTATTACCGATACCTGATAGCGATATCAATATATCCACTCTTTTCACTTCCTAATTTTAGTGATCAAGTCTTTTCTGTAGTGGAATTACCATCATATTATGCATGCATAAAAAAAAAAAAAAACTCAGTCTCAGTAGGATCCTTTCATCATGTCATCAAACACTGCGAGTGGACGGACTCTGACGCTGTGGACAGAGTGGTGACATCACAGCCTGTTTCACTGCTCCTCTCTGTCCTGAAACTGAAACAGTGTCAGAAAATGTTTTTCCCATCAGAAACATGAGAACACAGGAACATGACAACACAGGGTCCAGATTCAAAAAGACCTTTGAACTATTATTTTCTTGTTTCCATTACACTGGTCTCTTAATTTGAGATAATAACACTACGTTTGTAGAAAATAAAAAAAATAAAAATCTGATCATGTGTTTTGCAGTGAACTGTGACGGCAGACATCTGTACAACATCTGTATGACTATAAAAGACATACATGAAGGTCCTGCCTGTTTCTCAGAGAGCACACATTTCCTGGCCAGAGTCTCTGGTGTCATCCAGCCTCCCTCAGTAATCAATAGCCGTCCTCTCCAACACGCCGGCCCGTTATTTATATCTGCCTTTGGAGTGCATGTGTGTGTGTGGATAGGTCAGACTGAGAGCTGTCCTGAAACAGCTTACTGCAGCACTCCAGCCCGTGCACAGAGGGGAAATTTATTTTTCTCATTTAGTATGCTGCACTGAATCCAAAGTTGAGGAGTCCATTGATTGCCGTTGCCGGGGCATTCACTTGTCACGTCTAATGTGTGCAGTGTGTGGGTTTGCTGGAGTGTATGAAGTCTTAATGGGCTCTTTGGGAAAGTGAGAACACAGGTTTTACCTTCTGCTGTATTAATGCAGCTTTGCAGGAGAGTGCAGGCTCTTCAAGTTAATTAATGTCACATCCCTATAATAGTTTTCTGAACTTTCACAGCGATAATGCAAAGGCTCAGACCGGCAGTATCTGGGAATGCGCCCCCTCGTGTTTCTGTGCTGAAAGTTATAAATCATTTCATATCGATTTTTGGCACCTGCAAGAAAGAAAAAGGGAGCGTCCTCGATAAACCAGACAGAGATCAAAGACTCTGTCTGTCCTGATGTCGGCTGTGTGGTTCTCCAATAAAGTCCCTTTGGCGTTGTTAATGTGGAAGTGTGGCACCTTCCTCTTTGTTTTCGGGCTGAGCTACACTTCCTTCTACCCCTCTGCTAACATTGTACTTTGTCCCATAGTGTCAAACATACATAAAGTTCTTCAATTCAAACAGTGAACTGTCAGGATTATCTTGTTTCCTGATCCAAATGCACATGGGAGAAGTTTATTTCATTTTTACCTGAACCAGGATTTTCTTTAAACCCTCACCAAGAAATCTTTTCTCTCAGCTGTGATCCAAACCAAGATGGTGGCCAAAGTTAATCTTCTTCTGCATGTTTTTTAAACAACACAAGAATTAATCATTTATCATGCCCTCAATGTCAAACATGTAACATATCTTTTAAATTTGGTTCAAGCCATAAACTTGTACATCATGTTGGACTTTAATAAGTTAACTATTAAACATTCCTGAACTCTGAAATAAAGCAGCTCCGTCACCACAAAAACATGATCGTCTCCGAACTATAACCATGTGCTTTTTGTGCCAAACCACAGTGTTGTTGGAAAGTGAAGTTTAATGTATAAATATAACGTATACAAACAATGAGTGATCAACAATATTTATTCTGGTGACTGCTGCAAGTTACACCTATTTTGTTTTAGTGTTGACAGGAGGCGATCTGACTAACGGAGGCAGGGGTAGGGCTTTTGACATTTTAACATATTTAATAAGCGATTCATTGATTTGCTCTGACGGGGGTGATTTGGTAACTGGATGTCATGTTAACCAAGCCAATCTTTAGCCGCGTCTCATGTGACATCAATAAATTCAAGTTATGTTGCTCAGCATCTGTTTTTGTGAAAGACCAATCTTTCCTGACAATCTTTAAAAGAATGCAGGAGGTCATTCAACAACATTGAATCATTCATGTCTCATCTGTCCATCTGGTTCAGAAAATATCCTGTCCGCTGGCACCGTACCACCAGCCTCCAATTACACTGAACAACACCCGCTCATTATCCTGTGACGCAAAGAAACACTCGCAAAAAGCTGGTATGTTTCAGTTGAATGTATTCAAAGGGGCAGTTCAGCCCAAATCAAAACACAACAACCTGTAACTTTATTTCTCAGTGCAGATAGTTTCAGGGTGTTGGGGACATCGACCGTAGAGACGTCTGTCTCCTTTTTTCTTGACCTGCTTACTGTTTCATGTAGGAACTATTTTCTTTCACTGATCTACACCCACCAACCGTATCACTGTGTGGAAGGAAGAGTGCATCTACTGCTCAGTTAGCACCACTGAGTTAGCTAACGTTCAACAGTCAGCAGAATGTTGTACGTTTCTGCAAACCATACATGTGACCACGAGCCTATCGTCTCTGAGTAGATACACGCCTCCTTCTGTGCGTTATATTGTTACTATTTCCTGATCCAAGCCAAGATGGCAGCCACATCATGCCTTCTTAACACAAGATTTTGACATAATGAACCCTTCGTGTTGTATGTCCTCTCTGACTGTGAAAATGCTCCCTTTGTTTTAAAGGTGTATGACTTGAATCAAGAAGCACAAACTGATGTGGTGGGGCGGCACGGTGGTGTGGTGGTTAGCACTGTCGCCTCACAGCAAGAGGGTTGCCAGTTCGATCCCGGGTGTGGGAGCCCTTCTCTGCGGAGTTTGCATGTTCTCCCCGTGTCAGCATGGGTTCTTTCCGAGCACTCCGGCTTCCTCCCACAGTCCAAAGACATGCAGTTTGGGAGATTAATTGATAACTCTAAATTGTCCGTAGGTGTGAATGGGAGCAGTCTGGCGACCTGTCCAGGGTGAACCCTGCCTCTCGCCCGATGTCAGCTGGGATAGGCTCCAGCCCCCCGCAACCCTCAAGAGGATGAAGCGGTTAGAAGATGAATGAATGAAACCGACGTGGTGCAGCTCTGCCCTTATAAGTTTTAATGCTGCAGCGTTCAGGCTGACTCGTTTTATCTGTCTTCGCTGTGCTCTCCTCATCACACCTCTTCATCCCTCATCTGCTTCCTCTTTCTCTCACATGTCCTCCACTGCCCTCCTCACCTACAACCTTTCCTTATCTCCTCTGCATGTTTCTCCTGAAGTTTTCTTGGCTGCCTTCCTCTGTTTCTTCTTCCTCTTCTTTCTCACCTTTAAACCTCTCCTTCTCTGTCCCTTTACTCTTTTGTTTCCTTTCTTTTCTCCTTTCTTTCCTCCTCTATCTTTGCGTATACTCATCCTTCTTTCCTACCTTGTTCTCTGTATTCTAACCTCGACCAGACCCCTCTCTTAATCTATTCTTCAACCATATCTGTGTCATCCTCTTTCACTCTTCTCTTATTTTCCTCTCTTGTCTTCTCTACATTTACCATCTTCCTCATCTCCCCTCCTCCTCCTCTTCCTCCTCCTCCTCCTCCTCCTCCTCCTTCTCTGCCCTTGCCTCTGCGATCCTACCGGCATCTGAATCCTACGCAGCGTATAAATCACCTTTTACCGCTGAAAGTCAGCGCTCCCTCCTCCAGCTGGCCTGACTCGGTCAGAGGACGGTGGGGGAGGAGCTGATGATGTCACAGGATGCTGTTATCACGGTATGACCCATTTGGGAAAACCTCACAACAACCTAGTGTTTTCTTTTTCTCTCTTCGTGTCTTTCTGTTTTGTGACAAATTGTTTATGCTAATCAGGGATGAATCGTTCTGTCCATCGTGGGAACGTTTCCATATGTCGGCAGCCGTTCCTCTGATATCACTGACTCGTCCTTTTTTACTCCCTCCCACACTCTCAGTATTAAAGGTATTGTAAAGTACCACAGAGGTTGGTTTTGGTTCCTTTAAATCCACCGCAGAGCTGCACAGAACCTGAGAAACACGCCTTTAAAATGATCTCTTACTCAGAAAGGTTTCAGTGAGATGTCGTTTGGTTCGATACAGAACTGTTTAATGATGAATGACTTCCACATTAGTGATGTGACTTTTTCTGAGGGGACAATGAAGGCATCATGGGGTCTGCTGTTCTTAGTGTTTTTAATAGTTTGTACATCACATATCTGATCTGACCGTCTTCATTGTTCTTCGTTCACAAGGATCAAACTACGTCCTCCTTTGCTTCTCATTAATTGGAACAAACCAACCAAGAGGTCTCTTTCTGTTGTATTTATTCATTATTTTTTTGCAGAGGAGTGTCATCATTATTTTAAATTTAATTTATGTCCTGAGCAGAGAAATGACACTGTTAGTCACATGTTTATTCTTGTTCTCTCTGAGCGCTGCTGTCAGCTGCGGGTCAGTAGTCTCATTTTGGTGAAGCAGCCAGCGTCAAAACTAACCCTAACCCAAAGACACATGGAGGAGCCATGTTTCTTCAGAGTGTAGGCGGAGCACCGTCCTATCACCATGGCTCTGTAGTATTTATGGTGCATTTCTCCAAACCGATACATCTGCGCGAGACATGACTCCTCTGCACAGGTTTATGTTCTGGCGACATGTTTGAGACATGTCTCGAGAAGAAGATGCTTTATTAGTTAATGTAGTTTGCAGCAGAGGTGAGCTGGTGATACCGGCTCACAGCGCCTTGGAGTGGAGTTCAGTGATACAATTGATCAGAGAGAACTTCTTCTGTATGCATGGAGACGTGGAGGCAGCCTTGCTCCCTCAGGACAGAAACAAAACCCTGATGAACAGGGGACAGTTTAATGGGATGGGGACAGACAGCTCTGCAGCTGGCAGGGATTAAAGATGGGATACAGTGTGCACAGTATAATAATAATAATCATTAGTGCTGTTATCATATAAAGTCAGTGTGTGAAGAAAATGACACTGAGGATGAAAACACTTACACAATCGCTCTGTGAACTGAGTAAAGACAAACAGACACAATCACCAGACAGCCTGCAGGTTGTATCTACTGTACACAGATTATTACATCAGGGTTTTATGTTTCAGAGCTAACAGCCTCCGTGTGCATTAACTTATCTCTTTCCTTTATATTTTATTAATTCAGGAAGTGAGATCTACACTCCAACAACACTCTAGGTGTAGTGTCAAGGAGGATCCTCAAACAGCCGAATTTGAAGGACGTTATGTCATCCACCCCCGCCGAAGGACTGTTCCAATGTCAAGGAAGGACAAAGGACTGAGTCCTTCTTTCAGAGAAATTCGAAGGATGCATGTGTGGATCCTCCGCGGGTATAAAATCCCCACAATGCTTTGCACAGTACACAATTAGCTGGAAGTGTGGGCGGGGTCTCCTCAATCGCGCCGGCAGAGCTTGGCAGGATTTAGATTAATATGTCATTTATTAGGATTAATGTCTCCACTTGAGTTTTTTATCATACAAGCGTGAAAAAAATATTAACAGAAAGCTCATAATATACACTTTCCAATGTGTCCACTGCTGCATAATGAGATTTTTTAAATAACGTGATTTAGATAAAATATTTACATGAATCATTCACAGCAGAGATGGAGCGCCTCCCTTCCTTCACTTTGAGAAACACCCCCCTGTCTCTGAAAGTCTCACTCCCAGGTACTAAAGGGTTACATATGGGGGTTTTACCTCCTCAGCACCCAAACTGGCAACCCTCCTGCCATCAGTGACAAACACAAAAGGACATTAGGGTCACTGCAATGTATCCTCATTGAACGGTTTGTATGGTATCCTACAGATTAGACTCCACCAACGATTTTACATCCTTATGTAAAGTTACAGAATTAACATAAAGTTACCGTTTATGGTTTTAGGAAAAGAAACATGGTGAGAATAACCTTAAAAGGACCACACAATTACAAACATCAGTCTCCTGAGGAAAGTCCTGTGTTTTGTGATCGATTCACCACCTGTACCTGCGTCCATACAGACCACTCTGAACCTCCTCTGTCTTTACTGCCATTAGAAGATTTGTCATCACAGTGATCACAGCCCTCCAAAACATGAGTTATATATGAAATACTGGATCATCATTACATTGTATGTGTACGAATTTGGATGGATTACTTTTTGTAGGAAAAAAACCGAAACAGTTTATGAGAGCATCCTGGCCACTGAGGAGGATGTAGCATCGTGGTTTGTAGAATTCTGCATTTTGTTATCTAACAAAAAATAGCATCAAACATAACGTGAGCCATCTGTGAGACAGCACCTGTACCTAATATGAGGTTCAAAGTCTGAGTTTTTTGTCATCAGACGATCTCATTATTTTGTCCACCCCTTTGAGACTGCATTATACAAGCGAGTTTAAACTTGAAGCCTCAGAGTCCCTGTGCACAGACTCAGTGCACAGCAGAGTCCTGATTCAGGTCAGGTTCCTGCAGGTAAAAATGAATAACCTGATTCATGGATGGTGTTTCGTCTTAATTTATGCTAAACATCACATCAGACCTGTACAGAACTTTCTAGTTAGGCTGAACTCAACTTGTTTCAATCAGCAGAAGTTGTGTGTAGTTTCTGGTATCTGGTTCTTCTTTGTACCACAGTCGATCAAGGTTGAGATGAGAGCAGAAGGTGGAGTTGAGATGCTGTCTGATCAGTCAGGGAGTCGCTGAGCTACCATCATTAGTGAAAGCTGTGGAGAACCAAGCAGAGAAAAGCACTTGGTACATAAAGTGAGTGGAGTCCAGTGAACTCTGCAGTGGGATCGAGACAAAGCTCCACACTCTGTTTGCGGAGCCTCTGAACACGACTTTACACTCACAGCTCTCTGTTTACCTCCGCTGTGTTCAGCCCTCCTGACACTGCTCAGGTCCACAGTGTTCTGTTTGTTCTGCTTTACGTGATCAGTTTGGTTCTTCTCATGATCTCTCAAAGACAAACGACTCTCTGAAATAAGTGTTTTCTTTTTGTATTAGTTAAACGTCTTTGAAATGTCACACATGTTGTTTTAACTTCTGTTAAACACATAGTGCATCTAAATATTCCAAGAAGGAACTTTAAACAGCTGACTATCAGGGAGGCATCGAGTTCTGCCAAAGGATTGTTCCAGTGTCAAGGACCCTTCGAATCCTCCCAAGGACCAAGTCCTTCCTTCAGAGAACTTTCAACGATGCATGTGTGTATGCTCAGCAGACATGAAGTATCCATGTTAACCCATGAGGTGTCATTGAGGGCGGGGCCTCTTCAATGACTCACCGGGACACTCGTTCACCTGTTCCAGTGTGTGTTCACTGAATGTTAGGAAGGAGTCTTGCTGAGCCTCAGTAGGACCCGACCTGAAAGGACACCTCCTACCAAGGAGGCATCCTGGACTTTAAGAAGCACTGAGTGTCAGCTGCAGTGAGTTCAAATGTAATTTTTCAGTAATTTTTATTATTTGAGAGGGACAGTGCAAGTTAATGAACATCACCATACGAGCAATACAATGATGTAAACATGCCAGATTGTAGCCATTGGCTAATTTCCATCTGTTGTCCCTAGCAGATGTTCCCTAGGTAAAACATAAATAAAAACAGATAATCACATTCTTAAAACAAGACAAAACAACAATGCATCCAGTTGATACATATAGTAAAGTGCCGACATGCCTCAAGTACAACAATAACAAAGTGCAAGCAGTCTTAATAAAGTGCATATGGCAGCACTAATTGCAACGGTCTGGATATCAGTAAAGTTCAGCAGTCAATAAGTAAACATGTTTCAATATCAGTCAAGTATATATTCAATAATGTAATTCTAATTTACACAGTTTTTATACATAGCACGTAACGCACACACACCCTAAAATACCTATTGCCTGTACACATCCTAGTAAGCCATAATAATAATACAAAAGCCATGGTGATAGCAATACAAGTTAGTAAGTTATAACTCCCTGATGATTGTTATATCTGATAAGAGCTATGTTACAAATAATTACGACTAGTGATATTAATTACTTTGCCCTGATTATTATGACTAATAAGCTATACTAATAATAATCGCTACTAATAATAGCAATTTCATTGGTACGTTACACCTCCTGTGCTGCCCTCGGGTTATATCTCAAACCCTGTTTTTTATTACATTTAATCTCACAGTTGAAGTGAACGTGAACAAACTTGAGGACTGTTGATTTATTGAACCTCTTTATATCTTATAGGTCTGAAATGATGTGACCTCAGATGGATCAGTTATGTTCGTATATAACTGAGAGTTAGAAATGTTGAACTGAAACACAAATTTAAAAATACAACAGTAAAACATTTATGTTGAACATAACTTTCCCATTAAACATGTTTCATTAGTTTTCACACCAACTCAAGCAGGATTAAGTTTATAATGGTGACGTTTCATCAGCTGACAACACTTGGTAAAGTTTAGGGACAGTTGTCATTGAGTCATGATGTAATAATGTTGATTCGTCAAATGGGACATGAACCTGTTGCCTTTAGTGTTTAATCTGTCACCTGACTCTCACCCTAACTGACCTCCACTCTACAACTGTGGGCTGCAGGATGAACGTTTCCTGACTGACAGTAAGCTTCAGCCAAATCAGATGTTTTAAAATGGGTGTTATTATCCATAGGAGACAAAGTTGATGTTATCACTGTTACTGTAAGTGTACCAATAGTTAGAGTAACCACGACCTCCTCACTAACAGACTTATTTATGTTGTCTGTATCAGTTTGTGTTTGTCTTCACTTGGTCAGTTTAATATTATTGTTTCTGCTTCGTCACCTTATTCCCCTCACCTGAGCTCCTGCAGCACCTGCACTCCATCTCCTCATCAGACCGGTCTGTATTTAAGACCTGAGGCCTCAGCACTACAAAGCCAGTTCAAGTTACCCAGGATATCTTCTCGATGATGATGAAACTTGTCTGAATATGTCACATAAACACTTTAAAGCAACACCAGACTCTTTCTGCTGCTAAAGTTTCTTGGAATAGTAACAGATAATAAATTGTGCTGGAAGCCACATTTAAACTACATCAAAACCAAAATATTGAAGTCAATTGCAATACTATTGAAAGTCAAAGATTTTTTTTCAATCAAACATCATTATACACCTTGTACTGCTCCTTTATTCTTCCATACATAAGCTACTGTGTGGAAGTGTGAGGAAACACGTACAAAACAAACACAAATCCAATCTATATTCTTCAAAAAGAGCCATAAGAATTGTAAATAAAACCACTTACAGAGAAACAACAAACCCATTCTTTATCAAATCTAAAGCTCTAAAATTTAAAGATCTGGTTGACTTCAAAACAGCTCAAATCATGTATAAAGCTAAAAATAAATTATTACCTAACAGTATCCAAGAGTTGTTTCAAATGAGAGAAAATCAGCACGACCTGAGGGGAACCAGTGTCTTTAAGAAACAATTAGTGAGAACAAACACAAAATATCACTGTATTACAGTTAAAGGAGTCACCTTGTGGAATAATTGTAACAAGGAACTGAAAGCATGTTCATCTTTAAATAAGTTCAAACGAATGTTCAAAAACAACATACTGAAGGGATATATGATGGAACAGGACATGTAGGTTGTCCTGCTGTTGAAGTATGTCTCATTCTGATTGCAATGTTCTTTTTATGGATGTATTGAGTTGCATATGTTAAACGAAGTGGAGAGTTTAAAAATCTAGGTTCAACATAAAGTTTAAAGATTATATATAGAAAGAAAAAAGGGGTAGGACTAGATAAGTTCACACTTCCTTCCTGCTCCTTTTCGGACGTGAAATATGCAAATATGTTTCCGAGTTGTATTTCTTTGTTTGATTGTTTTTGTTTTTGGCTGACCTTGACTTTACGCAACTTGATTATTCATGTCTTTCATTTTTTATTTCTTTATTGTTATATTTTTATTTCTTCATTTTTTCTAACCAATGCTTGTGTGTTTCTTTTAAACATGTCCGAATCAACATTATTCTATTCTATTCTAAGTAAAGAGTGGAGAAGTAGTTAATGACTGATAAGGTCTGTCTGACTGACACATGACATTTGTAATAACAGGAGCTGATTAACAGTGTGAGGATTATTTGACGAATAAAATATGATCTGTTTAATCATCACACAGGTGTCTCATGTTATTCTCAGCTGCAGTGATGAATCAGACAGTAAAAGCAGCACCACTGTCAGCAGTCACTGAAATAAACTAACGTATATTAAAACCAGTGGAAATATGAAATGATTCTAACTGACCTGAAACAACATACAGGCTCCTCTCTTTTACCTGTCACTCCACACTTTGTCCATGGATACTTTTTTCTTCAGTGATCTGATTGGTCAGATTTTGGGATGTTGACAGGTTGCCTATGATACCCTGAAGTTAACCTGCTTGGGGCAGATCAGCTTTTTCAGCATCACTTACCATGGTGATTTATCCAGGTACAAAGAGAACCACCTTCGTAGTACTGACAACCCAGAGTTAACCCTGAAGTTACCTCGCTAACTCCACATCCTGCTTCGTAGTGCAGACCTCTGGTTTCCAGTTCAGATTTTGTTGGATCTTTGTTTTGGTTGTACGCTGTTCAGTTTGCTGTTTCTGTGCCCCGACCTGGAATAATGAGTTTTCTGTTTGAGTACCACTTTCCTGTAGTCTCCTGTATTTGGGTCCATCGGTTCCACATCTCCTGACACCAACCACACCGCACATAATGTGACAAAATAACATAACAGGAACCACAATCTTTTTCTTTTCTTTTGAATGTAACCAAATAGTTTTGGTGCATAAACCATGACCATGTAATTCAACACATAGTGTCACCACCTCATAATGTGATGCAGCCTCACACAACAGTTGGTATGATATCCTGTGAATCGGCAGCCTACAAGTGACCTTAGTTAGCCTACCTAACGGTAATGTAAAGTTATGGAGGTTTAGGAAAATAAATATGGTGATGACTCAAAGTTCACAAAGTTTTGAACTCTTTCTGCAGAACGTTGTCCTGTGTTTTGTGACCCGTCCACCTGTACAAGAACACTTCCCGTCAGTGTGTTGGTCACATGACTGCAGCCTCCTCAAGCACATAGAATATATATGAATATCTGTCTTGAGATGATGCAGGATGGTGCGTTACTTTTCTCAGGGAAATGTAGCAGCCTCTGTGGTGTTCAGAGGTTGTGGTTCGTTTCATTTCTTGTCAAGCTCTCTGTGTTGTTTTTGCTCTGGGATCTAATGAAGCCTGTTTTCATTCTGTAAACAGATTTTAACTTCGCCAAGAGCTCCACTCTGAAGCATTAATCGCTCAGCACTGACATTGCTCTCACACCCACACTGTAGATGAATCGCTCAGCAGACAAATGGCTGATCAAAGCAGCAAGAAAACTTCCAACTGGAGACTCAGGTAGTTCAGTGACCTCTTTTGGTTTTCTCTGGCGCGCTCCATCCCTCTTCGTCTTTCTGCTGACTCATACCTGGTCACCAAAGCCAAATCTCCTGGTAATAACAGGACGAGGTTTGGTCAGGAGGAAGTGATGGAGCTGGAGTATCTGACAAAGAAAAGAGAAGCTGAGAGATGTGAGATGAGGAGGGAAAGAAAAGGCACAGAGAGAAGAGGAAGAGAAAAGCAGGAAATAGAGGTGGAGTTGAAAGAAAGAGGAAAAAACAGAGCTCAAGAAATGCTAACAGAACACGATAAGGGCACTGTCTCATTCTTGTCAACCCAATATCTCAAGAACACATTGAGGTAATGTCTTAAAATTTGGCACAAATGTCCACCTGGACTGAACAATGAACTGATCAGATTTTGGTGGTCTAAGGTCAAAGGTTATTGTGTTACTCTTGACACATGTTTTTGTCCATAACTGAAGAATGTGTCAGAGTTTGTATCTTCTGTGTTTTCTGTCATGGCTCCACATGAGTCTGGACGGATATGGATGTGTGACTGTAACTGGTTCACAAAGTCAAACGCCTGAGTCTGTGATTCTGTTTCTTTTTCTCATGAAAGTTGAAAGTTTGTCTTCTCTCCAGTGACTTTTAATTTGAGCTCAGGTAAATGATTCTTACATTTCTTTCTGTTCTTTTGATACTGATATTTTATCATCGTCAAGAGGAAGTTGTTATAAACCTGCTGTGTGCTGAGACAGACTCCGAGCAGACGATGGTTTTAACATTAACTTAAGTTTTAGGTGCTTCAGATGAAACACAGTTACCTGAACTTCACCTTCATCTCCCCTCTCCATTTAACAAATACGAGAAGATTACATATCTCACTGTATTCTTTTATCATATTGCCATGTTGGAGGATCAAATCTGTATTCAGACCAAACATCAGCTGCCTTCTGGGGCCTTTTTTTACGTTTCCACAACATTTCATGATTTTGCTTTTACCCGAAGCAACAGAGAGACAGAGAGGAGATAGACGGAGTTTATGTCAGTTAAAGAGAGAAATGAAACACAGAGAGAGATCAGTGGGAGCTGTAGCCTGTAGCTGTGCTGCATACAGAGAATAGAATAATATAATATTTAGATTCAGAGAGAGTCGGCTCTAACAGGAGATTATCAACTGTCTGTGGACCCCACAGGAGACCGTCAGCTTTCATTAGCTCCAACTTCACATTTTCTGAACTCCAGCCAAAACTCGCCAGCAGCTATTAGACTATCAGTGCTTTTAGTATTCAGACTCCCACCCGAGCCACAACCCGGCCGCCCTTTATTTCTAACTTGGTGCTCCACTGTATAATTGCATTGTATATCAGCAGTGAAAGCCAGGCAATCAGAAGAAGCATGAAATGGGCCTCAGTTTCATTGTAATTCCATTCAGATGGCTGCATTTTGTTTTTCATTACTCTCCTGCAGGCCTCGTGCTCCCTAATTACAAACCCGCCTCAGTTTGAGTTCCCAGTCTGACTGTAATAATCATCAATAAACAGGCCTGGATGATGCTCCTCTTTATGGTCGCAATTCAGAATTGCTTCGACTGAAATCAGAATAAGAAATTTAGGCTTCATAATCAGCTTCAGTCTTTATCCATATGTGTGGATGAAAATAATCTTTTCGCTATCAGCTGAGAGTCAGCGAGAAGTTTGACTTCTCCCCTCGCTGCACTGACGTAGAAATATTCTCCAAACTATGTTAGGACGTTTCAGAAGCTACTCTCTGTGGTTACAGCTCAGATTGAACTGAAACACAAAATGTCAAGTGACAAGATAACAAAATACAAAGTTCACCAACAGCATCGTAACAGTCTGATGGACATATGCTTTTTAGTCAAAGCTCTGTCAGGAAGACGACATTACAGAAGGCCTGACAGGAAACATTAAAAGAATAAACAAACCTTTGTCCAGAGAAGAACCTTAATCTATGTTAGATCAGATCAGATCAGATTACCGATTACACCTCAGTGGAAATTTGTCTTTGGCGTCTCTCAACCGCAGCAGAGGTTCATTCAAACACAATACATCATTAAAAATACACAAATATTCAGTATATAAGTGCAAACAGACATCATCTCCAACATATACGATGTCATCTCCAACATATACGATGTCATTTCCTACATATACGATGTCATCTCCTACATATACAATGTCATTTCCTACATATACGATGTCATCTCCTACATATAAGATGTCATCTCCAACATATACGATGTCATCTCCAACATATACAATGTCATCTCCTACATTTACGATGTCATCTCCAACATATACGATGTCATTTCCTACATATATACGATGTCATCTCCTACATATACGATGTCATCTCCAACATATACAATGTCATTTCCTACATATGCGATGTCATCTCCAACATATACGATGTCATCTCCAACATATACGATGTCATTTCCTACATATACGATGTCATCTCCAACATATACGATGTCAAACACCAGATTTCGTCTGTAAAACATGATTGGACTGTAAAGAGGAGCCGGAAGGTTTCCATACATAACAAAACTGCCCGCCCACAGCGTCCACGTTCACACTTAACATGAGAGACATTTTCATTGAAGACTTTCTCCCAGAAATCTATTCATCTATCTGTTCTCCCCTTCTGACAGAAATCTGTTCATTTTAACCCAAACTAAAACTTTTCTCTGTAGAGCCCTCTAAGAAGAGTTATATTTTGTTGACGCTGAATTGGAGGGTTTTTGAGCATGAACCGCCTTTTTAAGGTCATGCCACAGCATCTCAATAGGATTCAGGTCAGGACTTTTACTAGGCCACTCCAAAGTCTTCATTTTGTTTTTCTTCAGCCATTCAGAGGTGGACTTGCTGGTGTGTTTTGGATCAGAACCCTGCAGAACCCAAGTTCGCTTCAGCTTGAGGCCATGAACAGATGGCTGGAAATTCTCCTTTAGGATTTTTTGGTAGACAGCAGAATTCATGGTTCCATTTATCACAGCAAGTCTTCCAGGTCCTGAAGCAGCAAAGCAGCCCCAGACCATCGCACTACCACCACTATGGTTTACTGTTGGTATAATGTTCTTTTTCTGAAATGCGGTGTTACTTTTATGCCAGATGTAATGGGACACAGACCTTCCAAAAAGTTCAACTTCTGTCTCGTCAGTCCACAGAGTACTTTCCCAAAAGTCTTGGGGATCATCAAGATGTTTTCTGGCAAAAATGAGACGAGTCTTAATGTTCTTTTTGCTTAGCAGTGGTTTTCGTCTTGGAACTCTGCCATGCAGGCCATTTTGCACAGTCTTTTTCTTATGGTGGAGTAATGAACACTGACCCTAAGTGAGGCAAGTGAGGCCTGCAGGTCTTTGGATGTTGTTGTGGGGTCTTTTGTGACCTCTTGGATGAGTCGTCGCTGCGCTCTTGGGGTAATTTTGGTCGTCCGGCCACTCCTGGGAAGGTTTACCACTGTTCCATGTTTTGGCCTTTTGTGGATAATGGCTCTCACTTTGGTTCACTGGAGTCCCAAAGCTTTAGAAATGGCTTACTTGTGTTATCTTTGACTAATATTTAAATTTGTTTGATGGCAATCCACCCTTTTCCGGCTGAGGACCATGGCCTCAGACTTGGAGGTGCTGAAGTAGATCAGGAGCCAGAGCCTTGAGCTTTCAGGCTCCTCTCCTGTGGAATCATCTTCCTGTTGCAGTCCGGGAGGCAGACACTGTCTCCACATTTAAGACTAGACTTAAGACCTTCCTCTTTGATAAAGCTTATAGTTAGGGCTGGCTCAGGCTTGCCTTGTACCAGCCCCTAGGTAGGCTGACTTAGGCCTAGTCTGCCGGAGGACCCCCCTATAATACACCGGGCACCTTCTCTCTCTCTCTCTCTCTCTCTCTCTCTCTCTCTCTCTCTCTCTCTCTCTCTCGTATCCTATTACTGTGTCTTGCAAACTCATCCATTCTGGATGTCACTAACTCGGCTTCTTCTCCGGAGCCTTTGTGCTCCACTGTCTCTCAGGTTAACTCGTATCGCAGCAGTGCCTGGATAGTGTGACGTGTGTGGTTGTGCTGCTGCTGTGGTCCTGCCAGATGCCTCCTGCTGCTGCTGCTGCCATCATTAGTCTACTGTTATTATACACATATGATTATTATCACACATGTAGACTGCCAGATACTAATATATACTTTCAACATATTGTACCACAGTAGCCAGAACTATAACGATAATATTATTACTTTGCTGAATGTTGTTGTAAGCTACAACAGATTACTGTCATTTTATCATGCTGATCTACTCTGTACGACATCTATTGCATGTCTGTCCATCCTGGAAGAGGGATCCCTCCTCAGTTGCTCTTCCTGAGGTTTCTACTGGTTTTTTTTTCCCTGGTAAAGGTTTTTTTTTTTTTGGGGGGGGGGGGTTCCTTATCCGCTGTGAGGGTCCAAAGGACAGAGGGGTGTCGTATGCTGTAAAGCCCTGTGAGGCAAATTGTGATTTGTGATTTTGGGCTTTATAAATAAAATTGAAATTGCAAATTGATTCTCATCCCACCGCGAACCGTCCCAGCAAGAGCTGGAGGTCACTGTTCGATGGAGTTAGGAGGACCACGTCATCCGCAAAAAGCAGGGACGAGACCCTCCCTTCACCGAACCTGACACCCTCCACCACTCGGCTGCGCCTAGAAATTCTGTCCATAAAAGTTATGAACAGAACCGGTGACAAAGGGCAGCCCTGGCGGAGTCCAACCCTCACTGGGAACAGATCCGACTTATTGCCGGCCACGCGAACCAGACTCGTGCTCCTTCGGTACAGGGACTGGATGGCCCTTAGCAAGGGGCCACCAACCCCATACTCCCGGAGCACCCCCCACAGGATGCCCCTGGGGACATGGTCGTAAGCCTTCTCCAAATCCACAAAACACATGTGGACCAGTTGGGCAAACTCGCATGCCCCCTCCAGCACCCTGGCGAGGGTAAAGAGCTGGTCCACGGTTCCGGGTCCGGGACGAAAACCACATTGCTCCTCCTCAATCCGAGGTTCAACTATCGACCGGACCCTCTTCTCCAGCACCCTGGAGTAGACCTTACCAGGTAGGCTGAGGAGTGTGATCCCCCTGTAGTTGGAACACACCCTCTGGTCCCCCTTCTTGAAAATGGGGACCACCACCCCGGTCTGCCACTCCAGAGGCACTGCCCCCGATGTCCACGCAATATTGCAGAGGTGTGTCAACCAGGAGAGCCCTGCAACATCCAGAGCCTTGAGATATGCAGGACGAATCTCATCCACCCCCGGGGCTCCGCTGCCTCGGAGTTGTTTCACTACCTCGGCAACTTCTGCCCCAGAAATTGGACGACCCGCCCCCAATACCCCCGTCTCTGCTTCCTCACTGGAATATGTGCTGGTGGGATTGAGGAGCTCCTCAAAGTATTCCTTCCACCGCCCGACAATGTCCTCAGTTGACATCAGCAGCTCCCCGCCCCCACTGTAAACAGTGTGAGCTAGTTGTCGCCTTCCCCCCCTGAGGCGCCGGACGGTTTGCCAGAACCTCTTTGGAGCCGATCGATAGTCTTCCTCCATGGGCTCACTGAACTCCTCCCACGCCCGAGTTTTTGCCTCTGCGACTGCCGCCGCTGCGCTCCGCTTGGCCCGCCGGTACCCGCCAGCTGCTTCCGGAGACCCACAGGCCAACCATGCCCTGTAGGCCTCCTTCTTCAGCCTGACAGCCTACCACCACAACTGGCACCAGCAGCCTTGCGGCCACAGCTTGCAGCCGCCACCTCGACAATGGCAGAGCGGAACAAGGAACAATGATTGACTTTGTAGTAATGATTGACTTTGTAGTCGTATCATTTGACCTGTGACCATGTGTCCTGGACACTCGGGTGAAGAGAGGAGCAGAGCTGTCAACTGATCACCACCTGGTGGTGAGTTGGATCAGATGGTGGGGGAAGACGCCGCGCAGACCTGGCAGGCCCAAACGAACAGTGAGGGTCTGCTGGGAACGCCTGGCGGAAGAACCTGTCCAGATGATCTTCAATCCCCACCTCCGGGAGAGCTTCAACCGCGTCCCGAGGGCAGAGGGGGACATTGAGTCCGAATGGGCCTTGTTCCACTCTGTAATAAAGTTTATCATAATTAGTAATTCAACACACAGCTGCTCACCTCCTTCCTCATGTGTGGTACTGGTTCAGGGGCAGGTGGAGTTGGGGGCTGAGAGACAGCTGCTGCTGCTGCTGCTGCACTTGACATATCTGTTCGGAACGAGGCATCATTTTGACAGAGAGGAGGTCAACTATTGAATCTGAGCAGCTTGCTAAATGTTTTGACTGTATTGATTATTTAACTAAAACAACAGTGAAATGTAAAAATCCAGAGTTTTCTTCAGAAATATGAGCTAACATGGGGAGAAAAGTGAGCTAGCTTATAGACCACGGACAGAGTTAGTATTCCATAACTTTCTACCACATGAACTACTGACAAACCCACCTTGCTTTTTGAAATACTGGGTGACATACTGTCGACCCTTTGCTTCTTTCTCTTCTCTTAGCTTCCTTTCTTTCCATTTTTGGCTATGAGTTTTGAGGCATATTGCCGTCTCTGCCTCCCTACCCGCCGTCTGTGACAAATTACGACGCACTGCAGCTGATCCAGTCAAACTGAACCATTTTACATAAAAAGAGAGTGGGGGCGTTAATGTTTCCAAAACAAATAAAGTTATTGTTACCAGTACTTTGTAAATAACATATATTTGTGATTATAAGTTAGTTAATAACTTAGTGTCATATTATAATAATATAACGAGCGTGCGTGCATGTGAGCCCCTAGAATCCTTCTCCTTTTTCCCCCCTTTTCGGCGCCCCAGATCCTCACTGGCGGAGTCTCTGCCATGTGCACAACTGCGCATGTCAAGTGACTTTGGGTGCATTTGGTGATTGCACCTCGACTGCCCCGCAGCGGTCAGAGCAGGGAAATTTGCACAAAACGTCATTCATTCTACACAACTTTTGCGATGTTTCAATAAACTTTGGTTTCACCCAACATTGCCCATAGTAATAATAATAATAATAATAATAATAATATTAATATTAATAATAACATGTCAACTTGCCTCTCGGGGCTTTGTACAATCTTCATGTTTATATTTATTTTTCTTTCTTGAAAACAAAAAGCTTACTTTGATTCAGATATGTCACAACGTGATGTCACTGACCATGTTGGTGTTTACAGGCCAACACACCTCCATCACAACTCCAACATCCACTGGAAGAGTTTAAGATGTCGTCAGACACATTTTCAATATCATAAATATTATAAATCCAGCAGCTTGTAGCTGACCCACATCAGAATTTTATTCCTTGGAGATTCAGGAAAACATCAGTGCTCAGACACGCTCCAGTCATGTGTGAAGTCTCTCGTATCGACTGAAGCTAAAGATTTGGAAGTGAACTGAATCAGTGACGGAGGTGTAAACACCTTTAATAAATTCAGCTCTGACTGTCAGCCTGCAGGGCCGTGGCCTCTACCAGACAATCACACATGGACAGAAAAACAAAAAGATTAAATCTGATCACAAAGAGGAGAGGAATGTGATGTGGGAGAGAAACACTGCGGAATAATAATAATATTATAAATAAATTATGAATTATGAATAAACAGAGAGAGGAGAGGAAAAGACGATCAGCATGTTGAACATCAGAAACATCACAAACAGTGATCATTTAAAACATTTAACATAATAAAATGTTTTGTTTTGACAGAGACAGACTGAGACAGAGACAGACTGAGACAGACTGACAGAAAGACTGACAGAGACAGAGACAGAGACAGACACAGACAGACTGAGACAGAGACAGACTGACAGAGACAGACAGGCAGACAGACTGAGACAGACAGTGACAGACCGAGACAGACAGAGACAGACTGAGACAGAGACAGACAGAGAGAGAGAGAGACTGAGACAGACTGAGGCAGAGACAGACAGACAGACAGACTGACAGAGACAGAGACAGACAGAAAGACTGACAGAGACAGAGACAGACAGACTGAGACAGAGACAGACTGACAGAGACAGATAGACAGACAGACTGAGACAGACAGAGACAGAGACACAGGTCTGTAGTCTCAGGAGGAAACAGACAGGTGGGCAGATGGAGACATGAAGGATGTCATAGAGAGACTGTGTGTCTGCAGGAAATAAGAAACATGCATTCATCTAGAGAGAGGAAGAGGAGGATGAGAGGAAGAAGATAGGAGGAAGACCAGAGGGGAGAGATGGCAGAAGACTGAGGACAGAGTGATGGAAATAAAAGTCGCTGAGGGGCTGATTCCTTTACCATCCCTCTCCTCCTCTTCCTGCTGCTGTTTCTTCTGTTTCTGCTACTCAGAGACGAAGGTCTTCCTCCTCTTACTCTTCTTCACCTCCTCCTCCTAGTCGTCCTACTGCTGCTGCTGCAGTCACCAGCTCCACCATCAAGCACTTATTGACAGGACTGCAGCAGCCACACACACACAGAAACACACACACACACACACACACACACACACACACACACACACACACAGTGTGCAGCAGGTCAGAGCCTTCAGGCAGACCTCGGGGAGAAACCGTCTCTCTGCAGCTCAGAGCAGCTTCTGATTATCACTGAAGGTCCATCTGTCAGGCTGATACTCAGATTTGATATTTTATCATTTTATAAAATACCAAAATTTCCTTCATTAAAAAAATAAAAGCATAATAATAATAATAACAAACAATATTGGACATTTTGTATTCTTATGGTAACATTAGGCTGTACAGCAGGACGGGTAAAGTTTGACAGTCAGGCTGATGTGATGAAGACGAGACTCAAATTAAACAGACTCATCTAATTGATCTTATACTAAGCCCCGCCCCTTTGTGATGGTCCATCAGGCTGTGACAGGGAGCGTGGAGCCCACACTGTCACTAAGAAAACGACCGTGCGTCATAGCGAGAAGCCATGCATATCACGTTAAACAGTGGAATTGTAGCTTTCCAACAAGACCAAGCACTTGTCTGTAGTCCAATGTTTTCACAGCAAAAAAAAAAATATAAAATTACACTAAAATGATGTATAACAGAGCTTTCATACAGCTTTACACATACATTACTCTTGGATGGATTACTCGTGAATGCAGGCTCGCACAGAAATGCCACACATCTCACATGAAAGAGCAGGACTAGAGCTTTCCAGTGATACCACACACATAATTGTCTGTCATCCCATCACGCTATAAATACAGATTGATTGTCTACAAAATAAAAACCTGACGAATTTCTTTACAGTCCATCTTGTTATCAGTCACTTGTCCCTGTCTATCCACATTTGTAGTCCGGCTTTCCAGATGCAAATATCTCCATATTGTCCAGTTGACACTCGTCAAACTTTGTATGACAAGACCAGCGTACTTCACCTTTGCGCACAAAGACAACTGTAACCTAATTATGCATGCATGACAGGGCCGTAGTCACCATATACATTGAGGGGGACATGATATAACATGTGTATGTAGCCTTTATAATGACTGTGATATGACGCTTACTTGAAAAGTAAAGGCAGTAAAAATACCCCGAAAATGCCTAGGACCCATAGGGTTAAAACCATTAAAATGTCCTAACAGTAAAACCTGAACATAGACTCCTCAGAGTTCAAACAAACAGACGAACAAAACGTTACTGTTAACTGTCATCAGGGTCTCCTAGACCCATCCCAACTAGGCTACTCAAGGAGGTCTTACCTTTAGTTAACACTCATATGTTAGATATCAATGATGATCAATATATCCTTATTAACAGGCTATGTACCACAGTCTTTTAAGGTAGCTGTAATTAAACCTCTCCTAAAAGAGCCCACCCTGGATCCAGAGGTCTTAGCCAACTTATTTAGATAGTTTAGAGTGCATCATAGCACTGAGACAGCACTAGTTAAAATTACAAATGACCTTCTGATTGCTTCAGACAAAGGACTCGTCTCTGTACTTATTTTATTAGATCTTAGTACAGCGTTTGACAGAATTGACCATCAAATTCTGCTACAGAGACTGGAACACTTAATTGGCCTAAAAGGTTCTGCACTAAGCTGGTTTAAATCTTATCTATCAGATCATTTTCAGTTTGTTCACGTTCATAATGAATCATCCTTATGTACTAAAGTTTGTTTTGGAGTTCTGCAAGGTTCTGTGCTCGGACCAATCCTATTTACTCCATGTATGCTTCCTTTAGGTAACATCATTAGAAATCACTCAGTAAACTTCCATTGTTATGCAGATGATAGACAGTTGTATTAATCGATGAAGCCAGAAGAAACTACTCAATTAACTAAACTTCATAACTGCCTTAAAGACATAAAAACCTGGATGAGCTCCAATTTCCTGATGTTAAATTCAGACAAAACTGAAGTTATTGTTCGTGGCCACAAACAACTCAGAGACTCTTTATCTGATGACATAGTTTCTCTCGATGGCATTGCTCTGGCCTCTAGCACTACCGTAAGAAACCCTCGGAGTAACATTTGATCAAGATTTGTCTTTTAATTCTCATTTAAAACAAACCTCACGGACTGCATTTTTTCATCTGCGTAATATTGCGAAATTTAGGCCTACCCTGACCCGAAAAGATGCAGAAAAATTGGTCCACGCTTTTGTTACCTCAAGACTGGATTACTGTAACTCTCTATTATCAGGTAGCTCGAGTAAGTCCTTAAAAACCCTCCAGCTAATTCAGAATGCAGCAGCATGTGTACTCACAGGAACCAAGAAACGAGATCATATTTCTCCTGTTTTAGCTTCTCTGCACTGGCGCCCTGTAAAATCCAGAATTGAATTTAAAATCCTACTGTTAACTTATAAAGCTCTAAATGGTCAAAGCTCTGTCATATCTTAGAGAGCTCATAGGCAAGGCAAGTTTATTTGTATAGCACAATTCAACACAAGGTAATTCAAAGTGCTTTACAGAGACATTAAAAGCAACAAGACACAATTTAAAACAATAAAAACAGTCGATAAATAGAAATTGAGAATGATAGTGATAATAATAAAATACAGTAACATAAAATAAAAACAGGCTCAATGCATTTAACAGTCAGGATAAGAAAAGAAGTAGAATAATAAAAGACATAAATCAGCAGTGTGTAGTTAAGAAGTTACGGGCAGTAGAATACAGCAGATAAGCATTTAATCTAAGAGTACGCTTCAGTAAACAATAGTGTTTTTAGCCCTGATTTAAAGGAGCTGACAGTTTGAGCAGACCTCAGATCTACGGGAAGTTTGTTCCACAGGTGAGGAGCATAATAACTGAATGCTGCCTCACCTTGCTTGGTTCTTGTTCTTGGAACACACAACAAACCTGTTCCAGATGACCTAAGGGGTCTGGATGCTTCGTAGGGAACCAGTAGATCAAGCATGTATTTTGGTCTGAGACCATTTAGGGCTTTGTAAACCAGCAGTAAGATTTTAAAATTTTATTATATTCTTTGACTCACAGGAAGCCAGTGTAGCGATTTAATGACTGGTGTAATATGGTCCAGTTTCCTGGTGTTTGTAAGGACTCTGGCGGCAGCGTTCTGAATCAGCTGCAGCTGTCTGATTGATTTTTTGTTAAGGCCTGTAAATAAACCATTGCAATAATCCAACCTACTAAAAATGAATGCATGAATAAGTTTGCCCATGTGTTGTTTAGACAGAAACCCCTTAATTCTAGCTATATTTTTCAGGTGGTAATAGGCAGATTTAGTAATAAGCTTTAAATGGCTGTTGAAGTTCCGGTCTGAGTTAATAATAACACCAAGATTTCTGGCTTGATTTGTAGCTGTCAATGACATAGAGTCAAGGTGGGCGCTGATCTTTGCCCTTTCATTTCTAGGGCCAAAAATTAATACCTCTGTCTTTTCTGGATTTAGCCGGAGAAATTGCTAGCACATCCAGTCATTGATTTGATGAATACAGTTACTCAATGAGAGTAAGGGACTATAGTCGTGCCATAGTGCCATATTATCCCACCAGAACTCTGCGCTCTGAGAATGCAGGGTTACTCGTGGTCCCTAAAGTCTCCAAAAGTAGATCAGGAGCCAGAGCCTTCAGCTATCAGGCTCCTCTCCTGTGGAATCATCTTCCTGTTGCGGTCCGGGAGGCAGACACCGTCTCCACATTTAAGACTAGACTTAAGACTTACCTCTTTGATAAAGCTTATAGTTAGGGTTGGCTCAGGCTTGCCTTGTACCAGCCCCTAGTTAGGCTGACTTAGGCCTAGTCTGCCGGAGGACATCGTGGTCCTGCCAGATGCCTCCTGCTGCTGCTGTTATCATTAGTCATACTTCTACTGTTATTATACACATATGATTGTTGTACGCTATCAGGTATTAATATATACTTTCAACATATTGTACCACAACAGCCAGAATTATAATTAGAATATTATTACTTTCATTAATATTGTTGTAAGCTACTGTCATTACCGTCCTGCATCTCTCTCTCTCTCTCTCTCTCTGTCTCTGTCTCTCTCTCTCTCTCATTGTGTCATACAGATTACTGTTAATTTATGATGTTGATCTGTTCTGTATAACATCTATTGCACGTCTGTCCATCCTGGAAGAGGGATCCCTCCTCAGTTGCTCTTCCTGAGGTTTCTACTGTTTTTTTTCCGTTAAAGGGTTTTTTGGGGGAGTTTTTCCTGATCAGCTGTGAGGGTCCTAAGGACAGAGGGATGTTGTATGCTGTAAAGCCCTGTGAGGCAAATTGTGATTTGTGATATTTGGCTTCATAAATAAAATTTAATTGAAATCGAAATTGAATTGATCAGCTAAAATCACACCGACACAGATGCAGCTGTACTCTGTGAATCTGAGGTTACACCATGATCATGTTACCTAACCAGTGTTGTTGCCCTGGTACCAACTTGTCAACATACAACACCCACCTGCAGTCAAATTCAACAGAACATCAACAGTTGTGCACAGACCTGGATGATCTCAGATGAACCCTGATCCAGGACCAGTTACTACATACTGTCAATCAATCAATCAATCAATCAATTTTATTTATAAAGCCCAATATCACAAATACAATTTGCCTCACAGGGCTTTACAGCATACGACATCCCTCTGTCCTTTAGACCCTCACAGCGGATAGGGAAAAACTCCCCAAAAAAAACCCTTTACCGGGGGAAAAAAACGGTAGAAACCTCAGGAAGAGCAACTGAGGAGGGATCCCTCTTCCAGGACGTACAGACGTGCAGTAGATGTCGTACAGAACAGATCAGCATAACAAATTAACAGTAATCTGTATGACACAATACAGTAATCTGTATGACATCCTCGGTAATGACAGTAGCTTACAACAACATTCATGAAAGTAATAATACTATCATTATAGTTCTGGCTACTGTGGTACAATATGTTGAAAGTATATATTAGTATCAGGCAGTATACATGTATGATAATAGCATATGTCTATAATAGCAGTAGAAGTATGACTAATGATTAATGATGGCAGCAGCAGCAGCAGGAGGCATCTGGCAGGACCACGGCAGCAGCACAACCACACACGTCACATTATCCAGGCACCGCTGCAATATGAGTTAACCTGAGAGTCTACTGTAGTCCTGCACAGATGTCTACATGAATATGGACATTTAAGATCCCTGCTCAGAAACTCTGTTGCTGAATGATGAAAACACAGATTCACCAGGTGGAGAGAAATCATCTCATCGAAATGGAGCAGATCAGGTGACCTCACAGAGACTAAAACTAACGGTGTGTTCGGGCAGGTCAAATATTCATACTGCTAACATGAAGAACACTGCGGCTTATGTCTTCGAATATTTACATCCTGCAGCAGCAACCCACATTAACTGACTGATAACCAGCTGAACAAAAACAACTGGGAACCAGTCACATGGACATTTACTATGTCGAAGAGCACAGGGAGGATGTTTGATACCTTGACAACACTGGGAGGACGTCTAATATATCAACGAGCACTGGGAGGATGTCTAATATGTCGACAAGCACTGGGGGATGTCTAATATGTCGACAAGCACTGGGGGATGTCTAATATATCAACAAGCACTGGGAGGAAGTCTAATACGTCAATGAGCACTGGGAGGACGTCTAAGACACTCGACGAGCACTGGGAGGACGTCTAATACGTCGACGAGCACTGGGGGATTCCTAATATATCAACGAGCACTGGAAGGACGTCTAATACGTCGACGAGCACTACAGGATGTCTAATATGTCGACGAGCACTTGGAGTACGTCTAATATGTCAACGAGCACTCGGAGGATGTCTAATATATCATCTAGCAGTGGGAGGACGTCTAATATATATCAACTAGCATTGGGATGACGTCTAATACGTCGACAAGCACTGGCAGGACGTCTAATATGTCGACGAGCACTTGGAGTACGTCTAATATGTCAACGAGCACTGGGAGGATGTCTAATATATCATCTAGCAGTGGGATCAACTAGCACTGGGATGACGTCTAATATATCATCTAGCAGTGGGATCAACTAGCACTGGGATGACGTCTAATACGTCGACAAGCACTAGGAGTACGTCTAATATGTCAACGAGCACTGGGAGGATGTCTAATATATCATCTAGCACTGGGATAACGTCTAATACGTCGACAAGCACTAGGAGTACGTCTAATATGTCAACGAGCACTGGGAGGATGTCTAATATATCATCTAGCAGTGGGAGGACGTCTAATACATCGACTAGCACTGGGAGGATGTTTGGTTTCACATTACAGAGGTTTAGAGTTGATGTGACGATGTAATTAATCAAATATCCTCATCATGTCATTTATTTAAAAACCATCAAGTAGTTGTATACCAAACTACGAGCAGAAAATGTACAGCGTGTATTTTTGATAAAGGTGTTTTTATAACATGTGACCTGAAGTGAGAAACCCCATCTCCATGGGACCATTGTGACCTGGAGACCCAGAAAAAAGGTTTTAGGAATTTTACAAAAAAAAAAAAAAAAAAAAGAGATGCTTTTAATGAGACATGAAACCGTGAAAGAAAAGCTGCACTCACTGCGGCTCAGTCACAAACAGTGTGTATGATCATCAGTATTTTCTAACCTGAATTTGTTCATACTCTGCGACCACATTTCAAACAGTCGTACGTACGAACTAGTTTTAGCAAATGTAAACAAATAACCGACCATATTCCATCAAACACAGAGGCCATATGATAATATTAGTCCTGATGGGTGTCTCTGTGATTTGGGATCATATTTAGGTTTTCATGTTTTTTGTCCCACACTGATTAAAACACAGAGAGAAAAGGACGTCCAGTGGTAACACTGGTCCATGAAGAAACACGTTGGTATCTGGGTTTCTATAGAAATACTTAATTAATAGAGTTTAAATGAAGCCAACGTGAGCAGACTGGAGGAGATAAACAGCACCAGGAGGAGAGATGGAGGGATGACTGTGAGAGAAGATAAAGATAATAGAAGACAGAGTCTCTTCGACTCTGTGGTCAGTCAGCCATCCACTCAGTCCACGGATCATTTTTATACATCTCATATGTTCCGGTAGATTTTGTTTATCGTATGTAATCTGTGACACGCTCTGCTGCAGACCTCATTTCAAGGACAATAAAGTCTCAAACCAGATTTAGTGCACAGAGCAGCAGAAAAGGTGAGTCGTTGAATAATGGAGGACTCTGGGAGGCAAAGGGAGGGTAAGAGTGATAGACAGATGGAGATAAAGGTAAAGGAAGGAGCAACAGAGAGCAACAGAGAGCAACTGGTTTTACGCAACATTGGCAAATGAGCGCCACATGTAAAAATGCAGAGACCAAAATATCAATCAATTTCAATCAATTTTATTTATAAAGCCCAATATCACAAATCACAATTTGCCTCACAGGGCTTTACAGCATACGACATCCCTCTGTCCTTTAGACCCTCACAGCGGATAAGGAAAAACTCCCCAAAAAAACCCTTTAACGGGGAAAAAAATGGTAGAAACCTCAGGAAGAGCAACTGAGGAGGGATCCCTCTTCCAGGATGGACAGACGTGCAATAGATGTCGTACAGAACAGATCAGCATAATAAATTAACAGTAATCTGTATGACACAATGAGAGAGAGAGAGACAGAGAGAGAGAGAGACGCAGGACATCCTCGGTAATGACAGTAGCTTACAACAACATTCATGAAAGTAATAATATCGTCGTTATAGTTCTGGCTACTGTGGTACAATATGTTGAAAGTATATATTAGTATCTGGCAGTATACATGTGTGATAATAATCATATGTGTATAATAACAGTAGAAGAATGACTAATGACTAATGATGGCAGCAGCAGCAGCAGGAGGCATCTGGCAGGACCATGGCAGCAGAACAACCACACACGACACACTATCCAGGCACCGCTGCAATATGAGTTAACCTGAGAGACAGTGGAGCACAGAGGCTCCGGAGAAGGAGCCGAGTTAGTGACATCCAGAATGGCCGAGTTAGCACGATGCAGTAATAGGATACGACAGAGAGGGAGAGAAGGTGCCCGGTGTATTATAGGTGGTCCTCTGGCAGACTAGGCCTAAGTCAGCCTAACTAGGGGCTGGTACAAGGCAAGCCTGAGCCAGCCCTAACTATAAGCTTTATCAAAGGGGAAAGTCTTAAGTCTAGCCTTAAATGTGGAGACGGTGTCTGCCTCCCGGACCGTAACAGGAAGATGATTCCACAGGAGAGGAGCCTGATAGCTGAAAGCTCTGGCTCCTGATCTACTTTTGGAGAATTTAGGGACCACGAGTAACTCTGCATTCTCAGAACGCAGCGTTCTGGTGGGATAATATGGCACTATGAGCTCTCTAAGATATGATGGAGCTTGACCATTTAGAACTTTATAACAGAAGGATTTTAAATTCAATTCTGGATTTTACAGGGAGCCAGTGCAGAGAAGCTAAAACAGGCGAAATATGATCTTGTTTCTTGGTTCCTGTTAGTACACGTGCTGCTGCATTCTGAATTAGCTGAAGAGTTTTTAATGATTTACTAGAGCTACCTGATAGTAGAGAGTTACAGTAATCCAGCCTTGAGGTAACAAAAGGGTGGACCAATTTTTCTGCATCTTTTCGGGTCAGGATAGGTCTAATTTTTGCAATATTACGCAGATGAAAAAATGCAGTCCGTGAGGTTTGTTTTAAATGAGAATTAAAAGACAAATCTTGATCAAATGTTACTCCGAGGTTTTTTTACGGTAGTGCTAGAGGCCAGAGCAATGCCATCGAGAGAAACTATGTCATCAGATAAAGAGTCTCTGAGTTGTTTAGGGCCAAGAACAATTACTTCAGTTTTGTCTGAATTTAACATCAGGAAATTGGTGCTCATCCAGGTTTTTATGGAGTTTAGTTAATTGATTACTTTCTTCTGGCTTCATCGATAAATACAACTGCGTATCATCCGCATTACAATGGAAATTTAAAGAGTCATTTCTAATGATGTTGCCTAAAGGAAGCATATACAGAATAAATAGGATTGGTCCGAGCACAGAACCTTGCGGAACTCCAAAACAAACTTTAGTACGTACGGATGATTCATTATGAACGTCAACAAACTGAAAACGATCAGATAAATAAGATTTAAACCAGCTTAGTGCAGAACCTTTTAGGCCTATTAAGTGTTCCAGTCTCTGTAGCAGAATTTGATGGTTAATTGTGTCAAACGGCGCACTAAGATCTAATAAAACAAGTACAGAGACAAGTCCTTTGTCTGAAGCAATCAGAAGGTCATTTGTAATTTTAACTAGTGCTGTGTCAGTGCTATGATGCGCTCTAAATCCTGACTGTAATTCCTCAAATAAATAATTATCATGGAGAAAATCACACAGCTGGCCTGCGACTACTTTCTCAAGGATCTTTGACATAAAGAGAAGATTAGATATTGGTCTATAGTTGGCTAACACCTCTGGATGCAGGGTGAGCTTTTTAGTAGAGGTTTAATTACAGCTACATTAAAAGACTGTGGTACATAGCCTGTTAATAAGGATATATTGATCATGTCTAATACATGGGTATTAACTAAAGGTAAGACCTCCTTGAGTAGCCTAGTTGGGATGGGGTCTAAGAGACACGTTGATGATTTAGATGAAGAAATCACTGCGGTCAATTCTCAAAGAGAAATTGGGGAGAAGCAATCTAAATAAATATTAGGTGTTACAGCTGTGTTTGAGGTTAGATAGGTACTATCTGAGGGCAGGAGGTCATGAATTTTACCTCTAATAGCTAGAATTTTGTCATTAAAGAAGCTCATAAAATCATTACTGCTAAGGGCTAAAGGAATACAAGGCTCAATAGAGCTTTGACTCTCAGTCAGCCTGCCCACAGTGCTGAAAAGAAACCTGGGATTATTCTTGTTTTCTTCTATTAAAGCTGAGTAATAGTTTGATCTGGTATTGCGGAGGCCCCTCTTATATGTTTTGAGACTGTCTGCCCAGATTAGACGAGATTCTTCCAGTTTGGTTAATCGCCAATTCCTTTCAAACTTTCGCGATATTTGTTTTAATTTACGGGTTTGAGAGTTATACCAAGGAGCGAACTTTCTTGCTTTGTTAACTTCTTTTTAAGAGGGGCTACAGAGTCAAGTGTTGTTCGCAGCGAGCTTACGGCGCTATCAACAAAATGATCAATTTGGGAGAGGTTAAAGTCGGTACGGGAAACCTCTGTTACTGAAGGACATGGTATTGAATTTAACGACGGAGTAATCATTTCGTTAAATTTTGCGACAACACTATCTGAACATCTAGTATTGTAACTGTTGCTGAGTGGCGTGTAATCGAGTAAAAAGAAATCAAAAGTAATCAAATAATGATCTGATAGCGAGGGATTGTGTGGAAAGACTGTTAGGTTATCAATTTCAATTCCATACGTCAGAACTAGATCAAGGGTATGGTTAAAACAGTGAGTGGGTTCACGTACACCCTGACTGAAGCCAATGGAGTCTAATAATGAGATAAACGCGGTAGCCAGGGAGTCATTATTATTGAGTTAGATCAGTCTCAATATTCACAAATGCACACAGAAGGATTCACAAATACATGTTAAGATTTATATATATAAATGACTCTCTCCACACAAATATTTTCAATGCACACACATTTAGCAATTTATATAAATGTAAAAAAAAAAAATCAACAAATAACCAAAAAAGTTTCACAAATGTATTTCACTAGTTAAAATTACAAATGACCTTCTGATTGCTTCAGACAAAGGACTTGTCTCTGTACTTGTTTTATTAGATCTTAGTGCGCCGTTTGACACAATTGACCATCAAATTCTGCTACAGAGACTGGAACACTTAATAGGCCTAAAAGGTTCTGCACTAAGCTGGTTTAAATCTTATTTAAATCTTCTTGGTAGAAAAAATGCATTTGTGGATCGGGTCACGTCAGGGGAGTCTCAAAAAGATTCACACACAAATGCGTGGAGGTTCACAAAATAAAAGCATTTGTAAATGAATGTATCAACATCCACATATCTTTTGATGAAAATTGCAAATACTTTTTAAATACAATATATTTGTGGATTTTTTTTTGCATATATTTAAAACAATAAATATTTGTGTGTGCATCAGAAATACATTTGTGAAACTTTTTTGGTGTTTGTGGAATTTTTTTTACATTTATATAAAATGCTAAATATATGTGTGCATTGAAAATATTTGTGTGGAGAGAGTCATTTATATATAAATCTTAACATGTATTTGTGAATCCTTCTGTGTGCATTTGTGAATATTGAGACTGATCTAACTCCATACATTATCAACGTCGACATGAATAATGACTTTATCTGATTTAAGAACTAGACTGGATAAAAACTCTGAGAATTCAGATATAAATTCAGAATATGGGCCAGGAGCACGGTACACAATATCAAATAAAAGTGGTTGCGAGATTTTCCAGGTCGGATGTAACAAATGTAACGGTCCGACAACAGTACAGTGACCTGCGAAGTGCGTACAGGAAGTGTAGGGAGGAGGGGGCAAGTTTACATGTTCCGTTTACAAGTCAACAGTTCCTGAACACCTTTAAAGTATCTGAATATTTGAAAGGTTCAAATCAAAGTGAACAGAGTGAGCACATAATATTCATAATGATTTTTGACATGAAGACACGTTTTTTAAAAACTCCCTCGTCACCACCGGCTCACTTTCAAATTCAGTTCACCTACACCTGGAGACAAACCCGGACATACTCCTGAGTACTGGAAGACAGCAGGAAGTGTTTCACCTCCAGCGTGCCCGCCGTGTCCCGGCTGAAATCTGAGTCCACTCACATGTTTATAATCCAGGCCACAGCACGGTGCAGGCTGTAGCCTTCAGAGCCCAGGTGTCGTACTGTACGTCAGCCAGCGTTCAATTACTGTGCTCAATGTCCCCTGGAGAGCTGCATGATTGCTCCTTTAAGAGAAGCACTTTGATACTCTACATTAGCCAAGAGCCAAAGGGCAGAGCTTATAGCAGAGAGGAACTCTGGGTAAACAGGATGCAGAGACAAGAGAAGTTAATTTATGGACTGTTTCCTGCAGCAGGACTCCGACTGTTGCACAACCGCACCAACATCATTTCCTGTGTAATGAAACAATGCTTCTGTTTGTGTGTCGATGGTTCTGGATCCATGATGACTGTTCAAACATTAAATTATTAACTCTTTAACTCTTTCACACACAGATCTCTTTCTTCTCCCAGCACTCATCATCAGGTGAATCTTCTCTCTGAAGTTAAACATCAACACGTCTCTCTGCGTCTCACGTTAATATTATTCTATATACAGTATATCATCAATACTCATCAACACTATTAGAGACTGTTGTAACCATGGTAACACCGTCAGCCCAGTCACCACAATACATGTTAGTATTTTACATTTCTGCAAACCAAAGATACATCCCACACACACACACACACACACACACACACTTTACATTTCTGCAAACCAAAGATACATCACATACACACACACACACACACACACATACATATATATAAATTTATATAATGTATATATTGTGCATCATTATAACGACATGTTAACCACAGTGCTGAAACGTTTCAACATGTGACATGATGACGTTCAGAGGTATCTGGTTGTTCTGATGATCAGGTTTATTTGTCTCACTGCTCTGAACTCAGTTTGATGCTCGGCCGTCTTCTCGCTGTGTGTCCATCATTTAGAGCCCTGAAGCAGCACGATGATCATAACTTCTTTTATAGGTTTCTATAGTGTGAAAAATGTTGACAACAGCAATAAAAAATAAAAAAAAACGTGAGAAAAGAAAGAAGGAGAATGTGATTTAAAGTTTGTGACCAGAAAAGACCTGGTTAAAGAAAGTAGCGATTAATAAAGTTGATTGAGTCGTCACAGGCTGACGGGCAGCTGAAGCCGGTCTTCAAGAGAAAGTCTGTGATGCAGCACAAGGATGGACAGCAGAGGAGGAACAGGAAGAGGAGGAGGAGGGTGACATCATGTGTGAAGCGCAGGGCCTGTCAGTGCGATCACATCACCAAACTCTGTGACCTTTGAGAGCGAGCCTTAAAGAGTGGCGCCGAGGCTGTTTTCCCTCCTTCCTGTGTGATGGACGTCTGTCTAATCTGCTCACACATGACTCAGTCAGCCTCAGGTACCAGCTCAGACCTTCTTCATCTGCTCACTGGTTTATGGCTCATTTCTTTAGTTTCTATCTGTTATTATTAACTCAACGTCTTCATCAGGTTTCCATACTCAGAAGACTTTTGGATTTATAATCGTGACCTGAAAGTTTTGAATGAGCAGCATCATCTGAAGAGAGGAGGAGTGTTTTCTGCTTCTCTGTCCCTCACATGATGATTGATGATTTTATCATAGTCTCAAAACACAACGAACAAAACTCCATAAAACCAGTGCTAAACAAAGAATGAGTCAGAGCTTCGTTCATAAGGGCTTTAACCTTTTACACCATGTGATCATCTGACATGTGAACGGTGTTTAGTGTGTCAGCGAACGTCTCACTTTGAGTCTGTCAACAGATTTTAACATGAAACCTGCAGCAAACATTGTTTTCTTTCTGCACAGAAACTCTGACAGTGACTTGAATCATCGATCTGTGATGATGAGTGCACAGATTATTTCAGCCCAGGCACCAGGAGACGATGGAAGACAGTACAACCTGATCTCACAGAAATACGTGAAATGACCACGATCTCTTAACTCCGCATTCCGTGGTGGCAGCGCGTAATGGGTTGAAATTATGTGCTGCCACCACAGAAACAATGCCAATGTAAAGTCAATTAGGATCCTTTTTCGTGGTGGACACACGGATTCCCTGATTTAATTACGTCCTGTATACACACAAAAACACCAAAGTGTTCATGATATTAAAACCTCCATGTGATGGTGTTTCCTCTGTGGTTCCTCTGTGCTCAGCCTCATTTTTTTTTCCTTATTTAATTATTTATTAGTGGCATTTGGATTCGGTTGCGGCAGAAGGACAGCAATCTGAAATGGAATGAAGCCCACACACGGCAGAAAGTAGCTACAAAACAGTAGTGGAACGTGCCACATCCGCCCAGAGCACAATGCTCTTAAAGCACTACGCTATCAAAAGCTGGCAAAATACATTTATTTTATTTTACGGCCTTGACATCAACCTGTCATATTGTTGAGTTATCAAGGACACTTTCCAAGCGGAGACAGAGGTTATGGGAGGATTGGTGGTGTAGCTGCGGGGCTTGCCAATCTATGCCTACGGAGGTGGAATCATTTTGCTGCACAGAATGGGATTCGGTGCTACCATCGTTGGGGAGGCTAGAGATATATCATCATCATCATCATCAAAAAAAAAAAAAACGCCACAGAGAGTGCATCACAAGGAGTGAAAACTTGCAGCAATCACTAATCCTGGCGCGATTGAAACATTTTTTTCATGTTCTTAAGATAAACTGGGAAAAACGCCCCAGGCCTGCAGGAGCTGATGGACAGCTTTCAGTCGAGTGAGTAATGTTGTCCGTGTCATCTCTTTGTTTTTTGTTTTTTTAATCAATCAGTATGTTTATTCACATATCAAGGAAAACGTGTGAAGTTGAACTCCCGAAAGACATGTGAAATGGGGTCACCCCAGAGAAGCTAATGAAAGCTTATAGGCGGAGGCCCAGATACATAATAGGTAACACACAGATACATAAACAACAAACGACACATAGTCCCAGAAAAGATCTCCACAACAGCCCTACAAAGCCTAGGAAAAGAGTTTTTGGGCACCCAATAGAAGCTCGCTCCAGATCTGCGGCCCCCTGCACGCTACACTGGTGGACTTTAGCCTTCGTTTCTTTCCGAAGATAAGACGCTTTTTCTAGTGTCTAGTGTGAAAAAGTGGGTTTATAGGTGCGTTGAAATGTGACCATCATAAAGCACATAAAAATTTATTTTGGAGAATCTGTCATTTCTGTAGATGGCTGGGATAGGTGTTACACCATACAACATTGCAACAATTTATATGGGGTTCAAATAAGGTTTTATATAAAGTGAGAAGTGCTGAGAGTGGGAGGAAGTGTCTCCGCTTAAAGAACAGGCCAACGTATTGAGACAATTCTTTAGTTGTAGAGTTTATATGAGATTTGATATTCAAGAACTCAATGTGGACCCCCAGGAGTCTAGTGGAGCAGACTCTCTCAATATCCTGTCCATTGATAGTAAGAGTAATAGGCAGACCAGTGATTTTTATGAGATCGAAAGAAAATGCAGTTAGTCTTTTTAATGTTTATGGAAAATCTGTTACATTTGAACCATGCATCTACCTTCACTAGCTCTCTATTAATGATATGTTGTAGTTCAAGTGGATTCTTATGTGATAAAAATAGGTTTGTATCATCCGCAAACAATATTTTGTGTAGTACAGATGAAGAATAAACAAAATCATTAATATACAGGATAAAGAGGAGTGGACCCAAAATAGAGCCCCGGGGAGCCCCAAGTTTGATGGGTTTGCATAAAGATTGTTGACCATTTATACATACATATTGTTGTCTCCCATACATATATATATATATATATATATATATAACTTCTAAACTAACTAAGTGCAACACCTCTGACACCACAGTGATGTAGGTTGTTCAATAAAATCTCAAAATCAATGGTGTCAAAGGCCTCAGATAGACCCAGGAACACACCAATGCCAGATTCACCTTTATCCA
Source organism: Epinephelus awoara (assembly GCA_035609425.1). Taxonomy (NCBI): domain Eukaryota; kingdom Metazoa; phylum Chordata; class Actinopteri; order Perciformes; family Serranidae; genus Epinephelus; species Epinephelus awoara. The sequence continues at coordinate 44,348,013 of CM069299.1, forward strand.
TGGCATCATTAATCTTTTCAATAAGCTCAAGGACTGCCATACAAGTGGTGCTCTTTTTCTAAAGCCATATTATGATAGAGCAAGAATATTCAATTTATTCAAGTAATCACTGAGTCTATTGTGCACTACTCTCTCAAGGACCTTTGAAAGTGTGGGCAAGACGGATATCAGAATCAGAATCAGAAATACTTTATTGATCCCTGAGGAGAAATTATTTATGTTACAGGTGCTCCTTGCAAGAGAGGAAAGATGCGTGGAAATATAAGAAATATAAACAATAGTATTTACAAATAAATAGTTTAATAACAGGAATTATTAACAAACATAAATGCAAATATATATATATATATATATGTGTGTGTGTGTGTGTGTATACATATATATATATATATATATATATATATATATATGTATATATATATATACATATTGTAAACTAAACAAGATTATTTATTTTACAGATTACTGTTAATTTATTATGCTGATCTGTTCTGTACGACACCTATTGCACGTCTGTCCGTCCTGGAAGAGGGATCCCTCCTCAGTTGCTGTTCCTGAGGTTTCTACCGTTTTTTCCCCGGTAAAGGGTTTTTTTGGGGAGTTTTTCCTGATCAGCTGTGAGGGTCTAAAGGACAGAGGGATGTCGTATGCTGTAAAGCCCTGTGAGGCAAATTGTATTTGTGATATTGGGCTTTATAAATAAAATTGATTGAAATTGATTGAATTGATTGTTTACACGAACAGAATATATACAGTCGGGGTGAGTTACATTAGTGTGTGTGTATTGCAGTGTGTGAAATAGTCTCAGGGCCACTCAGAGGGAGGAGTTGTACAGTTTGATGGCCACAGGCAGGAATGATTTCCTGTGGTGCTCAGTGGTACATATTGGTGGTATGAGTCTCCCACTGAAAGTACTCTTGTGCCTGACCAGCCCATGGTGGAGTGGGTGTGAGACATTGTCCAAGATAGTTCGTAGCTTAGACAGCATCCTCCTCTATGACACCACCATCAGAGAGTCATACTCCATTCCCACAATGTCACTGGCCTTGTGGATCAGTTTGTTGAGTCTGTTGGTGTCTGCCACCCTCAGCTTGCTGCCCCAGCACACAACAGCATAGAGGATAGCACTGGCCACCACAGACCAGAAAATCCTGAGCATAGTCCGGCAGATGTTGAAGGACCTCAGTTGCCTCAGAAAACAGAGACGGCTCTGGTCCTTCCTGTAGAGAGCGTTAGTGTTCTCAGCCCAGTCCAGTTTATTGTCAATGTGTACCCCCAGGTACCTAAAGCTGTCCACAATGTCCACACTGACCCCCTGGATGGAAACAGGGGTCACTGGTGTCTTGGTCCTCGTCAGATCCACAGCCAGTTCCTTTGTCTTTGCCACATTGAGCTGTAGATTGTTCTGCTTACACCATGGGCTCTAGTTTCCCGGCGCAGCGCAGGGTGGCGAACCCCGCACAGAGCTAGTTTCGAGCAGCTCAACCCGAGGCGCGCTCAGTTTGGTAGTTTGGCAGACCGAGGTGCGCTGAGATGGGTGTGGCGGTGCAGCAGGGGGAGGTGTCGACAGATCCAGCTTGGCGCAGTGAAAGTTTCGTGTCAAAAGGCTTCGCCGAAGGTGCGCTAAAAGCTCGCCAGCTGAAACCACGTCTACTGTCAACGCAGGTGGAGCGCAGCCAGTGTAAGCTGAAGTTTGGCTGACGGGCGGACAGTGCGCACACGTCACCAAAACCTCACAGGCAGGTTTCCAGAATGTCAGGCACATTAATGATGCAATAAATAGCCACAAACACCACTATTCAATGCAACTATCGGCAATCAGCACATAAATGTACCTCTATATCGACTGTCCCATCACATCTGATGTCAGATCAAAAGGGATTGGCACCGTTTGGCACGTGTAATGGAAACCCAGCCTGATTTGATTAACACAGTTACAGACTAATGAGTTCACATCCCTCTCAGCCAACCACAAACAGCCACAGCACCAGATAGGAAGTATATATTCAGCATCTGTCATCTTAGAAAAGTCAAAAGAAAAGAAACAGAGTGAGACTGCGAGAGAGAAAGAGAGAGCGCGCGCACGAGAGAAATGCAACATTGATTTACAATTTGCTGACCTCCTAGGCTACCTTTGCATCATCAGCCCGTGGGGGTCTGCTCACAGTTCTGTATATTCGGACACTGCGAGCTTGGACCTCCCGGACCAAAACATCAGTTTCCTCCTGGGAGGAGTTTGGCCGTCTGACGCTGCTGCTCTCTTCTGCCATGGCGAATTGAGTAAACTCATTACACCTTCGCGCGGCGCATTTAAGGTTGAGGAGAGGGGCTCATTTGATTGGTGTGATGTGTGTAAAACCCACTCCACGCCTTCTCTCCTCCCTCTTTCCGACTTGCGCCGGTATGAGGGACTGAGGTGGGATAGAGGAGTAGCTGCGCCAGGGCGCACGGTGTGCCAAACTTACAAAATCCGCCTGGCCACACCCAGTTGGCAAAGCGCAGGTGCGCCCCATGTGACAAAGTTATCCACAACAGCCCTGTACTCATCCTCATCAGCCTTGGTAATACATCCAACTATAGCAGAGTCAACAGAAATCGTCTGCGTATTCCTTTAAAAAACAATGGCTGTTTTCACTGGTGATGGTGCTATAGAAAGCAACTGCTATTTAGTGAGACTTTGCTTCTTTCCCAAATGGAAAGTCCTTCATTCATTCATCCATCTTCTAACCGCTTCATCCTCTTGAGGGTCGCGGGGGGGCTGGAGCCTATCCCAGCTGACATCGGGCAAGAGGCAGGGTACCCCCTGGACAGGTCGCCAGACTATCGCAGGGCTGACACATAGAGACAAACAACCATTCACACCTATGGACAATTTAGAGTTATCAATTAACCTAGTCCCCAAACTGCATGTCTTTTGACTTTTGGTGGAAGCCGGAGTGCCTGGAGAGAACCCACGCTGACACAGGGAGAACATGCAAACTCCACACAGAAGGGCTGCCACACCTGGGATCAAGCCGGCAACCCTCTTGCTCTGAGGCGACAGTGCTAACCACCACACCACCGTGCCGGCCTCCAAATGGAAAGTGATTTTTTTAATATCTTTTTTTTTTTTTTTTTTTTTTTTTTTTACAAATTTTGCTACATTTCCAGCCAAAATGGTGCCTAAACGTTGTTGTTTTAACTGAGACATCGCTGCATTGTTCAGCCGACACAGTGTCACAAAAAAATGAGTGTTAACTCAACTCAACTCAAACTTTATTTATAGAGCACTTTCAAAACAACCGGGGTTGACTAAAGTGCTGTACAGATTAAAAGCAGCATGGATGTTAAAAGTAACCCATACAATGCCGCAACAAAAATAAATACTCAAATACATAAACAGAGTGTAATAAAATTGAATAAAATAAAATAGAATAAAACAAATTAAATTTTAATTAAGATTTTGCCAGATGTCCACTTAAGCTCGATTAAAAGCCAGGGAGAAGAGGTGAGCCTTTAAGGAGGATTTAAAAACCTCAATCGATCCTGCAGAGCGGATGTGCCAGGGGAGGTTGTTCCAGAGCCTAGGGGCCGCCGCCACAAAGGCTCGGTCACCTTTGGTTTTTAGCTTCGTTTTGGGGGTGACCAGGAGCAGCTGATTTGAAGATCTCAGTGTTCTGGCAGGGGCATGAATACGAACAAGCTCAGTCAAGTACTGGGGGGCTAGGCCATTAAGAGCTTTAAAACAAACAATAAAATTTTCAAATCTATTCTAAAAGCAACCGTGTTAAGGCAAAACATAATTGTTTCAAACCTAGTCTGCCTGTGCCTGTATCTAACCACACGTGAACTGTTTTGATGTATGTGATATATAACGATATATAACATATAATGTCCAAATGTAACGTATCTGTGGTTTACAGAAAAACATCCGTGGTGATTATTTTGCGATTAAATGTAGTAATCAAGTCTTTTGTTGAACCCACTGTTTAACCTGCTCTTTCCTCCTCTAATGATCTCCCAGAATACTTTTCAACGGCCCAAGAAGAGACAGATATTTTGTGTTTTACATCAGAGAGAGTGATAGTGGTGATAAACACAACCTGACCTGTAGTTGCAATGCATGCTGGTCTATTTCCTGCTCTGCTCAGTGTAGAAACTGACCTCTGACCTCGTGCTCTTTGAAGGACTGGAAGCAACACATGACGTCTGCAGTTGATGTTTCAGGTCACTGTGTCACAGTCTCATCCCCATCTGTTTAATCCTTGGCTTTATCAACATCTGCTGCCTTTTTCCACCTGTCCTCTGTCTCCTGCCTGCACACATGCCGCCCATCAGTCATTGAGCTGAGGACATAAACTCTCAGTCCCTGACAGATTCTATGTTACTGTAGCTCTGATCTCAGACTCACACACATCCAACAGACAGACAGACAGACACACACACACACACACACACACACAGGAAGTGCTGTAGGTACATGAGACTTTCTTTAAGCAATCACTTCCTGTGTGTTTCCACAGTCGGTCCCAGGTGACTGATTCTTCTTCTCTGTGAACACCTGGAGGTCACCTGCAGTCAAGTTTCTACTATTACAGTTTTTTACAGGTGTTTACACACTAAAATTTAAATTTTCACACAATTAACAGACTTTACACTCAAGAAGCAAAATACCTGTCCAGAGTTGCACAACAATAAGCACAGACTCAGCTTCACACTTTTTGCAAAACATTACACGCATTTTCAGACCTTAGATACAGATAAGGATTGTGAGGTTACTTCCTTCTCATTACAAAGCACCACCTTGTCAATGACCACACTAATGAACGAACTGGATAACCACATCCACCAGGTGTGGAAGCACACATGTGCTTAATTGAAAATACAACATTCAGGTGGTGCTATAAAAGGCAGCAGGTGAGTTCACCTGTCTTCAACAAAAATGGAAGGATTGAGAAGAAGAGGAGTGAGAATGAGAGGGGGAGCTCGAAGAGGAGAAGAAGGAGGTAGAGGAAGAGGAGAAGAAGGAGGTAGAGGAAGAGGCCTAGTTAGAGGAAGAGGCCTAGTCAGAGGAAGAGATGGAGGGGGACACGAAGAAGTGATAGAACCAAAACAAAGAAGACGAGGACCAAATTTAACTCAAGAAATCCGTGCAACACTTATTGACCACGTTATCAACCATGGACTGACACTGAGGGAAGCTGGACTCAGAGTTTTGATTTTCATTGTTGATTGATATGTTACTGTAACTGAGTACTGTAAGAAATAAATATTTTCAGTCTGCAGCATCAGTGTTGTGCAGTGCTTGGTAAGTTTATACTGTTTACCTCAAAGTAATCATGAAGAATGTTATGGGTTTGTCAATATCTTTTTGTCATCTAAATTATCCCTTACATAAAAATATCTGGCAAAAAAGTCCAGCACATGCTATTTCCTAAAATAGGGTTTTTACAAATGTGTTTTGTATTGATCACAGTAGTGTGTAACTGACTGCAATAGTGTCTGATCATTTGGAGACTGTGTTAGTGAGATGAAAACAAAACAGGGTTTTCATAAATATGTGTATATGTTTTGACTGAAGTGTGTATGTTTTGACTGAAGTGTGTCATTTTGCAAACAATCTATGAGTTGTGCAAATTGAGTGTGGTGTTTGGATATTTTTGTGTGAATATTTTGAAAAAAGGAGCCCTGTTTTCAAAATTGCGTGTAAGCAATTAAAAAAAACTGTAACACAAGGAACAAACAAAACAGACCAACAACAAGGATTTTAATGTTTGTTAAAGCAGTAACAGCAGCAGATAACAAATTATTCTCGTGTCGTCGCCATCTGCTCTCAATAAACGAAGCTGAGATCTGCCTGCTATGCCTCGGCCTTTCATTCCTCAAACCTGTCGGCACCAGCTGGCTCAGTGGCAGCGTTCAGGTGCAGGATGGGAGCGAGCCACCAACCTGGCATTTCCAAGGACACACAGAACACCATATTAACAGGAACAGGAAACCAATTCCTTTTTTCTTTTCGGTGTAATTCCAGCTTTGTGAAACTTTGCATCGTAAATGTTTTAAGGACGAAATAAAACGGAGTAGTCGGGCAGAGGGACAAGGAGCAGAGGCGGGCTCAGTACTTGGTATTCACCGAGGATTAAAAGTGACCTTTAAAAGTCAAAAACACTTAAGTTATGAGTCACTCTGCTCTTTTTCTTTATGTGGTTCTTGACCTTGATGTAATAAAGTTGTGATGAAGGCTGCAGGTCTGACACACCTGAGGAAATTAAAGCAGAACAAAGAAGTGTTTGACGTTACCAGAAGGTGGACGTTATGCTTCCTCGATCAGTGGGCTCTGTCACCCTGATGGTCCTGACACACTAAACAATTGGTCAGTGTTGGGCCGTCTGCGAGCGTCTGTCGTCCTGCCACACAACAGTCGGCCTTCGTTTCCACCACAGCTTGGTGTTTCCTGGCCTTTACAGTGCTGACAACAGCGACAGTACTGACAGGGAGAGAGATCATACGGCGGAGCTCATATTGTCCCGTATATCCTAGTGCACAGTGGCAGCTGTTGGAGGGTGGCGCTCTCTTGACACTCAGATGTTTGGTTGAGTTTTTACTTTCATTACATCAGCAAAGTTTTAAGGCTTTCATTAATGTGTGATGATGTCACATATTTGCAAATGACCTCATGATGTCATGCGATTGTGGGTCTCATCCAGCGTTGGTACAGAATCCTCTCCATCTGTCACCAAATATCAGCAGTGACTTCTCCTCTTCTTAAAATACAAATGTTAAAAAATAACAAAACATCCAGAATGTGCTGCGTTGGATGGAGAGCTGAAGGCAACACCTCCAACATGCCATCGAGGTTAAAACCATGCATGCTGTGTCAGCATCACTGAGTCTGATCGTGTTTACTCATGACAGGACAAGGTGAGCGTGTCCTGACCTCCGAGTTCCTCCGCACAGCTCATATCACGTTTTTTTTTTTTTTATATTTGTACATGTTACTGAGGCTGAATTAAAAAAAAACTTAATAAATCATGTTTGTGTCAGATTCTTTGTTTAATTTTGGAATAAAAGTCAGTGACTGACTAAATAATGTGGCACAAATGTCATGTTGTTAAAGGTTCAGCAGGGAGGTGAGAAGGAGGAGGGGGAGGAAGGAGGAGGAATCAATCAATCAATCAATTTTATTTATAAAGCCCAATATCACAAATACAATTTGCCTCACAGGGCTTTACAGCATACGACATCCCTCTGTCCTTTAGACCCTCACAGCTGATCAGGAAAAACTCCCCAAAAAAACCCTTTACCGGGGGAAAAAAATGGTAGAAACCTCAGGAAGAGCAACTGAGGAGGGATCCCTCTTCCAGGACGGACAGACGTGCAGTAGATGTCGTACAGAACAGATCAGCATAACAAATTAACAGTAATCTGTATGACACAATACAGTAATCTGTATGACATCCTCGGTAATGACAGTAGCTTACAACAACATTCATGAAAGTAATAATACTGTCGTTATAGTTCTGGCTACTGTGGTACAATATGTTGAAAGTATATATTAGTATCAGGCAGTCTACATGTATGATAATATCATATGTCTATAATAGCAGTAGAAGTATGACTAATGATTAATGATGGCAGCAGCAGCAGCAGCGGCAGGCATCTGGCAGGACCACGGCAGCAGCACAACCACACACGTCACACTATCCAGGCACCGCTGCAATACGAGTTAACCTGAGAGACAGTGGAGCACAAAGGCTCCGGAGAAGAAACCGAGTTAGTGACATCCAGAATGGCCGAGTAAAATAGATACAGTAATAGGATACGAGAGAGAGAGGGAGAGAGAGAGAGCGAGAGAGAGAGAGAGAGAAGGTGCCCGGTGCATTAAAGGTGGTCCTCCGGTTGACTAGGCCTAAGTCAGCCTAACTAGGGGCTGGTACAAGGCAAGCCCGAGCCAGCCCTAACTATAAGCTTTATCAAAGAGGAAAGTCTTAAGTCTAGTCTTAAATGTGGAGACGGTGTCTGCCTCCCGGACCGTAACAGGAAGATGATTCCACAGGAGAGGAGCCTGATAGCTGAAGGCTCTGGCTCCTGATCTACTTTTGGAGACTTTAGGGACCACGAGTAACCCTGCGTTCTCAGAGCGCAGAGTTCTGGTGGGATAATATGGCACTATGAGCTCTCTAAGATATGATGGAGCTTGACCATTTAGAGCTTTATAAGTTAACAGTAGGATTTTAAATTCAATTCTGGATTTTACAGGGAGCCAGTGCAGAGAAGCTAAAACAGGAGAAATATGATCTCGTTTCTTAGTTCCTGTTAGTACACGTGCTGCTGCATTCTGAATTAGCTGAAGAGTTTTTAATGATTTACTAGAGCTACCTGATAGTAGAGAGTTACAGTAATCCAGCCTCGAGGTAACAAAAGCGTGGACCAATTTCTCTGCATCTTTTTGGGTCAAGATAGGCCTAATTTTTGCAATATTACGCAGATGAAAAAATGCAGTCCGTGAGGTTTGTTTTAAATGAGAATTGAAAGACAGATCTTGATCAAATGTTACTCCGAGGTTTCTTACGGTAGTGGTAGAGGCCAGAGCAATGCCATCGAGAGAAACTATGTCATCAGATAAAGAGTCTCTGAGTTGTTTGGGGCCAAGAACAATAACTTCAGTTTTGTTTGAATTTAACATCAGGAAATTGGTGCTCATCCAGGTTTTTATGTCTTTAAGACAATTATGAAGTTTAGTTAATTGATCCCTTTCTTCTGGCTTCATCGATAAATACAACTGTGTATCATCCGCATAACAATGGAAATTTATAGAGTGATTTCTAATGATGTTACCTAAAGGAAGCATATATAGAATAAATAGGATTGGTCCAAGCACAGAACCTTGCGGAACTCCAAAACAAACTTTAGTACGTACGGATGATTCATTATGAACGTCAACAAATTGAAAACGATCAGATAAATAAGATTTAAACCAGCTTAGTGCAGAACCTTTTAGGCCAATTAAGTGTTCCAGTCTCTGTAACAGAATTTCATGGTCAACAGTGTCAAACGCTGCACTAAGATCTAATAAAACAAGTACAGAGACGAGTCCTTTGTCTGAAGCAATCAGAAGGTCATTTGTAATTTTCACTAGAGCTGTCTCAGTGCTATGATGCGCTCTAAATCCTGACTGTAATTCCTCAAATAAATTATTATCCTGGAGAAAATCACACAGCTGGTCTGCGACTACTTTCTCAAGGATCTTTGACATAAAGGTAAGATTAGATATTGGTCTATAGTTGGCTAACACCTCTGGATCCAGGGTGGGCTTTTTTAGTAGAGGTTTAATTACAGCTACCTTAAAAGACTGTGGTACATAGCCTGTTAATAAGGATATATTGATCATGTCTAATATATGGGTGTTAACTAAAGGTAAGACCTCCTTGAGTAGCCTAGTTGGGATGGGGTCTAAGAGACACGTTGATGATTTAGATGATGAAATCACTGCGGTCAATTCTTGAAGAGAAATTGGGGAGAAGGAATCTAAATAAATATTAGGTGTTACAGCTGTGTTTGAGGTTAGATAGGTACTATCTGAGGACAGGTCGTCATGAATTTTACCTCTAATAGCTAGAATTTTGTCATTAAAGAAGCTCATAAAATCATTACTGCTAAGGGTTAAAGGAATACAAGGCTCAATAGAGCTTTGACTCTCAGTCAGCCTGGCTACAGTGCTGAAAAGAAACCTGGGGTTATTTTTGTTTTCTTCTATTAAAGCTGAGTAATAGTTTGCTCTGGCATTGCGGAGGCCCCTCTTATAAGTTTTGAGACTGTCTGCCCAGATTACACGAGATTCTTCCAGTTTGGTTAATCGCCAATTCCTTTCAAACTTTCGCGATATTTGCTTTAATTTACGGGTTTCAGAGTTATACCAAGGAGCGAACTTTCTTTGTTTTGTTAACTTCTTTTTAAGAGGAGCTACAGAGTCAAGTGTTGTTCGCAGCGAGCTTACGGCGCTATCAACAAATTGATCAATTCGGGAGAGGTTAAAATCGGTACGGGAAACCTCTGTTACTAAAGGACTTGGGATTGAATTTAACGACGGAGTAATCATTTTCTTAAATTTTGCGACAGCACTATCTGATAAACATCTGGTATAGTAACTGTTGCTAAGTGGCGTGTAGTCGAGTAAAAAGAAATCAAAAGTAATCAAATAATGATCCGATAGCGAGGGATTCTGTGGAAAGACTGTTAGGTTATCAATTTCAATTCCATACGTCAGAACTAGATCGAGGGTATGGTTAAAACAGTGAGTGGGTTCACGTACACCCTGACTGACGCCAATGGAGTCTAATAATGAGATAAACGCGGTAGCCAGGGAGTCATTATCAACGTCGACATGAATGTTAAAGTCGCCTACAATAATAACTTTATCTGATTTTAGAACTAAACTGGATAAAAACTCTGAGAATTCAGATATAAATTCAGAATACGGGCCAGGAGCACGGTACACAATAATAAATAAAAGTGGCTGCGAGGTTTTCCAGGTCGGATGTAAAAGACTAAGAACAAGGCTTTCAAAAGAATTATAATCTAGTTTAGGTTTGGCGCTGATTAACAGACTAGAGTTAAAAATGGCTGCAACTCCCCCTCCTCGGCCGCTGCCTCGAGGAATGTGGGTATTATTATGACTGGGAGGAGTGGATTCATTTAGACTGACATATTCATCAGGACACAGCCAGGTTTCAGTGAGACTGAGTAAATCAATATGATTATCTGATATTAATTTGTTTACTAACACTGCTTTAGACGAAAGAGACCTGATATTTAACAGTCCGCATTTAATTCTCCTGTTTTGTCTTTCTGTCACAGAGGAGGTTTTAATTTCTATGAGGTTGTTTTGCACAACTCCTCTTTGTTTAATTTTAGATTTAAATAATTTAGGTGGTCAAGGGACAGACACCGTTGGTATAAAACTATGAAAACTATGGCTGGGTAAGTGAACTAGAAGCTCAGAGAGGCATATAGGACTGCAGCTCTCTGTCCTGGTCTCAACTCTGGGTTGTCAGGGATTTAATCTGCTAATAAAATTTTCCAGGTTCCTAGAAATGAGAGCAGCTCCATCCAAAGTGGGATGAATGCCGTCTCTCCTAATGAGACCAGGTTTCCCCCAGAAAGTTTGCCAATTATTAACGAAACCCACATCGTTTGCTGGACACCACCTGGACAGCCAGCGATTAAATGATGACATGCAGCTAAACATGTCATCAGAGGTCAGATTAGGGAGGGGTCCAGAGAAAACTACGGAGTCCGACATCGTTTTTGCATATTCACACACCGAGGCAACATTAATTTTAGTGACCTCCGATTGGCGTAACCCGGTGTCATTGCCGCCGACGTGAATAACAATCTTACTGAATCTACGTTTATCTTTAGCCAGCAGTTTCAAATTTGATTCGATGTCGCCCGCTCTGGCCCCAGGGATACATTTGACTATGGCCGCTGGTGTTGCTAACTTCACGTTCCGCAAAATAGAGCTGCCAATAACCAGAGCTTTATCGTCAGCGGGTGTGTCGCTGAGTGGGGAAAAGCGGTTGGAGACGTGAACAGGCTGGTGGTGAGCCGTGGGCTTGGGCTTGGAGCTACGCTTCTGGCGCACACTTATCCAACGTCCCGGCTGAACGGGAGTTACCGGAGGACCGCTAGCAGGAGCTAAGGCTATGCTATGTGGCTCCGCACCGGCTACAGGGGACTGGCTAACTACCGCAGCTGCAGAGTGGTTTTCCATGGTGCGGAGCCGCGCTTCTAATTCACTAAGCCTCGCCTCCAATGCAGCAAATAAGCTACACTTGTTACAATTACCACTGTCACTAAAGGAGGCAGAGGCATAACTGAACATGTGGCACACCGGGCAAGAGAGAGCAGAGGGAGAAGCCATCGCTAGCTGTAAAGCTAATGTAGCTACCAAGGCTAGTAACGTGCAAACAACCGCTAAGAGATTAGCGAGAACGTCATAGAAAGGAGGAGAGCTATGAGTGCTTCAACAGAACTAGTGTGGATTAAGACTTGGAGTAGACGTTTTAAGCAACTGAAGTGAGAAAGCAGAAAGCAGGCTAGTAGGATTCACCAGAGCACAGAGAGCACAGAGACGCTGCCACAGAAACACCGGAAATGACACAACTTGCTTACCGCAATACGTCAGCACGTCAGCACGTTCCACCAGAGAGCCAACACACACAAACTGTCTACATGTGAATTTTCTGTTCATGAGGAGGACAATGTGACATCAACTGAATATGATCTAATTCAAAAACACATCTGACCAAGAAAAAACTGACCTGTTTAACCAGATTCTGAATTCTGACTTGAATCTCATTCATCAGTTCATCAATGATTCATTAATTCATCACATGTGAGTATAAAAAGAATAATGATCCATCAACTCCTTTAACTAACGTCCATGGTTTCTGGTTGGTTCTGATGGTCCATGGTTTCTGTTTGGTTCTGATGGTCCATGGTTTTTGGTTGGTGATGTTCGTGTTCCTCAGAGGATGAACTTTGATCCTCTGACTTCATCTGTAGCGCCACCTTCAGTTCAAAACTTTACTTTGGTTTAACACCAGAAATAACAACACTCATCTTTATGTTGGTGCTAATTAGCTGATGTTGATACAATTTATTATTAAGCTTATTTTTTAACAAGCCATCACCGTGGTAAGGTGAGAGTAGTTTCTCCTGTGGGGAGACTGTGTCCATCTGCATGCATTAAACCACAACAGGAAGGAAAACGCGAACATCTCTGCACTGAGTCTTATTTTTGTATTTTTGTCTTGTTAAATTTAAAGTGTTGAAGCAGTGTTGTTTATGACATAGCGATGCTGTGAAGATGATGAAGGAGACTCTGCTGACAGTCTTGCTTGTATACAGAAAAGAGTACAGCATCAAATCAAGCACCTAGGATTGCCTGAGAGAGATCAAAGCCGGGGCGGCATGGTGGTGTGGTGGTTAGCACTGTCGCCTCACAGCAAGCGGGTTGCCAGTTCGATCCGGGGTGTGGGAGCCCCTCTGTGCGGAGCTTGCATGTTCTCCCCGTGTTCGCATGGGTTCTCTCCAGGCACCCCAGCTTCCTCCCACAGTCCAAAGACATGCAGTTTGGGGACCAGGTTAATTGATAACTCTAAATTGTCCATAGGTGTGAATGGTTGTTTGTCTCTATGTGTCAGCCCTGCAATAGTCTGGCAACCTGTCCAGGGTGTACCCCACCCCTCGCCCAATGCCAGCTGGGATAGGCTCCAGCCCCCCCACAACCCCCAAGAGGATGAAGCAGTTAGAAGATGAATGAATGAGTTCAAAGCCAATATGAACTGCTCTGAATAACAGCCCCAATTACCCTGCTTATATAGGGTGGTTGTCTTTGTGAAATGTGAGACAAAGATAAACAGACGACAGAGAGACACCCTAGTTGGACTTCACCAATTCCTGGCCTGGGCCATAAAGACCTTCTTGACCCTGACCATATATTCCTTTTTGACCCTGGGCCCCTAACTAGTCGTCTGATCCAGTAGTGCAGTAGTGCTTTAGACACCACAGCAGCAACATGAGATAAATGAGAATGTGAATCAGATCGTACATGAGAACAGAACCATCCAGATGACAGAAATTAGAGATGTGCATGAATTTAAGTTTTACCGCAGGATAAATCAAATTACCAGCCTCCTGTGGAGAGTTGGTTTCAGTCCTCAAGTTCAAATTGTGATGCTAATTGCCTGAGCTCACCTATCAATACTAATGCAGAGAGATCAAGTTGGTTGAAATAAACTGCAACCTGTTGCCAGAGGCAGGAAAAAGTGACCCACACCGACTGCATAAAAAGCTGCTGGACAACTGGTTTAGTAGTTTGTTGGTGTTGAACAGTGTCTGCAGCTCAGCAGGTGTCTTCGCAGGTTTCTCACCATCCACCATCCCCTCCACCTCCTGATGACACAGTCAGCTCAGATAGTATGTCACTTTACAAACACTGAGATGAAATGTATCAGTAGTTTGCAGAAACAATGCCTACTTTTTCTTCTCACTCACTCACTCATTCACACACACACACACACACACACACACACACACACACACACACACACATTGTTTTTGTGAAAAAGAGTTTATTGATTATATCCACCTGACCAAACCAGTTATTAACAGGGTGAAGTAAAGACGGAGCTGTGAAATGGACCTGCTGTGTGGAGGGACTCACAGTATCTCAGCTGTTACAGATCATTCAAGATGACTGTTCCAAGATCAAAGCTGCTCAAATTCTGATTTTCGTTTTGAATATTGTGCAGCTGTTTCCGATGTGATGACTAATTATGGAAAAAGTTTTTTTTTTGTGAGCTGTTAAAAACAAAGTGAGACATGAGTCAAGTCAGTGGACATAAAAACTTGGGGAGGTTTATTTCAGTAAGAAACTTGAAGTTAAAGAGCCAAAAAAATATGTTGTCTCTTTGTAGAAACTCATTAAAACATTCAGCAGCTAGAATAAAATGATTTCTGAAAACTGAAGATGAAATAAATAAACCTTACAGCCATGGCATTTATAAACACACATATAAAGTCAGTTTATTCAGGACACTCTGATGTTTGGATAATTAAAGATTTTAATTCTTCTGATCAAAACGAACTTCAGATGTAAACGTCCATCCTCCTGTTGTAAGTGTGTTTCTGTCTGCGTCGCTTCTCTCCTGTTTCAATCTGCTGCAGTTTGCTTCAAAATGGAAATAAGTTATTTTCCACGACAGAAGCCGTTTGGCCGACAGATTCGCCCTCTCGGCCTCTCAGGATGTTTTTAGCGTGCATGACCTCAGCGGTCAGTGAACCTCTGACCTGGTGGTGATAGCACCATGCTCTGCGCTCTGTCTTCAGCAGGAACATATGAGCTGTAATTCAGCAGATGCTGTGGGAAGCCTCAAATTGCCCTGATTCACATCTCCTGAACCCACAGACCTCCACTTCTCCATCTCAGGAGGGCCTGAATTCCCTAACAGGTGTATGAAGTTGTTGTTTGCTGTTTGCTGCGAAGCTACGACTGTGTTCCATTTTCTTTTATTCCATGATGTTGAGTCTCCTGACAGACGTTCATCAGAGGATGGAAAACCGTGACACTGGAAAACTGTGCTGGACTCCAAATGTAATGCTGAGTCATGCAGCACGTTCAGTGTGACATGAAGACAAAGTGGACATTTAATTTGATCAGGACTTGATAGGAGAGTAAAAAAAAAAAAAAAAAAGCTTTCGGTTTAATCCTCTGGATGATGTTTATGACTCATGTGTGTTATTTAACACGTGTCTTTGTTTAATATTCACTTTGATGCTTTTATGTATTTTTCTATGGAGTCGTACTTTTTGTCTCAGCTGTTTGAATCACTGACTGCGCTGTAAAGCTCAGCTCTGATTGGTCCAGTTTCAAAGTAGATTGGCCCTGAGAGATGTTGATCACACACACCTGAGTAATGAGCGTGTTTCCTGTTGTGGAGGAGACGGTGCTCTGTTTAACAGATTTCAGGACAAGATGCAGATCTTTAGTCTGATTTTTCCTGAATTCAAACATGTGAAACATTTTTTATTGAGAACAAGTTCAGGCTGTTTGATTTAAAAGCTGCAGTAAAGTTTTGTTTTGTTCTGGTGACAAATAAGACAACATTAAATTATGTATAAAATAAATATCAGATGAGGAGCTGAGGCTGAACTGAGGGTTCAAAATGCTTAATCAGCCAAACTGCTGTTGATAAGAGGCATCCAGAGCCAAATGTGCCAGACTGCAGGCGAGGGTCGGTGCCCGGCGGCTTTCATGTTGACGGTGTGTCGAGGCCACTCAGGTCACGACGGGGAAACTTTGAACTGCAGTGTGAAAACAGCCTCCAGCTTAATTTGTGCTTGAAGGCTCAGTGCTCTTTTCGTCTCAGCTGTTGACAGAAACTACACGTTTTGAACTGTAAAAATGTCACAGAGCATGAACGTCACCAACTCGTGTATGTGGAGTTTTGTCATGTTGTGGGCAACGTCATGATCTCTCAGCACAATCTGAGTGAGCATCAACATGGACGGGAGAGGAAATGCTGTCAGAGGCAGAGACATCATCACTCATATGACTTACATGAGTATAAAGACAGCCATCTGCCAACGCTGCCATCCTGGAAGAGGTTAATTGTGTGATTGCCTCCCTATGAAGCCGTACTCATCTTCCTCGTCTTCCTGGTCTGCCCTCCTATCTGCGGAGCAGCTTCCTGGCAGCAGAGCAAAGGAACGTCACTTATTTTCAGACAAACTGTAGCAGACAGGCAGGTTGGAGCTGAAGAGTTCGACTCAGCCAAGAGGCAGCTGAATCTCCTTATTTCAGTCACGACTTTGTTTCACTATCACAGAAATCAACCTGTGTGTGTCAGCCACAACACACACACACACAAACACACACACACACACACACACACACACACACACACACACACACACACAACATACCACACACACTCACAACATAGCACACACAAACACAACAAACCACACACAAACCCAACATAACACACACACACACACACAACTTGTTTAAATCACTGTGCTTGATTGTGCTGCTGTTACAATAATGATATCTGGCGATGTTCAGTCTAACCCTGGTCCTGATTTAGATTGTATTCAAACTGCTGCTGATTTTAGTGCAGGATCTGGTTTGGGTATTATTCATTTAAATGTCTTCTACCTAAAATAGTCTTCTACGTAAAACAGACAAATCTGTTTCTCATGTGGCACAGCAGTGCCCCCTAGCTGTACTTAGAAAGGTGCTCTTTTATTTTTAAACTCCTTGGCTTTCTATTGGTTGTTAGAGTCACATGGGTAAGGTCAGAGGTCAGAACGGCCATCTTGGTTGTTATTATGGGTGGAAATGTGCTCCAGAGCATCCCTCTTTTAATCTGGTGCATCCACCGCCGTTGGGCCATGGAGAAGCTTTGTTTGTGAGTTTTATTATATATTATATTTGTGCAGTTTATAGTTTGTGGATATTAATTGCTTATTTCTAATGTTTTTACCTTTAGATGCTAATGCTAAAAGTGCTATTTTGTTGTATGCAGCATGTTTATATGTAGCATATAGCTGTATGTTTTAAGCTAACAGTGCAATTTATGACACTTTTATGTATATAAAAACATTTTTCTGTATTCATATTCCAGTTTCACAAGAAACAGCTTCTGGCTTTGTAAAGGTCTGACAAAGACCAACAGTAAACAGCCCCAACTTATTTAAACATCTGAGTTGTCATTCAGTGCCAGAGCTAGTGTTTAGCTATCTGTTACTTTGTGCAGCCATGCAAATGCAGTGGACAGTATACTATTATTGATAGTGTCATTTCTATTGATGGTTACAATATAAGTCATGCTGATCGCATTACACGTGGTGGTGGTATAATTGTTTATTCTAAATGTAAATTCCACACTAAAGAATTGGTAAAGCAGTCAATACCTAATCAGTTTGAAATTCTCGCTTCACAGGTTGAGTTGTCCAAGGGCTGTTATATTACTGTTGTTGGTTGCTGCAGACCTCCTTCTGCTGCCAAGGAAACCTTGTCCTCCTTATCTAATATTTTTTCTAAACTATCAGGCAACGAGATAGCCCTTTGTAGTGATCTGAACTGGGACTGGCAGTCATCAGCCTCAGATGAGTTTAAAACATATTGTAACTCAATGACTTTTACACAGTTAATTGATTTCCCCACTCGTCCAAATCTAAAGTGCCCAGAAAAATTTACTTTAATGGATTTGTTCATTACTAACGATCCTCATAAGTATACCTCTGTAAGTGTATTTCCATATGACGTGAGTGACCACTGTGTTATTGCAGGTATCAGGGATAATAGAATTCTAAAAGTTAAGCCTCGTTACATCACAAAATGTGATGCAAAACACTTCAGTGAACAGGGCTACAGATATGATATGAATTTTGCTGATTGCAGCAGGGTCTCCATAATATCTGATGCTGAACTAGGTCTTATTTTGCCGATTTGCTTATGTCAATCATTGATAAACATGCCCCCTATAAAAGGTATAGAGTAAAGGGCAGGGAAAATCTCTGGTTCTCTGAAGAATTGGCTAATTTAATTTGTGAAAGAATTATTATTGGGCAAAAGCAAGAAAGTCAAACACTGATGCTCTCTGGGCCACTTTTAGATGCTTAAGGAATAAATGTACTGTCTTAGTTAAGAGGCCAATTCTAGCTATTATAGGCTGACCAAACGTCCTCTTTTGCCCGGACATGTCCACTTTTCACGTCCTGTCCGGAGCGTCCGGGGGGTGTTTATAAATTGATGATAATGTCCGGTTTTCCTTCGTCGTCTTTTAGACGTCTATTAGACGGCTAGTCTAAGCTTTTAGACCGAAAAATGCTCGGTGGAGATATATGGGAGGCACCGTGTGAAAAGCTGGCATATGTGATTCTGTGTCTAATAAAGGTGCTAAAGGGAGCTCAAAGTTGGATTTTCTAATACAGAAGAGGTATTATTTAGAAGATTATTTCATATTATTTATTTATTTGCCCAGTAAGACATGAAAAGATAGTTATCATTTTACAAGTTGATTTTTCTAATACAGAAGAGACATTATTTCTATCATTTTTTCATTCCAGAGATTTTACACTCATTTTACATTTATATTTATTTTTGTACAATTGAAACTTGTAAAAAGATTATTATTTTAGGCGTAATAAAAGCAAGTTGAGTAACCTTGAGTAAATTCAATATAACTGAATTTTCTATCCACACATATAAACTTTAAATATATTAAAATTAAAAGACATCTGTGAGTATCACTTAAGTAGGCTATCTCGTGGCCGGGCCGAGTGTCCTCTTTTTTGGAAATCAAAATATGGTCACCCTAAGCTATTATCTTGCCCTTACAGTGGAAAATTTAAATGACCCTCGGAAATTCTGGCAGACAATTAAATCCCTATCTCTAAATAACTCCTCCAGTCTCCCAACTTGCATTGTGTCAGAGTCAGCCACTATCTATGACAGAGCTTAGATGCTCAATTGTTTTAACAAGCATTTTGTTTCTTCTGGTTTTCTTTTTGACAAAGTAAATAAGTCCTCTACTGCACTGGCTCCACTTGGTATTGCTGAGCCCCCTTTGGATAGTGAATTTAACTTTAGACCCTTCACTGTTGCTGAAGTGCATAGTGCTCTTATGAAAATAGATCCTAAAAAAACAGCAAGGCCAGATAATATAGGTGTTAATTTCTTAAAACTAGCCACAGACTTTATTGCAGAACCACTGACCTACATTTTTAACTTAACTCTAACTAGTAAAAAAGTCCCCAAAATCTGGAAAATGGCTCATGTTCTTCCCCTCTTAAAAGGTGGTGAACCGTCGAGCCTCAATAGCTACAGGCCTATTTCAAATCTGTCTCCTTTAGTCAAGATATTGGAAAGCCTGGTAAGTGATCAGTTAAAGGATTTCTTGTGTCTTTGTGTCTTTCTTGTGTCTGAATTTTATGCTGTCATAAATCTGGCTTTAGAAAATCGCACAGTACAGTCACTGCAGCTACTGAAGTAGTAAATTATATGTTTAAGGCCCTGGATAGCAAACAACATTGTGCTTGTCTTGTTATTGATTTTTTCCAAGGCCTTTGATACAGTGATGCATTAATGCACAGACTGGTTAATATAGGACTGTCTAATTCTGCTGTTGGTTGGTTTTCTAACTATCTTTGGGGCAGGACTCAATGTGTTAAAATTGATGGTTGCTCCTCTGATACCCTGGCTGTCCACGAGGGGATGCCACAAGGTTCTATATTAGGTCCCTTGCTGTTTACCATTTATACCAATGATTTGAAGAAACATGACCAAAATGCAAATTTCCATTTTTATGCAGATAATACTGTTATTTATTGTTTTGGAGGCACTGTGTTGACAGCTGTTGATTGCTTGCAAGCTGCGTTTAAAGAAGTAGAAGCCCAACTCAAATAAAAATAAAATAATGATCTTTACTAAATCCAGGGACAAAACTAATTGTTGTCCTATTCTATATACATCTCAGGGTACTCTTATTGAGATCGTTTCCACTTGTATCCCATATTGAGAACCTGGCAAAGAAACTAAAGGTGAGATTGTGCTTTTATTTCTGAAATAATCTTGTTTTCTTTTGTTTCTAAAAAAAAAAAAAAAAAGGCTTGTTGCTGCTACTTTTATTCCATTATTAGATTATGGTGACGTACTGTACATGAATGCCTGCTCTACCTCATTGCATATGCTGGATGCCATTTATCATTGTGCCTTAAGATTCATTACCAGCTGTAAATCATTCACCCATCATTGTACTCCATCATCCAGTTTTCTGGACTTTCTGTCTGCCTCTGTCCCCAGAACTCGTATTGAGCTTGGGAAGAGGGTATTCATGTACTCTGCTCCCTCCGCCTGGAACAGTCTTCAAAAATCACTAAAATTGCAGGAACCTATCACCATTAATGATTTTAAAACTCGGCTTACAGGCTTTATAAGGGCAAATTTTGAATTGTGTTAATGTTTTACTGCATAGTGTTTTATCTTCATCACATAAGTGTTCTTTTAGTGTGTATTGTGGTGCACTGTTTTGTTTAACATGAACTTTTCCTCCTCAGAATCCCCTGTTACCACCTTCTCTGCCCCCATCCAGCCCTCTCCTCCTCCTCCCCCTTCCCCCATCGGACTGTATTTGTAGGGCATAACCCCTCCATAGGACTCTGGGCCTTTCTGTCTTTTTCTGATGTCTGTGCTTTCTTCTTTATGTGTGTCTTAATATGTTTTGTTCTTTATTGCTGCCATTTTGGCTAGGCCTTGCTTGTAAAAGAGATCATTTGATCTCAAGCAAATCTGCCTAGTAAAACAAAGATTAAATAATAAAAAGATAAAATAATAAATAACTGACAGGAGGAGTTGAATGACATGACGTAAGGTGGCACCTCGTCCACTGAGCCTGTTATTTTATCACTGTGAAATGTGTCCTACACAACAGTTCATATAATGTCACACAAATCAGCGCCCCACCAGTGATGTCACGTACTGAACATGGAGTTACGTACTCAATGTAAAGTTACAGAAAGACACGTATGAAATGTACAAATGTAAGGAAGTCATAAGCACTTTTTACACTGCCAGATTTTCCGTGAATGTTGTGCCGTTTTTGCGGACAAGCTGCGAGCGTTTTGATACACATAGAGGTGGATTGGCGAGTTGATACGAGGTGCCCAATTTTCCGCCTCGTAGGGTAGAAATATTGGTGGAACCCTTTTAGTTTAAACAGAACCGAAGCACCCTTCCACCACGGGAAGGGCTTTTGATGACTTGTGGGAGAAGCTGCTGATGACCGCACGTGTGAGCCACTGGTGGTGGATAAACAGGAAACAGCTGATAACAGGAATTAACGAGTAGCTAGTAGCAAGAGAGAAACACAAACCTGACAGACACTGTAAAGATAAGCAACTGGGGAGACAAGGAATTGCGCGCCCTCCTTGTCCTTGTCCAAAGAGGCCATTAACCATCAGAACGGACCGACTTATGAGAGAATCGTGGAAGGACTGACCAGTCGCTGCTTCACTCCTACGTCACTGTTTACGTGACACGCTGAGCTACACGTTTTGTTACTTGCTCATGCCCCCCCCATTGCCCCGAAAAGGCGCATTCTGTATAAACAAAAGTAGGTTGGCTGCACTTTTGCTGCACTCCATGATTTTGTTTTTGGATTGCCAACGCTGAAAAAAGACTGATTGGGCTTTCCTGCAAATTTGCACAATTCCTGTCTAAAAAGGGCTATGGTTTACAGAATGTTCAATGCCAACATTTTCTCCTGATGACTCGGCCATCGTTCCTCCCAAACTTCTCACTTGATCTGCAGAATCTCTCCGTGTGCACAGAAAACATCAACTGGGTCCTGGGGGACACTTTTAACTGAACTGACTGTGGACATTTGAGCTCCTCAGAGGATGAGCCTGTTCAAATTGAATTACTTCATGAACTCTTCATTAGCATCGGCCTCATGCTGAAATGTTACAGTTCAGGTCGTCACTTTGCTGTGATATCTTTTCATCGGTTACTTTAGTGTTTGTCAGGTAGAAGCTGCCGCCTGCAGAAGTTTAGCAGACTTCAAACATTTATGTTTTGTTTTTACCTTCTTCCTCCCACAGAGTTGTACCATCACAACTTAAGACAGGCCAGACATGACCACAGTTTGTCTCTGAGTGCTCAGATCTGTCACTTGATGGCTATTCAGATGTCAGGTGCAAGGTCAGCCCGTGTGCCTCTGGGCCTGGTGTCAGTGAGGAAGAGGATCTGAAGACAAACAACACAAACACACATTTTATTTATTTTTCATCCTGGTGATTCTTGGGGCAAGGTGAAGAGACGAAAGGGAAAGCGATGGTTGGAGAAACACAGAAGGATGAGAGGGGAAAGGACCGAAGGCATTGGGGAGGAGGAGGAGGGTTAGAGACCTGAAGAGGAGGTGAAGTGGAGTCACTGAAGGGAAACTGAGCCGAGCTGCTGTCAGATACACTAAATCTCTCTGAAACCGACAAAGGGAGAAATATTGAGTTACACTGAGTTAAAATAAATCTGAACATGTTTGTTATGCATTGTGAGATAATATTCAGGGGGGTAGTCCATCAAAGTCGCTAAGAAAATCGGGACTATGGTGTAATCTTGAAGCTTGAATGAACGGCAACTCCAAACCAAACCCCAACCCGTTCCATCAAACGAGATCAGCTGGCTCCACTTGACGCTAATTCCAGCCTCACCTGTTAAGCCTCACACTGAGCGCCTCCCCACGGAATATAAAAAGACCCAACAAGTCGAGTGCTGAAAGTGTTGCAAAATGGCTCAGAATGCCGCCAAACCACGGGCAGAGAGTTTCACTGCTGCTGAACAAACTCTCCTGATGGAACTATATGATGATTACCAGGAGATAATAACGAAAAAAGGTAACACCGCTCCAATAAACAAAGCCAGAGAGGCAGCATGGAAGACAATTGCCGACAGGCTGAATGCGTGATTCATCCATTCATTATTTCAGACGATAACCGTCTCAATGTTAATTGTTATGTTCAACATAAAAGATAATTGTAATTTCGGCTGTAAAATTAAAGAAATTCACTACACGACAAGTTGTAGGCTACAGATAGTGATTTAATCACATTTATAATCTGAGTTGAAGTGGCCATAATCAAATTGTGTTATATGCAAAACATTTATCACACAATTGCTCATGTATTATCTCAGTTACCTCATTCCCCCCATTCAACAGAGGAGCGCTGTTTAAATGTTTGCAGGGGTTAATTGATTCTCTTGCTGCATAAAAAGGAGCTAATTCCTTCATTTTACCCTCATGTCTGTGCAGTAGGATGAGGAACAAACTGAAACTCACTCAGCATTCACTGTGTCTTTAATTAACCTCTTTTCTGTCCAAACAGAAGCAACCTCGGAGGCCAGAAACGCACCTGGCAACAGGTCAAAATAAAATATAAAAACATCCTTACAAATGGTCAGTGATGCATAATAATTTTAATAATGTGAAATGTATAAATATGAGTGTAAAGCTGTGACTATGTTCCTTGCAGCAACCAAGAAAAAAGCTCAACTGGGAGCCACTGGTGGGGGCCCACCACCTGAGGAGTTGACACAGGCCGAATCACTAGCCCTCAGCTCCAACAAGGGCCCCAAAATTGATGGGATTCAGGGGGGGAGTGCTTCCTCTCCTATTAATCCAGAGATACGGGCCGCATTTGTTGAAGGTACTGCACTGTCAACCACTGTCCCTCTGCTGCATGGCGACAGCCCCTCAGTTGATTTTGCTGACTGTTAACATGTTTGTTCTATTAGTAACGGAGGGACAAATCACTTTATCGGAACCCCCGGAAGTTGCAGCAGGGCCCTCAGGAGACCCTGTAAGTCCCAACCTGAAATGCTGTCTAGCCTCCTCTAACTGATGTTCCTCCATTTCCAGGGTGAAGGACCTAGTCATCACTATCACCAGGACAGAGATGAAGAGGAGACTCTTTCTGTAGAAGACACTGTACTCCAAGATGTAAGTCTGAATGTTAAATATTATTCATGTTGTTTGCATTGTCAAAATTAATAAATCAAATCCTGCTGCAGCAGACTACCCCATCCTCAACCGGAAGGAGTGAAGTGAGTTACCATTCTTTTCTTTTTCCCGTTTTCAAAATCACCAGTAGCTGCATTTTGGCTGGCAGATGAAAAAATTAAAACTTGAAATCAACAAGATGGAAAAGGATGTAAGTATGAATCCAGGCAGAGAGAATAAGGTCATTGTTTTTACAGTATTTAATTCTGTAGCATTCTGTCTCCCCAGCTTGGTGACTCAAGACAATAAATATTCAAAAGCCATTTGGTCTTGTTATTCCATCTTGTTTCAGTGAGGGTCTAAGGGTAGAGGATGTCATGTTGCTATGTGAAGCCCTTTGTGACGCACTGTTTGTGAAAATGGGCCATACAATGTGGGGTGGGGGAATAAAGTGGCTAGGCTCAATAAATGGACATGACAAGGAATTTAACAAAATGGGGGGTTGGGTTCAAGAGAAATAGGTGTCCCTGTACAGATTCCTCAGGATCCTCCCATCTCTGGGTTCCTGTACAGGGGCAGGCTCTTCCCATCTGTCTTCGGTAGAAGCTGTGGAAGCCTCTCCCTCCGGATGGTGGCTATGTTGTGGAGTACTGCGCACCCAACCACTATGTCGCAGGCCCGGTCAGGAGCCCGCCTTAGATATTTTTAGCTCTGGAACCTGCAGAGATTGGAACAAGAAGACATGTTAAAATAAAATTCTGCATTAAAGGTTGATCAAAGCAGTCTCTAACCTGGACTTGAGCAGGCCAAACACCATCTCAATTCGTGCCCTGGTGGCGCTGAGGGCATTATTAAAGGCTGCCTCAGCTGCAGCCCTTGGCTCAGGATATGGGGTTAAAAGGTATGGGAGGCAGGGATAACCCCTGTCCCCGAGAAGGACCCCCTCAAACCCCCCTGCAAGGTGAGAAAACAGTGGCTATGAATTACATGATTCATTCATTCATCTTTGCAGACCCTCATCCATACTAGTGTTGAGACATGATGAAGGTTGTCTTACCTTGTGCAAGCCTTTGTGGCAGATGGCTTTCCCTTAGTATCCTAGCATCATGGACACCACCAGGCCATTTGGCCTCGATGTTTGTGATGAGCAACTCAGAATCACAGATCATCTGTCAGCATGTAGGGTGACATCAGTGACACTGGACACTAGCAGTGGGGCATGTACAGTAGCTCCATGGGATATGTACCTGCACATTCAGGCTGTGGCTATTCCTTCGATCCACAAAGTCCCTTTCCACAGGTCCAGGTGGGGCCTGGATCTGGGTATGCGTGCAGTCAATGCAGCCAAGGACATTGGGAAAGCCTATGTAAAAGGATAAGAGTGCAATATGTCAACCTGTGGAACATTCACCTTCACATTGCATGCATTTAAATGTCACATACCTGCAATTGCATAAAATCCCTCTTTGATCCTTTGTATCCCATGATGGCTTGGGAAGGTGATGAAGATATTGAGGAACTCTTTAAGGGCAAGACAGACTGCTCTTACCTGTAATAAAGGTTTTTTTTTGTGAATGTATTAATTCATATCCATGTAATGTGATCATCTTGCAACCTATGTATGATGTTTGGTGATGTAAGAAATAATCCAACTGATCTAAGTTTTTATTTATTTATTTATTTTAGTAGGCCTACCTCTCTGCAAACAGTTGCCTTACTTAGTCCCTCAGCATCTCCAACACTATACAGAAATGTACCGCTGGCAAAGAACCGCAGTGCAATACATACAGATTGCACAGGGGTCAGTGATTGGCTGCGGCGAGTGACCTTCCTTATGTGTGCCTCCAGCAAAGTGCATAAATACACTATGCTTTGCCGGCTGAATTGATACCTCTCCCACAGGAAAGAATCACTTTGTTCCAGTGGGTTAGTCCTCTCCTGGAAGACCCTCGGGGCTGGTGGTCGCCTGAAGAAGGCCCTTTGAATTATTTGTGCCCCTTCATCAATTGGCTCCTCATCCTCAATGAATGGACATGCCATGTTCTCTTAGTCTTTGTCTCTGCTGAATGTGTGTCCCTCTGTCTGTCTCGACTGCTCTGCTTAATAGTCTCCACCTGGTGCAGTCATTTGGAGGACATTTTAGGTGACTGATGTAGGCTTCCTCTATGTGTTTTCATCATACCTTTAAATTTATTCATTGTAATTTATTTTATTTTATTTCATTCATCTTTATCTATAAGGATGAAATCAAGATAAACGAAAACAGATTGATTTTTATTTGTTACAAAATCATAATACTTACCAAATGTACTTTTTGCTTAGTTTCCAAAGTGGATGGAAAGCACGTTTTGGTTTCACAAATTATTTTATCAGTGCATTGTGTATGTACATGCAAAACAGACATGTCTTTTGGACATTAGTGGAGTTCATCTTCACCTTAATCCTGCTCCAGACCAGGTTTGGCCGGCAGCATAAGTCACCATGGTTACAAGGCTGGCATTCGTGTTAACCACTTTCATGGAACAGACTTGAGGCTCAGATTGATGGAACAGAAAGTCAGAGCTTAGCTCCAAGTGTCCGACTTAGCCAGAACCATGTTTCCATGGTTACCAAGTTGGAGCTAATCTTAGCCACATTGGTGGAACTGAACTCTCACTAAAATAAGCGGGACTTGGCCATTTAAGCCAGACTTTGAGCTAAGCGAGCTTGATGGAATACCCCCCAGGTGTAAACGGTGAACTTGTAGGTGTGATGTCAACAGGACTGGGTCACCTGGCTGGCAGAATTGTGTTGTGTTAACGACCTGATCAGTTTCCAGCCTGTTCAATTCAGTCTGTTTCCTGATTGGTTCCCTCGTGCTTCCAGGAGGCCAATCACCAATCAGCGTCCTCTATAAAAGGAGCAGGTGTGAAGCATTTCCTGTTTCTGATCCTCTAATGTGACTGACTGAGCTGCTGTGGTGAAGCTCTTTTTTCTTTTTCTTTTTCTTTGTTTAGATAAGAGGATCAACAGGACAGTTTCTGACAAAAGAATAATGGTGTTAATGCTGGATGTTGAAGATCTGACGCTCCACTGCAGCTGAGTAAGAAGAAGGGGAAGTAGTGGGAATATTAGAATCATATGACCAGGTTTATTTAGTGTGAACGTCAGTGAAAAGTTGAATTGTACCAATAATGGAAATAAGATGTGGGATATTTTCAGGTTTATTAAAAAGCTGATCTGCTGAATTTAATTTGTTCAAAGCAGCAGTTTCTGTGAATGAGAAGTTTTGTTCTGCTTTGAATGTTTCATACATTGACAATCATGCACTGAGCGCTCTGGCACTGAGCGCTCAGTGCTGAAATACAGTGTTGGAAACATCCATGAAGTCTCGTCCTCTCTGCTAAACATCAAACTTCTGTTTTTCTTTTTGAAACTTCCAGGTTTCCATCTCATTGGTGTGTGTGTGAATGCTGTTAGAGGAGGGAACGTTTCTTTGCATTTAAACCTTTGAGTTCAAACAACTCACCAAAAACTTAACTTTGTTCCTTTTTCTTTTCTTCTCATCAAAACGGCTCCTTTCCAACCTCACGGCAACATCAAAGAGTCAACACATCCCCCCCAACACACACACACACAAACACACACACACACACACACACACACACACACACACACACACATTCACACTCACACCACAGGACAGGCAGCCTATTCTCTTTTACTACTGTCACTCCACATTAAGGTTGCTCACCCTCAAACGACCTGCTGGAGGCTGCAGCAGCAACCTTGTTTTACATAAGCACCCCTCTCTCTCTCTCTCTCTCTCTCTCTCTCTCTCTCTCTCACTCTCTCACACACACACACACACACACACACACACACACACACACACACACACACACACACACACACACTTCTGTGCTTGTGAGGACACTCGTTGACAAACTGTTTTGCTGGCCCTTCAGCCTGGGGCCTGTTTCACAAAACCAGGATAAGGGATTAAGCCGGGATATCTTGGTTATCCTGGATCAACTTATCCTTGATCCAGTTTCACAAAAGCAGGATAGGGGGAAGTGGGATATGTTTTGACATAAGTTACCATGGAGATTTATTCTGTGGAGCTAGCCTGCTCCAGACCAGGCTAAGTTCCAGGATCTATTTAATCTCATCCCTTATCTCAGTCAGCAGTCACCACAAATGGAAACCAATAGTTATTCCACTGCCCACTGCAGTTTGGTATCACATTCAACCAGACCCTCTGTCATTATTTAAACATTTGTGAACATTAATTGCAATCATTTTAGATAAATGATGATTTTGCAATCATTAGATAATTTATAGTTTCCCATAGACTATATACAATACACATCCCACATAAATATAAATACACATCAAAGAGTAACATGATGTTCCTTTATTGAATAAGGATAAATCAAAGCAAGTAAACCATCAGCTCCTTTCAAAACTGAAGTCACACAGTGACTCTACAAGACAGAAAGCACAGAATCAAAGTATATTATACAACACAAGAATAAATACACATTCAAAGGTCTGTATATGATACACCCTGCATGTCTGCACACTGAAAAAAATAAATGCAGGACAAATCCATACACAACAAATGAACAGACGAATGGATGCAGTAGCCTCCCTGCAAGCTTGTATACACACAGTATACAGCACAAACATCATAAGAGGCCAAATCAATTCAAACTGAATAAAAAAAACACAAAGTCCTCTGCCAATGCAGGACATATTTAACTGAAATTCACAGCATCGACTCTGCCACTGCAGGACATATGTAACTTAAATTTAAAGCATGCATGTTAACTAAAATAATTTAACACATATTGGTCCCTGACCAGCCGACCACTGTCGTCATCAGAATCAGAATCAGAATCGTTTTTAATCGCCAAGTACGTTCGCACATACAAGGAATTCAGTTCCGGCAGGTGGTAACACTCTCAGAATAAGGTACAAGTGATAAAGAACAAGAAAGGAATACGTAATAAGAAAAACAGGATATGTACATCTATATGCAAAGTAAAAAAGTAAGTTAAAAAATAGAATAATATAAATATAAATAAGTAAATAAAATAGTATGTACAAGGGTGGTGCAAAGTACACAAGATAGTGCAAATGATAGTGGTTTTTGGTTAGTGCAAATGATTGGTTGAAACCATTTATGAGCTGTTCATTAAAGTGATGGCAGTGGGGAAGAAGCTGTTTTTAAGTCGTGTGGTTTTGGTGCGCAGGGCTCTGTAGCGCCTGCCGGAGGGGAGGAGGGAGAACAGGTTGTTTCCCGGGTGGGCGGGGTCCTTGATGATGTTGGCTGCCCTCTTCCTGGTTCTGGAGCAGTACAGTTCCTGGATGGAGGGCAGGGGGGCCCCAGTGATTTTTTCAGCAGTTCTAACTGTGCGCTGCAGTCTGTTCCTGTCCTGCTGTGTGGCTGCTCCGAACCACACGGTGATGGAGGAGCACAGGACAGACTCGATGACAGCCGTGTAGAACTGGATCAGCAGCTCCTGAGACAGGCCGTGTCTCTTCAGCTGTCACAGGAAGAACATCCTCTGCTGGGCCTTTTTCAGGATGGAGTGGATGTTCTGCTCCCACTTCAGGTCCTGGGAGATGGTAGTCCCCAGGAACTTGAAGGTCTCGACGGCTGACACAGGGCTGCTGCTGATGGTGAGGGGGAGGAGTGGCGAGGGCTGTCTCCTGAAGTCCACTGTCATCTCCACCGTCTTGAGCGTGTTCAGCTCCAGGTTGTGCTTGCTGCACCAGAGCACCAGCCGCTTGATCTCTCGCCGGTATGCAGACTCGTCTCCGTCCTGGATCAGGCCGATGACTGTGGTGTCGTCTGCAAACTTCAGGAGTTTGACGGCTGGATGCGTGGAGGTGCAGTCGTTGGTGTAGAGGGAGAAGAGCAGTGGGGACAGGACACACCCCTGGGGGGCACCAGTGCTGATGGTCCGGGTAGCTGAGGTGACGTCTCCCAGCCTCACCTGCTGGCTTCTGTCTGTCAGGAAGCTGGTGATCCACTGACAGATGGGCAGAGACACGTTGAGGTGGGAGAGCTTGGAGTAGAGGATTTCAGGGATGATGGTGTTGAACGCCGAGCTGAAATCCACAAACAGGATCCTCGCGTAGCTGCCTGGGGTGTCGAGGTGCTGCAGGATGTAGTGCAGTCCCAGGTTGACAGCATCGTCCACCGACCTGTTTGCCCTGTAGGCAAACTGCAGCGGGTCCAGCAGGGGTCCTGTCACCGACTTCAGGTGGCTCAACACAAGTCTTTCAAAGGACTTCATGACCACAGACGTTAGAGCCACCGGTCTGTAGTCATTCAGTCCTGTGATGGAGGGTTTCTTGGGGACTGGGATGATGGTAGAGCGCTTGAGCACGGAGGGGACTTCACACAGCTCCAGTGAGCAGTTGAAAATCCTGGTGAAGATGGGAGCCAGCTGGTCAGCACAGGCTTTGAGACAGGAGGGTGACACTCTGTCTGGGCCTGGTGCTTTCCTGATCTTCTGCTTTTTGAAGATCTGGCTCACCTCCTCTTCGCACACTCTGAGTGGGACCGGGGGGGCAGGTTGCAGTGCGACTGGAGGTGTGACGGGGTTAGTCGTACTGCTGGTCTGGATGAGTGGTGGCTGGGTGAGGGGTGCGAAGTTGTCCCCCTCAAATCTGCAGTAAAAGGTGTTGAGGTCGTTGGCCAGGTCTTTGTTTGCCTCGACGCGGGGGGAGGGTCTCTTATAGTTGGTGATTGTCCGCAGGCCCCTCCACACTGAAGCAGGGTCGTTGGCTGAGAACTGGTTTTTCAGCTTCTCATAGTAGCTCTTCTTAGCTGCTCTGATTTCCCTGTTCAATGACTTCCTGGCCTGCCGGTACAGGACCCTGTCCCCACTCCTGTAGGCCTCCTCCTTGGCCTGGCGGAGCTGGCGCAGTCTGGCAGTGAACCATGGCTTATTATTGTTAAAAGTCCGGAATGTTTTGGTTGGTACACACATGTCCTCACAGAAACTGATGTAGGACGTCACAGTGTCTGTCAGTTCGTCCAGGTTATCGTTAGCAGCTTCAAAGACACTCCAGTCTGTGTAGTCAAAGCAGGCCTGTAGTTCCTGCTTTGCCTCGTTGGTCCACTTACTCACAGTCTTCACCACAGGCTTGGCAGTTTTTAGCTTCTGCCTGTAAGTGGGGATGAGGTGGACCAAGCAGTGGTCGGAGTGTCCCAGAGCTGCTCGGGGAACGGAGTGGTATGCTCCTTTAATAACGGTGTAGCAGTGGTCCAGTGTGTTGCTGCCTCTGGTGGGACAGCTGATGTGCTGCTTGTATTTTGGGAGTTCCTGATTTAATCTCGCTCTGTTAAAGTCTCCCATGACAATAAAGAGCGAGTCCGGGTGTTTAGCTTCGGAGCCGTTTAATTGCTCGGCGAGAGTCTGCAGCGCTTCACTCACGTTGGCTTGGGGGGGGATGTAAACACCAGCCATGATGAAGGAGGAGAACTCCCGCGGCGAATAAAACGGCTTGCAGTTTATGAAAAAGACTCCAGATTCGGGCTGCAGTGTGTAGACAGGACCGTGACAGATGTGCACCAACCTTCGTTGATATAAAAACATATTCCACCGCCCTTTGTTTTCCCCGAGAGCTCCTTGACGCGGTCCGCGCGGTGGAGAGAGAAGCCCGGCAGCTGTAATCCGGCGTCGGGAACGGCTTCGCTGAGCCAGGTCTCAGTGAAGCACAGGGCAGAGGAACGTGCAAAATCCTTGTTGGGTCCGTTGAGAAGGAGAAGCAGCTCGTCCATTTTGTTGGGCAGGGAGCGGAGGTTCGCTAGGTGGATGGCTGGAAGAGGTGCGCGAAGTCCGCGCCGGCGGAGCCTAACGAGCGCGCCGGCTCGTTTGCCTCTCCTGCGTCTCCTCCATGTCCCGTACAGAGCTGCCGCTCCTCCGACCAAGAGTTCGAGAAAACTCTCTGGATCCGCGCAAAACGTCGGAAAAGTGCCTGAGGTGGACTCCCTGATGTTTAGCAGGGCGTCTCTGCTGAAAGTGATCGGGTTAGAGTGCCCGACCACCAAGAAAATAAACAAAAACACACAAATTCCGAGAGAGCGGTGTGCCGAGGCTGCCATCCGCGGCGCCATCTTCTCATGTCATCAGGGAAGATGGCAGGATTGTCCCAGTCCATGTGTGATGGCACTCTGGGGGCCCTCTCCTTCCTCAGGCAGGCCACATTGTGGAGGACAGCACAGGCCACAGTAATGTCACATGCCCTCAAAGGGCTGACCCTTAAGTGGTGAAGACAGTGAAAGCTTGCCTTCAGGAGGCCAAAGGTCATTTTGATCCTGGCCCTTGTCCTGGCATGGGCATGATTATAGGCCTGCTGTGCTTCCTGAGGGTCTGTGTATGGTATGAGGAGAAAAGGCCCCCAGCAACACACCAGAGAATTCACCTGTCAATACAAAATCTCATCATCACAACCTCATAAATAGAGTGACATTCTTGACACAGCCATGATGTAAAAGGTGGTTATGAATAGAGGTTGTGTGGCTCACCTTGTGATAGGTGCTGATAGATTCCAGAGGTCCAAAAGACTCAGGAGTCATGGACCAAGCCGGGCCACTTTGCCACAACATTGCTGATCAGATAGTCAGCACTGCAGACCATCTGAAATTATAAGATGAAGACTATTAAACCAATCAATGCACATCTCAAGCAATGCACAGTGTTCATTAATCGACAATATCAAAAAGTCATGTTCACAAAATCCCCCTCATGGGCACCTGAGGGGGATTATATATATAAATAGATATATGTATTCTCTTATGATCAATCAGCATACACACGCACGCACACAAACACACACACACAAAATTGCATACATACAATGAAACAGCAGAGGAGCCAGGAACTAAGATAAGCTAAGAGGAACTTTATTTGGGAAATTCAATTAAGTCAGTGAGCTCATCTATTTATCAAAGAGTTATACAGTCTGATGGAGTTACATTTACACAATTTCACTCACATCTACAGTCAGTTTCACTTACAATTTCAACTGATTCATAATCAGAGTACAACTACGTTTTCGGAGATGTTAATTAACTATTTGGATTGTAATTGATGGTTTCAGCGGAGCAGTGAGTGTGTATTTGTGCACTACTTACACATTCAGGTGGTCTGCAATACTTTGCCACGCTTTCTCTCGTTGTTTTATAACTGTGGCGGTGTTGCCTTTCTTTTTGATTTGATCCTTTACCTCTTCGTAAGCCTCCACGAGGATTTCTGCCTCCGACGGGGAAAAGTACGCCGCTCTTGTTTCCATGGTGAATCGGTGAATCTGTGATCTCTGGCGGGGTCTATTTGAGGAAGCCGCGTGCGCGCACTGATCCAGGATTGGTTTCACCTGGCTTGATGAAACCGTGTCTACTTATCCTGGCTTGGCGTTTGTGGAACCAATTAAGCCTGAACTCTGTTGTTTTGGATTGGTTGAGCCAGGCTTACTTACTTATCCTGGATGTCTGAATCCTACTTTTGTGAAACGGACCCCTGGTCTCCATCCACACTAACAGATTTTTGTTTTCAAACGTAGAACCAGTACTGCTTTTACAGCATCCACACCAACCCAGGTTACTGCTGCTTTTACAGTGTCCACACTGACCCTGGTTACTGCTGGTACCTTGGATGTCATATGTGGACGTGGACAGTCCATGACCAAATGTGGACATGTGATGAGGTCATAGTGAAGATGTGTTGGTTATTTAAATGCTGAGCCACAGCAAAAGAGGAATGGATTGGAATCATAAAAGAAACATATCGTAACCCTAATTTCTGGTGGAAGACAACTCATTTTGATACAGCAGCTCCTCAACATACACATAAACAGTATGTATTAGGCTTGTGCCGGTTAGAAAATGTTCCAACCGGTTTGATTTAAAGCCAAATATCTAACCGAACAGATATATCGAATTATATACCTAATTTTACCATTAGGGGTTTCGTTTGAGCTATTTTTCCCAATAAAAGCCCATTATAGGTGTAATGCGCTTCCAATCCACTAGGTAGCGGTAATGCTGTAATAACCGGCAATGCACACAAAGTTACACAAGAAGAAGAAGAAGACGCAGAAGGACACCAAGGAACCTTCCTCCGACTCCGCTCTCCCAGTCGAGACACAGTGGTTGAGAGGGTCGAGCGAGAGGACGTTCCTGTAGTAGTTCCAGTCCCCCAAATAGTACCAGGAACTTCTTCAGTGGAAATGGGTTACTAGGACAACAAACTAATGACTGCTGACTCCCTCACACTTTTCCCTGTCCCCAATGAAATTTGATCTCTCGCAGCAGCAGCAGACAGCTGAGCAGAGCGGAGCTGCGGAGGAAGCGTCTGAGACAAACTAACAAACATAAACCTTATTAAGTTGTCATAATGCATGTTACAATGCAAGATAAACTCAATATAGTCCCTTGACACGCCACCAATGTGAAAAGGTTTTGTTTTTTTTCCTCTGGTTTATCCGGTTGACGTGAATTAAACCAGGTGGAGCTCTTAAACCAGACCGAACCAGTTAAACCGGAAATCGGCAAAATAGCAAAAATGGACCGTGGGCTTATTTTTTGGACTTTTATTTGAAATGAAATTCACAATATGGAACATTAACATATTAACAGAAATTGACTTTTTCAATGCTTGTCTCTGCCTTTCCCTTCTTGTCACAATAGGAGTTATAATATTAATGGGCATCCAGTCAGTTAGCCAGTCAGTAGCACCTTGGCTTCTCTCATTCCTATTCGAACAGAGGACAGTGGTACTGACCACCTGTAACGTTTCCTAGCTAAAAAAACGTCAGCTAACTACAACCTTACAACATAAACAGTGACCTACGATTAAATGCAGCGAAAATGAGGAGTGGTAATGATAATAATGCGTTGGTATTGGTATGCGTTGGTATTGGTAGAAGTTAAGAAATGTGCTACATATCCTGGTTTACGCCAGGTACTTACACCACTATTGCATATCACCCACTCTGGAAGGCAGCGCATTTAGGGGTGCTGGGATTTAATTTAGGGGTGCTTCAGCACCCCCCAAAATGGCCTAGAAACACCCATGTTTTACAGTGTGACCCAGGTTACTGCTGCTTTTACAGCGTCCACACTGACCCTGGTTACTGCTGCTCTTACAGCATCTACACTGACCCTGGTTACTGCTGGTACCTTGGATGTCATATGTGGACGTGGACAGTCCATGACCAAATGTGGAAATGTGACGCGGTCACAGTGAGGATGTGTTTCCCAGGACAGCTGTGATTGGTTCAGAGAAACAGAAAAAAGTGTTTTTTTTTTCCATGGCAGGAAGGCAACGTGATGATTCCAGACTTTTGTCACGCACTGACACGTCACCACGGAGACAGGTCCAGCTGCAGGAGAATAGGTTTTATTTTTAAACCTGGGGGTTGTGTTTTTGTGTGGATGGGTGGAAATGGAGACCTAAAAACATTGACCAGACATTTTTATCAGTTACGACGTGTCAAGCCAAAACGTTTTAGCCGCGTCTACATACCTTTTATGATGTCATCCATTGTACGTGGGTCCTCCTTTTCCTGCTGTTGTGGCTTCGTCTGCCATCACCATATTTGCTTTGTAATGACTCTCACTCTGTTTCCTACCACCTCAACCTCCTGATTCTCACGATCCTCACCATCACTAACAGTTCCTCCTCCTCCTCTTCGTCTTCCTCCTCCTCCTCCTCCTCATCATGATAATCATCATTGGTCTAAGCTGAAAAATCTCTGCTTTCACTTTTCACCATCCCTGACGTATCTTCTCAACCAACCAGTGTCAACAATCTGCTTCCTGTTCACATCAGCACACAGGTGTTCAGTGTATGTGAACGGTCCTGTGATGTGTGTTTCCAGGTGTGTTAGTGTGATAGGATATGATTTCTGAAACACTTGAGTGTCCAGAGATTGTTTATGTTTTTAAACACAGTTTTAATCTGAAAATGTTTTAGTGTGGACGTAACCTGAATTTCATTCCAAGTTAACTCTGCAGCCACTTTCAGTCTTCACATCATATTTTTGAAACTACTCTCATTTTATGAATTTGACTTCATGTTCCAAAAACATCCCTTTCTCACTTCTAAAACCGTCCTGATTCTAGTTGTAACTTTCCACAAATCTCCTTGTGTTCTAGATATGTTGCCATCTTTAGAAAAATATGATCTTTTTACAAAAATGTCATCACCCACTTAAAAATGCTGAAAACAAACACAGTCCCAGAATTACATGTTTTTATTTTGTGCACTCCAGGGGTCCGTTTCACAAAGCAGGTTTAGTGAAAACTCAGAGTCTGTTAACCCTGAAATGAGGGAAACTCTGAGTTTTCCATTTCAAAAAGGGAGGTAACTCAAACCAGAGAAAGAGGGGTAACTCTAGCCTGTTTCAGAGAGAGAGGTAACTTAAGCTCTCTGTCAGTTACCACAGTAACAGACTCTATGAACCTAACCTGGTCGGGAGCAGGTTTTTCTCAATGAACCTTGAGTTTCTCTCTGTCTCCGCCCTCTTTCAGAGCCACACACTCCATTTGATTTCCTCATTCATTCAGTCAGCAGGCGAGTTTTGGCGTAGCGTAGCCAGTCGAGTCAGTACATTAGAAGTCCATTAGGCACAGTAGGTGGCGACTTTTTTTACTAACATGGCATGTCCTTTTGATAACGATCCCGTGGATGAAGGTGCAGCATTACTGCGCAGAGAATTAAATATTTGTCAGGAGATGGTTATCAGACCGCACATAGATATTCTAGCATTTCCACACAATTATCTCTTTGAGTTGTACTGTTTCACGTCACAGTCCATCATCTACATAGCTACACAACCTAATCTGTGCTTACATTTACAACATTACCAATCGTAGTCATGCTCTCTCATCCCAGCAGATATTGTGTGTTGCGCTCCGTTTCTTTGCAAAGGAAGTTTTTTGTACAATGTCGGAGATGCTGAGCACTTGAGTAAGGCAACTGTATGCAGGGCGGTCAGAAAAGTGTGCTCGTTTTACAGGCATCTGCCTTCTTTCTGTTGGCTGAGTAGAAGTCTGTGTTAGTTTAAATAGGCTTAATTATTTAACAGAAAATGATATAGATGAGAAGACATTTATGTGTGTGAAAACAGCATCATGTTGGGGATAAAACAACTGCACAGTCAAACAGCCACTTAATATTAACTTTATAATGTAAGGGGGGGAACAAGATGGCGTCTGAGAGTAAACACTGTTGCTGAGTGAGCTCCGGTGGCATTTGTCAGTTTATATTTCTGCTTTACATATTTTAACGGTGAAAAGTGGAAAGTTTTGGACGGGAAGTGTTTTAACATGAGCCTGGACAATTATTTTTTAAAAGCTTCGGACAACATGCCCAGGAACACGAAAAATTCGTCAAAGAGCAACCCTGAAAATGAGGAAGAGCTAAGTGCTACACCGCGCATGGATATTAGCTCAGGCTCAATGGAACCAGGTATTGTTCAAGCCCTGGACAGAATAACTGATAACCTTACTAAGGTGATTGACACCAAGATTTCCACTGTCCTGGACGCCATTAAAGAACAGACCTCGCAGCTACAGGCGGTCACCGCCCGAGTGGGTGAAGCGGAGAAACGGATTGCTGATGTGGAGGCCACGGCGACATCATCGGAGGCGAAGGTAGCACGTCTCGAGAATCAAGTGCATGATATGCGGGAGCACATAGATGATCTCGACAACCGAGGTCGCCGGTGCAATATACGTGTAGTTGGCGTGCCTGAGGGCTCAGAAGGTTCGGATTCAGTGAAATTCTTCGAGAAGTGGATCCCTGAGTACCTCCGGATGGATACAAAAGCAGGACGGCTGAAGATTGATCGGGCACACCGGTCATTAGCACCAAAACCCGGCACCGGTCAACGTCCCAGGCCGCTGATAGTGAAGTTTCATAACTTCACTGATAAACAGCGTGTGATGGAGGCAGCTCTTCGGCTCGGACCCCGCCGGTCTAACCAGGATGACCCCGCAGGTGGGGGACCTAGAGTCTCCTTCTTTAATGACTATTCAGCCGAGGTGGTCCGGAGACGAAAAGCTTTTGATGACATAAAGGCGCGGCTGAGGAAAATGAATATGGATTACGCGTTACTCTACCCGGCTACTCTCAAGGTGACGGTGAACGGGACACAGAAGAGATTTGACACCCCGAAGGAAGCCGCTGCGCTTCTAAATTCACTGGAATAGAGACATGGGGACACTACTTCCCAGTGATATGTCTGTTAGCTAGCTATAGCTTCATGTAAACCTCCATGTTATCTG
Source organism: Epinephelus awoara (assembly GCA_035609425.1). Lineage (NCBI taxonomy): Eukaryota > Metazoa > Chordata > Actinopteri > Perciformes > Serranidae > Epinephelus > Epinephelus awoara. The sequence goes on from CM069299.1 coordinate 44,386,350, forward strand.
ATTTCATCCATACACATTACGTGAGTATGTTCTGATTGCTCCTCATCTGCGCATATGTGCGTATAACATTTTATGTTTATGCATATCAGACAATTTTGTCTATACACCAAGTTATGGCCGCCGTGAGCAAACTTAAGTTTTTGTTTATTCTATGTGTGAATGTCAGGGGAGAACAGGGTGCAGCCTCATACATTTATTATTGACAGATCTGTTTCTTTTTCTTTTTTATTATGAGGCTTGTACGGAGAGAGTGGTGTGGAAGAGGTTTAAAGAGCCCTGCAGGTTAGGTAGCAGGGATAGCCCCCATTGCATTTGGGCTTTTTTGTTTGTGTGTAATAGTTCCTGTTCAGATTTGTTTTTCTCCCAGCTCAGTGACTGTTTTTATTGTAATAAGCGGTTTCAGATTTTTGCTATTAGTGAGTTATATATCTATATAGAGGGTTTACTTAAACGGTATGGCAAGTAATAAACTACGCTTGTGTACATGGAATGTAAGAGGTGTCCATAGTCCGGTTAAAAGAAGAAAAATACTCACCTTTCTGAAAAAAGAAAACATTGATATTGCACTTCTACAGGAAACACATTTGGATGATGTGGAACATCTGAAATTACGGCAGGGTATGGTTGAGCAGGTATTTTTCTCATTTACTTCAAGAAGTAGAGGGGTGGCAATTCTTATGAGAAAGAATCTTCCTTTTTCAATGATAGAATGTGTTAAAGACAAAAGTGGTAGATATGTTATAATCAAGGGGGTCCTACAAGGTACGGTTATTTCTATATTGAATATTTATTATCCCCCTGCTCACCCATCAGATTTTATAACTAAAGTATTTCTGGATTTCTCAGAGATTCGCTCAGATGTTTCCATAGTGGGTGGAGATTTTAATTGTATACTGAATCCCCTTATTGACAGACTTCCACACAAAGTTTCGCCTCTTTCTTCACAGGCTAAATCACTCAATTCTATATGTGAAGATTTAGGACTTATTGATGTATGGAGGACGATGCATCCTTTGGATAAAGAGTACACTTTTTTTTCTGCACCCCATAAATGTCATACTAGGATCGATTATTTTTTTTTACCTGGGATCTCCTTACACTCAGTTCTATCTTGTGTAATAGGCAGTATTGTCATCTCAGACCATGCCAATGTAGTGCTGGATCTCTCTCTTAAGGGTATAGGAAACAGGGTAAAATACTGGAGACTGAATACAACTATTTTAAAGGACCATACCTTTGTATCCTATTTTAATACTGAGTTCAGATATTTTCTGTCTATTAACTCTCAGTCAACAGATAACCCTGCCCTCCTGTGGGAAACTATTAAGGCATATACTAGAGGGATTATTATTTCATTTTCAGCCGGCAAACGGCGGGAAAAACTGAGGAAGCAAAATTTGTTAATGACTGAACTTAAAACAAAAGAAAGAACCTATGTTAACTCCCCAACTCCTGCTTTACTGCGAGAAATATCTGCAGTAAGATCAACCTTAGATAACCTCCTTACACAAGATGAGGAGACCAAACTCAAATTTACTAGACAAAGATTTTATGAACATGGGAATAAACCCGGAAAGTATTTAGCATACCTTACCAAAAAAAGATCTGAATCACATTCTATTGCAGCCACTTGCGATGCTCAGAACAATCGCATATATGATAATAAGTTCATAAATGAGACCTTCAAAGAATTTTATTGCAGACTGTATGTATCTGAACAACCATGTGATGCACTTGACTTAATGGAGAATTTCTTTTCCCAGCTTAATTTGCTTACTATATCTACTGAGCAGCAAACCAATCTTAACGCTCCTATTTCCAGGGAGGAAGTATTGAATGCTATAAAAACCTTACAAAACGGAAAAGCCCCTGGACCTGATGGGTTTGGTAGTGAATTCTATAAAGAATTTGGTGATTTATTAACAGACCCATTACTTGACATGTTTAATTATTCTTTTTTGCATAATACATTACCTCAGACTCTAAGAGAAGCAAATATTTCTCTCATACTGAAGAAGGGGAGGTGCGCAGAGTCCTGTTCCTCTTATAGACCGATAGCTCTTCTTAATGTGGACCGGAAGATACTTTCAAAAATCCTAGCTACTCGGCTTGAAGACCTCCTGCCTAAAATTATAAGATCAAACAGGTTTTATAAAAGGTCGTAACTCCCGTAACAATGTCAGGCGCCTTCTCAATATAATTCAGGCTTTCCAGCAAATAGATATTGATGGTCTAGTGCTTTCTCTAGATGCTGAGAAAGCCTTTGACCGGGTAGAATGGGCTTATTTATTTTATGCTTTAAACAAATTTGGTCTTGGGGATAATTTCATTAGGTGGGTCAAAATTCTGTATGATAGTCCTCAGGCGGCTATTTTGACTAATGGGCTTAAATCGGACAGTTTTCCTTTGTATAGAGGAACAAGGCAAGGCTGCCCCCTGTCGCCCCTCTTGTTTGCCATTGCCATTGAACCGTTGGCAGAGGCCATAAGGATGGCACCTGCTATACGGGGTTTGCTGGTTGATTATGAGCACAAGATAAGTCTGTATGCAGATGATGTTTTGGTATTTATATCTAATCTGGAGACATCAATACCAGCTCTACTTAACATTATTGATCTATTTAGCAAATTTTCTGGGTATAAAATTAATTTGACCAAGTCTGAAGCCATGCCACTTGGGAGCCTCAATTCGATACCAGCTGCCTTACCTTCTTTTCCCTTTAAGTTGTCTCCCGCAGGTTTTGTATATTTAGGTGTATTCATAACTCCTAAATTTAAACAAATGTATCAAGCCAATTTTGTTCCCTTGTTCGAGAAGGTGAGGCAGAATTTGGAGCGATGGAACTCTTTACCTGTCTCCTGGCTAGGACGTATATCCTTAGTTAAAATGAATGTATTACCTCGATTATTATATCCAATCCAAATGATTCCGGTTATATTTTCAAATAGGGTGATAAAAGACCTGAATGGCTGGCTAAGTTCTTTTATATGGAGCAAGCGCAGACCAAAACTCAAGATGGCTACATTGCAGCTGCCGAGCTCTGTAGGGGGTCTAGATTTACTAAATATCAGAACATATCAGCTGTGTACTCACATGAGGTATATTTATGACTGGGTCGTAAGCAACTCAAACTCTATTTGGTTGGGTGTTGAAGCTTCCCTTTCCAAGTATCCACTAAGGGACTTACTGTTTTTTAAGAAATTTAAAAATATCAGACTGAGTTGCAATAATCCGGTCACACTTAATACAGTTAAGGCCTGGCGATTAGTGTGTCGACTTGAGGGAAGGTCAAAGTTCACATCTGTTTTCACCCCTATTGTGAATAATCCCGATTTCCAGCCTGGGATGGTTGATACTGGTTTTGAACAGTGGAGAGCTAATGGTGTTCATAGATTGAGGGACTTATTCTCTGGTAATGTGGTTATGACATTTGAACAAATGATAGAGAAATATTCTATCCCCAGACGTGACTTCTTTCGATGTTTGCAGATAAGGCACTATATCTTGCACAGTACTACGTTAGTTGAGAACCATGAAAGCTCGCCAGTTGAGAAATTATTATTTTTAACAGATAGAGAAATATCCGTAAGTTTATTGTATAAAGCTATCTATCTCACGACCCCGAATAGGTTGCAGAAGCTTAAAGGCACATGGGAGAAGGAGCTAAACATCATAATTGATGATGAAGAATGGAAGGATGTCTGGAGACATGCTAAATCAATTTCAGTTTGCAATCGTGCCCAAGCAATACAGTTAAAAATTGTACACAGAATGCACATATCCCCCAACCGCAGACATTATTTCAATCCTACTTTCTCACCCACATGCCTTAAATGCAAGATAGAAACTGGTACCCTAACTCATTGTTTTTGGTCATGTCCGAAAATGCAAATATATTGGGCTAATGTATTATCTGAAATGGAGAAGATATTTGGTTTAAAACTGGAGATGGACCCTTTGTCTCTCATACTGGGCCTCCCAAGTCAACGTTTAACATCAAAACATAATAAGAGGCTGTATTGTATTCTTACTTATGCAGCAAGGAAGAATATTTTGTTACAATGGATCAATGAAAAGGTACCAACTGTTAAAGGCTGGCAAGGAGTAGTGTTTGATTTAGTGCCATTAGAGTACCTTACATGCATATTACATTTAAAAACAGACCAGTTCTATGAAGTCTGGGAACCGTATTTGAACTACGTAGAGCCTGATGTCTCTAATATAATGTTGCAGGGATTTTCTTGACTGCTCATACCGTACATTTTTACTGTAACCCCAAGTTTTATTTATATAGATCTGAGCTGATGGTTGTTGGTTTTTTTTGTTTATTTTTTTTTATTTTTTTCTGTTTTGTTTGTTTGTCCGCTTGTTTTGCTTTTCATTCCTGTGGACCATATTATTTACTTGTAAAAGTGGAAAAAATTAATAAAAATATTGTTTAAAAAAAAACAAAAAAAAAACTTTACAATATAAAACGTGATCAAAATGAGGTACCCCCATGAGATTATGCCGAGGTCTTACCTGTTTGAACAGTGTTTTTATATTTCATCCTAAACTGCTGCTAAGTGCGCTTCTCCCCCACGGGATTGCACCTAAATGAAATAAATTAATAGGCTACCATTCAAGCAGTTTTCCCCTGTTATATTATTGTGATTGCAAAGGACTACATTTAAACTTTTGAAAACGTGTTCAAACTCACCGTATGAGCTCATTAAGATTTCTAATTCTAGTGGGGTGAAAAACGCAGCCCTCCTCTTCTCCGTTGCCATGGTGACTCGTCGAATCGGGGCTCCATTGATGCTGGCTTTTTATAGTTGTGGTGCACGAGCGTAACTCCAGGTGAAACTACTCCGAGTTGATTAAACTGATTCAAACCAGCTGTTCTGGAACCAGAAACTCAGAGTTTCCTATCTCAGAGTAGATCAACTCAGAGTTCAGGATTAGACTCAGGGTTTGTTGAACCTGCTTTGTGAAAAGGACCCCTGATTAAAATGATAATAATAATAACGAATAAATAAAAAAAAAAACGTTTTCTTCACTTTTACAAAATGTCCTCATATTTCAAAAATGTGCTGTTATTATTAATTTATCATTTTTAATTTTTGTCCTGACTGAGGAACATAGACACGTCTAGTACACACACACACACACACACACACACACAAACACACAGATGTCTCTCTCTGAGACATTCGTTTTGCATTCGATGACAGTTTTAACCTTTCAGATGAGTTTGTTTTTTTTCTGAACTCTCCTTCATTTTTCTCTTCAAACCTGTTTAACATCACAGCTACAGCCCGTCAACAGTAAACATCAGTTTGACTTTTGATCCTTCATGAGGTTTTTATTTGTCCTAAATCAGTTCAGCTTTAACTCGTCATGTATTAATTCAGCGTGTCTTTTTTTTCCTGGTTTAATGTGTCTCATGTCTATTCCATGTCTAATGTTCTCTTCTCTTCTCAGACACCTCTCAGCTGTTGAATCTTTTTTTGCGTCTTTGTCTTGTTTTGACAGACTTTTTGTTAATTGTCTTCAGTGTTAATACTTCACGAAATTACTTACAGATTACTTTAACAACTTTGCTAACAACTCCACACTTTCCTAAATGTTTACTGAGCTCCTAAAAACTTTTCTGAGTTTTTGTCTCTGTTGAAAAAGGCAGAAGAATTCCCTGGGGATCATTGTGTTGCATCAACCTTGTCACCAGAAAACATGCTATTTTTATGAAACATGAATACGTTACAGTTGCACATTACAAAGAGGCGGTGATGCTGAAATTTTACAATAGTGCTGTGATTAATGTGTCGTTAGATTTATACACAAAACCACCTGATCCTGGTGAAGAAAATATCATGTTTTAACTTAAAAAAAGAAACATTTTTGGTGGCAGAATCCTGAAAACAGATCGTTGTAAAAAAAACACCTGCTTTCTGTGTCTCTGCTGAAAAAAAACACCCACAAAAAGACACTTGAAAAGAAAGTCTCGACATTGACAAGCTCATATACTGTGTCACTTTGGAAACGTTGATATGATACAAACGTAAAAATGTGACGTATCTGAAACAACAGCATCAGCATCTTCCCCTGGTGTCTGTTTGTTTCTCCTTTAAATGAAGCAGGGGAAGCATTTAGTCTACTGTGCTTCAGGATGCACTTTACTTCTTTACTTCTTCTGTGGTTCGGACAAGCAGACACCCGAAGGTGTGCTCACACCTATGATCGTCCATAGTGACCTCAGACAGATCCGCTCTTCTGTACGTGACATGTCCTGTCTGAGGATTATTAAGTGAAGTCCTCACTAACACTCGACCTCAGTGACTCATCACAGTCGAGGTCCATCCTCTCTGAAGGTGTTGAGCTCCGAGTCAACAACATTTTGACCTCGACACTGTGAAGATGCTTCAGTCCATCCTCTGCAGCTCTGCAGTTTTGATTAAAGCTCGATGTCAAACTGTCACCTACCTCTGATGATGTCTTTATAGGTTATGTTTGAACTGAAAAAATAAAGTTAGAAACTTCAGTATCGACTTCTGATCATCGACTTCTAACGCTGCTGACCCTCGTTGGAACCTGAGAGAAAAGATATTTATATTTATTTATATTTATTCTTCAACTACTGTCCTCTTTGTGTAACCGTGTGTGTTGGCTAAATGTAACCACGTGTGTGTGTTGGCTAAACGTAACCACGTGTGTGTGTTGGCTAAACGTAACCGTGTGTGTGTTGGCTAAACGTAACCGCGTGTGTGTGTTGGCTTAATGTAACCGTGTGTGTGCTGGCGAAACGTAACCATGTGTGTGTGTTGGCTAAATGTAACCACGTGTGTGTTGGCTAAACATAAACGTGTGTGTGTGCTGGCTAAACCTAACCACGTGTGTGTGTTGGCTAAACTTAACCATGTGTGTGTCTTGGCTAAACGTAACCGTGTGTGTCTTGGCTAAACGTAACCGTGTGTGTTGGCTAAATGTAACCACACGTGTATGTTGGCTAAACGTAACCATGTGTGTGTGTTGGCTAACGTAACCACGTGAGTGTGTTGGCTAAATGTAACCACGTGTGTGTGTGTGTGTTGGCTAAACGAAACCATATGTGTGTGTTGGCTAAATGTAACCACACGTGCGTGTTGGCTTAATGTAACCGTGTGTGTGGCTAAACCCAACCATCAATCAATCAATCAATTTTATTTATAAAGCCCAATATCACAAATACAATTTGCCTCACAGGGCTTTACAGCATACGACATCCCTCTGTCCTTTAGACCCTCACAGCGGATAAGGAAAAACTCCCCAAAAAAACCCCTTTAACGGGGAAAAAATGGTAGAAACCTCAGGAAGAGCAACTGAGGAGGGATCCCTCTTCCAGGATGGACAGACGTGCAGTAGATGTCGTACAGAACAGATCAGCATAACAAATTAACAGTAATCTGTATGACACAATACAGTAATCTGTATGACATCCTCGGTAATGACAGTAGCTTACAAAACATTCATGAAAGTAATAATACTGTCGTTATAGTTCTGGCTACTGTGGTACAACATGTTGAAAGTATATATTAGTATCAGGCAGTATACATGTATGATAATATCATATGTCTATAATAGCAGTAGAAGTATGACTAATGATTAATGATGGCAGCAGCAGCAGCAGGAGGCATCTGGCAGGACCACGGCAGCAGCACAACCACACACGTGACACTATCCAGGCACCGCTGCAATACGAGTTAACCTGAGAGATAGTGGAGCACAGAGGCTCCGGAGAAGAAACCGAGTTAGTGACATCCAGAATGGCCGAGTAAAAAAAGATACAGTAATAGGATACGAGAAAGAGAAGGAGAGAGAGAGAGAGAGAAGGTGCCCGGTGTATTATAGGTGGTCCTCCGGCAGACTAGGCCTAAGTCAGCCTAACTAGGGGCTGGTACAAGGCAAGCCTGAGCCAGCCCTAACTATAAGCTTTATCAAAGAGGAAGGTCTTAAGTCTAGTCTTAAATGTGGAGACGGTGTCTGCCTCCCGGACCGTAGCAGGAAGATGATTCCACAGGAGAGGAGCCTGATAACCATGTGTGTGTGTGTTGGCTAAATGTAACCATGTGTGTGTGTTGTCTAAATGTAACCATGTGTGTGTGTGTTGGCTAAACCCAACCATGTGTGTGTGTGTTGGCTAAACGTAACCATGTGTGTGTGTTGGCTAAATGTAACCATGTGTGTGTGTTGGCTAAATCTAACCATGTGTTGTGTTGGCTAAATGTAACCGTGTGTGTGTTGGCTAAATGTAACCATGTGTGTGTGCTGGCTAAATCTAACCATGTGTTGTGTTGGCTAAATGTAACCATGTGTGTGTGTTGGCTAAATGTAACCATGTGTGTGTGTTGGCTAAACGCAAGCATGTGTGTTTTCTGACTCCTCAGATCGTCCTGAAGGTTTCTGTTTTATCTTCATATTATATTTAAATGTGCTTTTTAAAAAAAAATAAATAAAAAAAATGATTTGATTTGAATATTCTTGTTTCATTTTATTGTCATATAAAGTCAAATATTTTTGCAGAGGGAATTTTGGAAGTCTAATTTTATCACTTCATAAATTACAAAATACTATCTACAGCCCTTTTAAAAGAAATCACTTTACACCATGTAGAAATAAAATGTTTTATAAATCAGGATATATAAACAAACCTTTGTACAAACCTTCTAGTCTGAGAAAAAAAAAAACAATTGAAGAAATGACCTTTGAAGACGTGTTTTGAAAAATCAATATATTATTTTAGATAAAAATAAAACAGATTTTAACTAACAAGCATCACCATGAAACTTCCTCAGCTGATTACTGATATTAGAGTTAGATATATTAACATAGGAGTTCTCTGAACGTTTATGTTAAAATATGCAAATTAGTCATTATGTAATTAAATATGCACTTATATTACTAATTTCCAAAACAGAATCTGAAATGAACCTAAATGTGTATTTTTTTCCACCAGTCTGAGGGACGACATGTTACAGCAGGAGAACAGCTAAAATCACAAAACTCACCACAACATGGAAAAAGTGTGTTGTTCTGTTTTAGATCATAAAATTACTGTCTGTGTGTCTGTCTGTCCATGTGTCTGTCTGTGTGTGTGTGTGTGTGTGTGTCTGTCTGTCTGTCTCTGTGTCTGTCTGTCTGTTAGCACATCTACATTCATCTAGAGGATTTTAATGCTGCTACACTCAGACAGACAGACAGACAGACAGACACACACACACACACACACACACACACACACACACACACACAGACAGAAAGACACTTTATTAGTTAATCCCAAAGGAAAACCTGTGTATGTATTGAAATGGGATTTTTCTGTCATTTTATATGGAAGCCGTTGTTATTGAAACATTACTCCATCTTTTTAAACCTCCATCCTTCCAGGTGTTTCCTTTTTACTGTCCACCTATATGTTCCAGCTGTGAATAGAAATAAACTCTATTTTATGACCACAGGTGACCCACAGGGGGCAGAGTTTACATTCATGTGACATCTGTGTCTCCTCATTGATATTACAGTAAAGGACACAAATAAACAGAAAATTAAGTATTGATAATGTTTTTCCCCAGAGATCATTAATAATTAATCTTATGATTACAGATGGATCTATGAAACACATACAGTGTGTTTACTGAGACTTGGTTGGTTGCAGCAGTTTGATGAAACGTGCTGCAGTGTGCATTAGTTATGTTGAAATGTGCAGACGTATGCAGGTGTTGCTGATAATAAATATTTGTGGGATTGCAGTGAGCTCCATCAGCACAGTACACCACATATATCATTATCACACACATGGCTGAGGATCACTACGTATTTAAACGTATTTGTGTATATCACTGAGCGGGGCCAACGTGTAGGTGTTTATTGGTGTGTGCTGGGTTGGCAGGTAATCAACTGTGGCCTCTGGAGCGTGGACAAGCAAAGTCATAAAACATAACGTAGAGCAGGAGACGCAGATCTCTTATAAACAGTAAACATGGGAGGGTTACTACGTGTCAACCATTTGAGAGCTGTCCTTTAAGACACACAGCAGCTGGAAATTTACCAAAATAATTTGACTCCAACTTGAGTTACTTCGTGATACTTGACTTATTTCCATTTTCTGCCACTGTACTTTTTTTAAGCAAATACTGTTACCTCTGACTTTACCCCCCATATGCATGCATTTAGGCATACACACATGGACATTTACATGCATACACACGCATACACACACACACACACACACCACACTGGGTACATTGTGGAATGTTTTGTTGTATCTTGGTTATATTTTTGTCCTGCATTTATTTGACACCTTTACTGACTTTACGGATTCAAATTAAAAAATAGCAAATATAATCAACAAAAACATTCTGATGTGTTATTTATTGTAAGACTTTATTGCTCATCATAAAGGTACTTGATGAGGTCCAGGTCAGGTCAGGCCTGTGTTTCTTTCTTTACTCAAACAGTTCTGGTAAAACAAAAACACTCCTGATGACCATGGTGTTAACCATCTGAAATCATTCATTCATTCATCTTCTAACCGCTTCATCCTCTTGAGGGTTGCGGGGGGTTGGAGCCTATCCCAGGTGACATCGGGCAAGAGGCAGGGTCGCCAGACTATCGCAGGGCCGACACATAAGGCCCGTTTCCACCGCAGGAACTTCGGGGTAGATTTACGGGGCCGGGGCCGTTGGTGCATGTCTCCACCGCAGGAACCAGCCCCGAAGGACAGAGTTCCGGAACTTTTACAGGGGCTAAACAAGTCCCTGCTTCGGGGTAGGTACTCAGAACGGCCCTGAAAGACTCCTGGGTGGGGCTTGGGGGTTACTTGGTGCTGATTGGATTTACTCAAGGCGGAATGTGACGTTAACAGAAAGCAACAAAATAGCCGGCATTTTTAAAACTCAGCAGACGAGGGTTAGCTCGTTCATAGCTTCCACCGCCATGTAAACAAACTCAATAAGCGGTCCGTGAAAACATATTTTTTCCGGCGGATATCTTAGTTACAACATGATTGAGCTAGCAAAGCAGTTTTGTGTTGCTGTGTGTGGTATTTATTAAGTTTTGGGAAATCACGATGTCTAGAAAGCATCAGTAGCTGCAGCTGACAGGGACAGCTAACAGCAGTAGCAAAGCTAACATCAGGACGTCATCTGTTAAAAGCCTCCTGTTGTCGGATACGACATGAAACTACTCCAGTTAGCTCAATCATGTTGTAACTAAGACATCCGCTGGAAAAAAAATTTTCACGGGCCACTTTGTGAGTTTAGTGAGTTATTACAGACACCGCTAACAGCGTCCCTACGCCGCTACGTTGCTCCGGTCGCGTAACGATTACATCACATCCAGAGCCTGGTAACTTTACAGGAACCTTCCTCCTACTCCGCTCTCTCAGTGGAGACACGGCGGTTGAGAGGGCCGAGCGAGAGGACGTTCCTGTAGTAGTTCCTGCCCCTAAATAGTACCAGGAACTTCTTCGGTGGAAACGGGCCTATAGAGACAAACAACCATTCACACTCACATTCACACCTATGGACAAGAGTAATCAATTAACCTGGTCCCCAAACTGCATGTCTTTGGACTGTGGGAGGAAGCCGGAGTACCTGGAGAGAACCCACACTGACACGGGGAGAACATGCAAACTCCACACAGGCTCCCACACCCGGGATCGAACTGGAAACCCTCTTGCTGTGAGGCGACAGTGCTAACCACCACACCACCGTGTTGCCCCATCTGAAATCATATCTCCTAACCCTAACCCTAACCCTTGAAATACTTAATGAATATTGGACATTCTTTTTACTTCACCTTCAGAGCAACTAAACCTGTGACAGGCAATTTGATTTTGGCAACATCAAACACACATCCCATAATAATCTTTGACATCTCGTCTTGTCTTCAAGAGACTTCAAGAGACTTGAAGAGAGCTGAGATCACAGCTCATTTCAGAGACAGAGGGCCCACAGGAAGTGGGACTAATCAAACAGGAAGTGGGAGTCAGTGAAGAGATGGACAGGAAGTGTTGATGATAGTTCCTTCTGCTAACAGGAGCTAAAGGCTAATAGCTTCAGGTTTATGTAGCTAACGCTAGCTACAGCCTCCAATCACAGTGTGTCCTCACTCTCCACTGCTACAGACCACCTCCCAGGGAGGAGAGCAGGCAGCAGCTCCAGAGACTGATTTCCCGTCAGATCAAACCCCAGCTCTGAGGGACTGGACAGCCCCAATTCCCCACCATGTCAGCAAACTTTCTGTTTCTGCTGCTACACAGGTTGGACCTGTCGCTGCCTCATTTTTTCTAGATTTCCACTTAGCCCATCTTTAACTTGGAACCAGTGACCCTCAACTTCTACACTTCCTGTATGCTTAAAAACATATGCACAACTTGGCATTGCAGTACATTTTTGATTAAGAAAAAGAGTACAACTTGAAATGTCTCTCGTCAGAGTTCCCACTTTGTAAACAAATTAAGGTGTGCTTCATTCGCATTCAGGATTCATTTTTACATTTACACATTGAGGAAATCTGTCACCATTGAACTGAAGAAACAAAAAAACCCTTCAAAAAGGTTCAGAAAATAGAAAAAAGAATATTAGACTTCATGACGCCGTGTCTAGGATCATATTATCTCAGGAGTGTGATCTCATTAGAGCAGACAAAGAGTCAGAAGATCAGGACATTGTAAAAATGTTCATCAGTGGTCTGACAATGATCACACAGTCAAATGAACAGGATTGATAAATGATGAGGACAGTCTTTGTCTGCTCTGTGATTTAATGGAAATTAAAAATGGCTCTCATTTCATGTTCTATTGTCTTTTCTGTGATGAGCTGAAAGAGACGCCTCGCAGCATAATTGTCTCAATTTCTGTTAATTTTTGTTGAATGGATGGTAATGGCTTCAGACTGCTAAATTTAGAAAGTCTGGGAAGAGATGAAAACATGGTCTGTTTGTCCGACTTGAAAATCAGAGTGCACTGAGACACTGATTTAAAAACAAGCATCCTTCAGCAAGTCCACAGGACAATAACTGGACGTTGTCTCTGAGAAATCATGCTTATAATTAACACCAGCATTAAACATTACATTTTAAGAGCAGCGTATAATGTCATGTTATCAGGGTAAAGTGTGTATTTTTCAAACTGCATCTTCACGTTTTTTGTGTCAGAGTGTCTCATGGAAACAACAGGTTTTTAAATTTGTCCAGTATTAAGAATGATCGTGACAGATGGCTGTAACCACCAAAACTGCTTTGTCTGTTACTGACTCAGATTGTTCTTCTGAGTGTCCGACAACATGATGAAAGGATCCTGACAGAGACAGACCTATGTGTTAGAAAGGAAGATCTTTTTTTGTTTAAGCAGAAATCACCATCACCAAACCCAACAGAATACATTTAAATAAACAGTTTATCATCATTAAACACATTCAGTCAGAGTCAACAGAAACAAAATAAAACTCACAGAAACCATCTTGATTCATCTTTGTTCCAACAATCACCAGCTCTGGTTTGGTTTAAATTAGGGTGACTATATTTTGATTTCCAAAAAAGAGGCCACGAGATAGCCTACTTAAATGATACTCGCAGTTTACTCAAAGATGCCTTATAATTTTAATATATTTAAAGTTTATATATATGGATAGAAAATTCAGTTATATTACAAATAATATCTCTCAAAGACAGAAATTCAGATAGGTCCCTATAGATAGGGGACACATACACACACTAGAGTGTGGCTACCCGATCCGAGCCCGACAGGTCCCGACGGTAGGCCTACCCGACGGGTCAGGCCGGGTTCGGTGAAAATATAAATTGTAGGCCTATTCGGGCTCTGGTCGGATTCAGGCAGCTTTCAGTGAAAATGTAATGTAAAAATAAATAAAATCCCTGTTTATTGCTTGGGGACTGAACACACACACACACACATTGGCTGTTTGTTTCTACCTCTCCCCTCGCTGGAAGCCTTGGACCTTCCGTCGCCCGCCTCCGCCTTGGTTAAATGCTGGAAATAAAATAAAAGAGGGAGACAGGTGTCTCCTACTTTATCTTATTTTGTTATATTTCTCCTTCTCCCCTCGCTGGAAGCCTCGGACCTCCCGCCTCTCGCTCCCGTCTCAAACACGGAGGTCTCCTTCTCCACGGAGCACCCACGGCGCACGCCCAGCCTGTTAAATAGCCTGTAACCATAACAAACGTGTGACACAAACTCAGTGCTTTAGTAATTAAATAATGTCGGGCTCGGTTCGGGTTGGGACAGAAATATGTGGCCTGTGCCGCTAAAACACACACAGAAAACCGGACATTATCATCAATTTATAAACACCCCCCGGACGCCCCGGACAGGACGTGAGCCTAGTCAGCCTGGTTTAAATTAACCCTTAATTCACCAGTTAGATGTGAAAACATGCTGCCTCTATACACAATGTAGTACATGAACATTTGTCCCACAGGATCTGAGCTCCATCATTCTCAAACATCTGTATATACAGAATGGGGTGTACTGAACACAGTAGCCTCTGGGGGGCAGCAACGATCAACTTTTACTGTTGGTTATTTGTTGTTTTGTTTTCTGAGGAGTTCTTTTTCGCACCTGATTTTTTTTCTAGCTCTTTCTGTTTTAAGACAATTTCACCTCATTTCTATGTGTCCTTAAACTGTCAGCCTTGGCCTCTAATAAAATATTTAGTGTGTGGCCTCAGGACTCAGACTCATTAAAGCAGATTTCTATCCTTGTCATGAGGGGCCTCCTTCTGGCTCCAGCCCTGCAGAGTCTAAGAAACGAGATGTTAATAGAATTCATGAAAAGAGACTTTTTCTGTTTCTGCTGGACGATTAGTCGGAGTGGTCGGAGAGGAGGTCCACACAAGAGTCTGAATGTGCTGAATTTATTTAGTATCCATCTCAGGCTCAAATTAGATTTGGTTCTGGGTTGTTGCCATACATTTTAATTTTTCCTTTTTTCTTTTTTGTATAGAGTATCTGTCTGCTTCACAGTTACATCTTTAGTTTATTTCAGAAAATATCAAAAAATTGTTAAGGAGCAAAAAAGAAAGCATCTTTCTGATATCATTTCCAGTCATTTTAACAAACCACCTCTTCTTTTTAAAACAATTGATTCTATTTTAAATGTTCCCCAATCCACCTGCCTTGAGGCTTCTTCTGAGGTCTGTGAAAAATTTCTTGTTTATTTTGTTGAAAAGGTAGAAAATATCAGAGCCCACATATCCCCCCCTTTGTGTGACCCCTCCATTGCTCACACTTGCCCTGCGGTTCTGAACCAGTTTGAGCCAGTGTCTCTCTTTACCCTCAACAAAATTGTCACCCAGCTTAAACCCGCTGGCTTTCCCACTGATGTTATCCCACCTCGCCTTTTTAAAGAGGTTTGGGAGACCATTGGTCAAAATGTCCAGCAAATTACAAACAGTAGCCTTGCCTCAGGCACTGTTCCAGTGTATTTTAAACATGCCGCAGTGATTAAAAAGCCGAATCTGGATCCTAACATCTTGTCAAATTTCAGACCAATATCGAAGCTTCCTTTTATTTCTAAAATCCTTGAGAAAGCTGTACTTTTTACAACTACAGTCTTATCTTGATGTTCATGGCATCCTTGACATCTTTCATTCTGGGTTTAAGGCTTTTCATAACACTGAGTCTGCACTTTTAAGGGTTTTTAATGATATTTTACTGACCACTGATTCTGGTGACTCGGCTCTTTTAATGCTTTTGGATTTAACAGCAGCTTTGATACGGTAGATCACACAGCTCTCTTTGCTTGCCTGGAACAAT
Organism: Epinephelus awoara; assembly: GCA_035609425.1. Taxonomy (NCBI): domain Eukaryota; kingdom Metazoa; phylum Chordata; class Actinopteri; order Perciformes; family Serranidae; genus Epinephelus; species Epinephelus awoara. The sequence continues at coordinate 44,402,142 of CM069299.1, forward strand.
ATGTGGGTTTAAAGGGTACAGCACTCAATTGGTTCAAGTCCTACTTGTCAGAGAGAAGTTTTAAAATTAAAATTGGTGATTGTGTCTCCTCATGTGCCCCCCTATTGTGGGGAGTTCCCCAAGGGTCCATCCTTGGACCAGCTCTTTTCTGTCTATACCTTCTCCTTCTAGGGCAAATTTTTAAAAAACACAACATATCATATCACTTATATGCAGACGATACCCAAGTATATCTCTCTGTAAAAAGAGGCGATGGCAGTTCTGCCACACGTCTCCTAGACTGTCTTTGGGACATCAATGCCTGGATGGCCCAGAGCTTTTTAAATTTTAATGAAACAAAAACTGAAATAATTATTTTTGACCCCAAGGGAACCTATGATGCCCCTTTCAAGGACCTGGACCCCCTTTTACCTTATTTGAAACCCACAGTTTTTAATCTTGGAGTAAAGCTTGACAGTGATTTTAAATTGGACCAACAGATTAACTCTGTTGTAAAAAACAGTTTTTATCATCTAAGGCTTTTATCCAAGATTAAATCTGTTCTATCTTTTAGAGATTTCGAGCGAGTGATTCATGCTTTTATTTCCACATGTTTGGACTACTGCAATTCACTTTATCTCGGCGTAAATCAGGCTTCCCTGGCACGCTTGCAGCTGGTCCAAAATGCTGCTGCTGGCCTTTTAACAGGCAGCAGACAACATGAACACATCACCCCCATCCTCGCTTCTCTTCACTGGCTTACAGTCCATTTTAGAATAAATTTTAAAATTTTATTGTTCGTTTTTAAAGCACTAAACGGATCAGCTCCACAATATATTTCAGACCTCTTAATTGCTTACAATCCCTCACAATCTTTGAGGTCAGCTGATCAGCTCCTCCTCGTTGTCCTCAAGAGTAGATTAAAAACACGAGGTGACCCAGCTTTTACTGTGGCGGCCCCTAAACTATGGAACGAGCTACCACTAGAAATAAAGTTGTCCCCCATCCTTCTTACTTTTAAATCACGTCTTAAAACTTACTTTTACTGTTTGGCTTTTAACACAGCGTGAGAGTTGTGTGATGTCTGATCTCTGTTCTGTTTGTCTTTTTTTATTCTAATTTTATTGTATTTTTAATCTGTTTTATGACTTTTTCTTATTTTTCTAATTCTTCTTTTAATTATTTTTAAATTATTTTTATCATTATTATCTGTATCTTTACTTTAATCCTCATCACGCTTTTCTTAACCATTTTGTCTTGTATTGTAAATCACTGTGCAGCACTTTGATACATTTTTATGTTTTTAAGATAAGATAAAATGGATTGGATTGGATTTATCATATTCTACATAAAAAAAAAAAAAAAACACTAACGTTACAAAAAACCTGTTGGGTCAAAGGGTACAGATAAACCCAGCCCAATGCCAAGGGGGGGGGGGGGGGGGGGGGCATGAAAATGTCTATGGTCTACGGTTGGGCCTTAAATGGAATCAAGTACAACGATTTACTTACTCATTTAAATCATTGAGAATATACATTATTTGTATTTACATGATAAATAAATGCATTGTTTTCATTATGGCACATTTCAACGCTGTCTTGTTGGAGAGGGGGCCAAATAATGCTCCAAAGTTACGCTTCCTTGTTGGAGAGGAGGCCAAATAATGCTCCGAAGTTACGCTGTCTTGTTGGAGAGGAGGCCAAATAATGCTCCAAAGTTACGAGGGAAGAAGAAACTGACTTTTTTTCTCCAAAATGGTGTATTTAAATATTTGTGTATGATAAATATTGACAGCAGTATACTCGGTACACTACTGTGAAACTTCTATTAGTAGCCCAAGGCCATTATTTGCTGAAATCACTGAACTCAACAGGCCTTTATTTGAGACAGGTCTCTATTTGAGACAGGCCTTTATTTGAAACAGGTCTCTATTTGAGACTCTTTATCAATCAATCAATCAATCAATCAAATTTATTTATAAAGCCCAATATCACAAATCACAATTTGCCTCACAGGGCTTTACAGCATACGACATCCCTCTGTCCTTTGGACCCTTACAGCTGATCAGGAAAAACTCCCAAAAAAAACCCTTTAACTAGGAAAAAAACGGTAGAAACCTCAGGAAGAGCAACTGAGGAGGGATCCCTCTTCCAGGACGGACAGACTTGCAATAGATGTCGTACAGAACAGATCAACATGATAAATTAACAGTAATCTATATGACACAATGCGACAGAAAGAGAGAAAGACAGAGAGAGATGCAGGACAGACGTAATGACAGTAGCTTACAACAACATTAATGAAAGTAATAATATTATAATTAATAATAATATATTAATATCTGATAGTATACATGTGTGACAATAATCATATGTGTATAGTAACAGTAGAAGTATGAGTAATGATAACAGCAGCAGCAGGAGGCATCTGGCAGGACCACGGCAGCAGCACATCACACTATCCAGGCATCGCTGCAATACGAGTTAACCTGAGAGACAGTGGAGCACAAAGGCTCCAGAGAAGAAGCCGAGTTAGTGACATCCAGAATGGCTGAGTTAGCAAGATGCAGTAATAGGACACGAGAGAGAGAGAGAGAGAGAGAGAGAGCGGATCTACGCTTTTTATCTAGCGCCCCTGCTGTCACCCTCGAACATTGCAGCTCAAGTCACACTGTGCATGTGCAATCCCCCCCATGTTTGAGCCCGTGTCTCAGCCTTCTCTTGAATAGCCTTGGCAGTGATCAGGAAGTAAACGGGCAGTAAACAGGAAGTAAACTGGCAACAAGCAGGAAGGAAACGGGCAAACATGAAGTAAACAGGCAGTGGACAGGAAGTAAAGAGGGGGTAAACAGGAACTAAACAGGCAGTGAGCAGGCAATAAACAGGAAATAAACAGACAGTGAACAGGGAGTAAACAGCAAGTAAGTGGGCAGTAAACAGGAAGTAAACAGGACATAAACAGGCAGTAAACTGGAAGTAAACAGGCAGTAAACTGGAAGTAAACAGGCAGCGTGCATGAAGCCACAAACACTGAGGCAGTGACGACCTTTTAAATCTAAGCCGTTTTTCCAGTTTCTGTGTATTGCTCAATGATGTGTATCTGAACCGAGGTCAGATATATTTACTTGGCTGTGTTAGGAATTCCATCTGAATCACATGTTGCGTGACATGAATGCTGCCACGCCAAGCAAAAAGGTCATCTGTAATTGAAACTGTGACATTGAAACGGCAGGACAGAGGTGGAATTAATGGTCTGTCCTTGTATTCACAGATGCAGTTATTCTGCCCCCCAGTGTCGAAAGACGGCATATGGTCTGTTTTGTTTTTTATTGTCTTTGCTGTTTTCAGGTTTATAGGTTTATCCCTTAACTCTTCATGTATGACACAGAGACTTTAAATGTCTTTCCTGACTAAATACTCTGCTCCAACATGCACAGCAGCAGGAAAAGTTTGTTCATTTGATCGTTGACCTCAACAGGCTCAGAATTAAAGCCTGTAGTATGACTGTATTTAATGTGAGTTACATCTACAGGTGCTTTTTATATTTCTGTTTGAAATGTGAGCTGTAGATTTCATGCAGCTGTGGAATGACCTAAATATTTTGTTTCAGGGGGTTGACAGGGATCAGGTCACCAGCTCAGTATCAGTCTGTGTCACAGATGATCCGCCGACCCCATCATGGAATGATTTAAAGCTGGACAGGATTCCGGTTTTTATTTATCAAAGAATCTTAAACATCACAAAGTTTTCACAGGCGTCCTCGACTGATACATACCTCTGCGACTTTTCTCACATTCATCAAAGTCTGAATCCTACATTACCCACAGTCACACCAGCTACTACAACTTATGGCCAGGGGGACATCCACACCCACTTCACCACCACCACCCACTCCCCCACCACCACCACCACCACCACACACCAACAGCTCTGATACGGTCTCCGAGCTGTTAGCCTTGTAGGGTCGGAGTCTCTCACAGACACTTCCAGATCCAGGTCGGGCTCCATTTTACATGCAGTTACTCTATATGATTAGAAAGCACAGACGGCCGAGGCAGCTGGTTCACAGAAAAATGTTTTTTCTTTCAATAAGACTGAGATGGTTGAATTAAATTTCTCCATTTACTTTAAACAAAACAAGGAGAGAAATAAAGCCTGAGTGATTAAAGTGAAATCACTCAATGTGTGAAGAAAATGTGTGTTTATACTGTTTGTAACACTTGTTGCACATAATGTCAACTGTCTGCTGGTTTATGATCGCCAAACATTGCTAGATCTGAGAATCTCTGCTAAAGATCTGATCAACTTAGATCATTATGGACAGCAAACGCTGCCTCCTTTTTTGTCGGACATACCTCTGCCACACGCCAGCGCCACTCCCTCTGCGAAAACACCACCGCCCCCGGGGTAAGCGTGGTGGCTGTCTGGTGAGGCTGAGGGCCGGGTTGGTACGTCCTGACCGTGGCAGATGTGGAGCAGTGCCTCGCATTTGTGTCTCTCGACGTTGGCTGGCACCTGTCGCTGTCTGCTTGGTACTGGTGGCCGGCTCCGTGTTGCTATTTTAATTCTCCACGGAGATCTGGTCGAGGAGGAGGAATTGCGACTATTTTTTAAAAGCGATTTTAAATGTAAACAGATATCGCTGTCATCGGCTCTTGCCGAGTTTGTTTGAGCTGGGAAGTTCTCACACAGTGCTGTGTGCTGTGGTCTATCGGCCTCCCAAATACAACAGAGACTTTTTAACTGACTTTTCTGTGTTCTTGGCTGATATCATGCCGAAATATGACCGGGTCCCGATTGTCGGTGATTGTAATATTCATGTGTGTCGTCCAGAAAAACCCCTGGTGAGGGATTTTTCAAATATAATCAACTCTTTCAATCTTGTACAGTCTGTACTGGGCCCAACACATGTACAGGGACACACACTTGATCTTGTTTTATCATATGGTTTGCCTGTTTTTAACTGGGAGGTCTGTGAAGCGTTTTTCTTTGATCATATGCCTGTACTTTTTGAAGCTGCGGTGTGTTGTAACTAAGTTAAACCTTGCGCTGCTGCTTGCTGATATTAACCCTTTCACTGCTGCTCGCTTCTCAGCCACCTTCAGTCAGAACTGCGTCACTCCCATTCCTGTGAGCGATGATACAGAGGCTCTTAGCTCTCAGTTTCTTGATACTTGTGAAACTGCCACTGACTCTGCTGTCCCATTAAAGAGCAGGCAGCATAAAGTTAAATCAGAGCCTTGATTGAATGAAACAACCCGCACTGCCAGACAGGAGTGTCGTAGAGCTGAGCGCAAATGGAAAAAGGATAAACTGGAAGTGTCTTTTCAAATGTTGAGGGATTGTTCGCGTCGTTACCAGTCCTCTGTGAAAGAGGCTAAAAGAAACTATTTCTCAGATATTATTGTCTTAAACTGCCACAAACCTCGTGTGTTGTTTAAAGTGATCAACTCTGCTCTGAATGCACCTCAGACTGTGGGAATTGAGCCCTCCCCTTCTGTGTGTGAAAACTTTCTGCAATTCTTCACTGCTAAAGTCATTTCAACCAGAGCACTTTTTTCACTTCCTGCTTATGACCCCTCAGTGTTTGTCCTTGTTTGTCCTTGTTCTGCTGTTTTTGACACATTTGAGCCTGTGACCCTGCCTTTTGTGCAGGAGACTGTGGGGCATTTAAAGCCATCAAGCCCAATGACACTGTTCCTCCTCAACTTTTTAAGGAGGTTTTCCCCACTGTTGGGCCATATTTACACAGCATCATTAGCAGCAGTCTGTCCTCAGGAGTGGTTCCTGTAAATTTTAAACATGCAGTTGTACAGCCACTGATTAAAAAACCTGGACTGGATCCTGCTGTAATGGCTAATTTTAGGCCCATTTCTAAATTGTCCATCCTTTCTAAAATCTTAGAGAAGATTGTCTACCCTGAGCTCGTGGACTTTTAAAAGAACAAAATGTTCTTGAAATTTTCCAATCTGGTTTTAAAACATTGCACAGCACAGAATCAGCGCTTTTAAGAGTTTTTAATGACATCTTTTTAGCTACTGACTCTGGTCACTGTGTAATCCTTGTGCTCCTAGACTTAACTGCTGCATTTGACACAGCGGACCATGATGTCCTGATTGCTCATTTGGAGCAGTGGGCATCAGGGGCTCAGCACTGGAATGGTTCAGGTCCTACCTGTCTCGTCGGACATTCTGTGTCAGCCTTGGTGACTCTGTGTCCTCCACTGCTCCTCTCTCAGCTGGGGTCCCACAGGGTTCAGAGCTGGGCCCTCTTTTATTTTCTTTGTATCTTCTCCCACTTGGTTCAATTCTCAGGAAGCACGACATTCTATTCCACTGTTATGCTGATGACAGCCAGATCTATATCCCCCTTAAAAAGGCTGATTCATTCTCCCTTAAGCCACTGTTAAATTGTTTAGATGAGGTCAAGGCCTGGATGGCTCTAAACTTTTTAAATTTTAATGAAAGAAGACTGAAGTGATGGTCTTTGGTGGCACCTCTGTGACCCCCCCAGTCGATCTGGGTTCCTTGGCACAGTACGCCAAACCTATTGTTAATGATCTGGGGGTAAAAGTGGACGCGGATCTCAAGTTTGACAGCCAAATTAAAGCTGTGGTGAAAACAAGCTTCTTCCAGTTAAGGCAGCTGGCAAAAGTAAAACCTTTTCTCCAGAGACAGCACTTTGAAACAGTAATTCATGCCTTTGTGACCACTCGGCTAGATTACTGCAATGCACTTTATATTAGGGTCAGTGGGTCCTCCATCGCACGTCTTCAACTGGTACAGAACGCAGCTACACGTCTTTTAACTGGCACAAGAAAGTTTGAGCACATTTCACCGATTTTAGCTTCACTCCACTGGCTACCCGTCCATTTTAGAATTTATTTTAAAATTCTTTTATTTGCTTTTAAATACCTAAATGGTCTTGCCCCAGCGTACCTCTCTGAGCTTCTGCAACCCTACACACCCAGCCGATCTCTCAGGTCAGCTGACCAGCTGCTCCTGAGGACTCCCAAAACTAGGCTGAAGCTCAGAGGGGACCGAGCATTTTCGGTTGCAGCTCCAAAATTGTGGAATGAATTGCCGCTGCACATTAGATGGGCCTCCTTACTGTCTAAGTTTAAAACTCTTCTTAAAATGCACCTCTTTTCTTTGGCTTTTAACACCACATAGGTTGTTGATTTTATGTAGTATTTTGTCTTTATATTATGTTTTATTGTGTTTATATTTACTGTACAGCACTTTGGAAACCTTTGTGTTTATTTAAATTGTGCTGTATAAATAACATGGATTGGATTGGATTGAACAGCAGAACACGACACGGTTAATACTGTCAGATACTTTCCATCCAGTAGTGCAAAGTAATTCACTACATTTACTTGGGTACCGTACTTAAGTACAGTTTATAGGTACTTGCTCTTTACTGGAGTTTTTCTATTTGATGCTACTTTGTACTTTTTCTCCATTACAGAGGGAAATATTCTACTTTTTACTGCATAATAATTTGTAATCTTTACTTACTTTACAGATTGAAATCATTTATACAAAAAATAAATCAACTCAGAAACTGTTTGAAAAAGGTACTTAATCAATAAATGCTTATTTTGTCGCCCCTAAACTTCCCCCTGAGCTCACATACCTAAACTTCCTCCTGAGCCCACACACCTAAACTTCCCCCTGAGCTCACATACCTAAACTTCCTCCTGAGGCCACACACCTAAACTTCCTCCTGAGCCCACACACCTAAACTTCCTCCTGAGCCCACACACCTAAACTTCCCTCTGAACCGATACTACTAAACTTCCTCCTGAGCCCACACACCTAAACTTCCTCCTGAGCTCACACATCTAAACTTCCCTCTGAACTGATACTACTACACTTCCTCCTGAGCTCACACACCTAAACTTCCCTCTGAACCGATACTACTAAACTTCCTCCTGAGCTCACACACCTAAACTTCCTCCTGAGCTCACACACCTAAACTTCCTCCTGAGCCCACACACCTAAACTTCCCTCTGAACCGATACTACTAAACTTCCTCCTGAGCTCACACACCTAAACTTCGTCTGAGCCCACACACCTAAACTTCCCTCTGAACCGATACTACTAAACTTCCTCCTGAGCTCACACACCTAAACTTCCTCCTGAGCTCACACACCTAAACTTCCTCCTGAGTCCACACACCTAAACTTCTTCCTGAGTCCACACACCTAAACTTCCTCCTGAGCCCACACACCTAAACTTCCCTCTGAACTGATACACCTAAACTTCGTCCTGAACCGAAACACCGACCGGACTGAATGACCGACCTGGTACACAACAGAGTTCAACGAACATAATGTCACTGTTATTAGAGAATCTGGTCACATGTTGTGACGCACGGCGGGATGAGCTTTCCTTGACAAACAGATCCATACATTTGTACCACAGGTCAGTACTCTTTACGCAGGACATACACAAACAGTAGAGCTGTATTGCTGTTATTCGGAGGGACAGCCTGAAGGTAAGAAAACCAGTGAGGAAAATCAGTTAAAGTAAAAACCATTGAGTTTAAATATCTATAATCAATGTGCCATTTGGCAAAGCAACGTCATCTCTACAGAAGATTGAGCAGCAAACATCTGAAGACAACAACGAGTTTTCCTTTGAGTTCACCAGAAATTTCTGAACATGATTCAGAAACTGAAACAAAACCCTTTAATACATAAATCCTACGTTTGTTTTACACATTTTATTCAGCCACAAACTGGAAGTTCATGTCAAATCTCTGCAGATGGTCAGAGTTCAAAGTTCATATCCTCCTCAGTGCAGCACTGTGCAGGAACAGACATGAAATCACAGAATGAGAGAAAACACCAACATAGATAGAAACTGAGAGAAATATGTTTTTATTTATATGGATTTACATCTATTTCTAATATTCTGAAACTTTTTTTATTTTTCATTTTAAGAAACATTTTACTTTTTCACTTATGTTCCAGAGAGAATTATTTTATATTATAGTTAAACAGACTTCAAACACTTAAAAACCTCTTGAACGTCCTGAACCCTGTGACCATAAAACAAAAATATCTGTGACATCATCGACTTTTCCAGGTGAAAAAAGTTGTAGCGTTTTGGCTTCAGTGAGTCGGCCAATGAAAACACTGTAAATTATTTTCTGTTAAATTTAAACTGATAATTCATTTAAACTCTACAAAAGAACCCTTTAAAGAGAAACAGCAGCATGTCGTAAATATTTATAAACTTCAGAGAGACGAATCAGGTGTTTGACACAGTTCTTTAGTTCCTGGTCACCGTGACCATGAAGATGAAGATGATGATGAAGATGTTTAGTGTTTCCTGAACATCACGTGCTCCATCCATGTCAACCACACCTGTTGTGAATGACCAATCAGAGGCCAGAATCCGTCCCCACCACAGACACGTCAGACGTGACAGAGTTCAAGGAGACACAGACGAGTTGTTTTGTAACGTGTGACCTCACGTGTTTATGTTTCATGTACTTTGTGCACAGTTGAAGGCTTTCAGCTAAAGATTCCCTGATGTAGATTTGAGGAATAAATGGTGATGCAAGGTCTTGAAAAAGTTTAGAAACCCTGTTGAACACAACAAGCATTGACATGTCAGCACGTTGTGTTAACTGGGATAATATATGATAGCAATTCTGTCGACAGGTTGGGCATGTCACAATTTCCATTATCATATAGAAGGGCATCATTATGGGGTATGTCCAGGGGATCATGATGGCATTCATGATGGTGTTCATCCAGAGCACAGTCATTGGATTTATCCAGCAAATGGTGATGGTCTACATTGAACAAAGCATCATGGCACTCATTCAGGATATCAGAGGCTTCAAAAAGGGCATCATAATGGCGTTTATCCAGAGCACAGTCATTTGGTTCATCTGGGAAATGGTGATGGTTTTCATCAAACGTAGCATTATGGCATTCACTCAGGGCATCAGAGGCTTCATTCAGGGCATCATCATGAAGACTATCTGGTTCATCATCTTCTTGGTTTGATCCACACTCATATCTTTGAAATGTCCTTTCTCTCTCAGCTTCCACATTATTCTCAATGAATGCTCAATGAATGAAGAGACCCCCCCCCCAGGCTGAGGTACTGTTCTCCATGGCCCTCTGCAATGTGTCCAAGGACCAGCAATGGCAAGCTTTCTGAGTATGTGTTAGACTGTGATATAATAGAAGAGGCATCAGTTTCAAAGGTGGAGATAATGAGAAATTGGACACAAAAAATCTCAGTTGCCCTTTGAAGTGTCAAGTGATCACCGTAGTTCCCACATCGCGACATGCACAAGTATATACATCCCAGTCATTTCCATCTACATAGTGAGACAAAGGTGTTTCATTTACGGTAAATGGATAAGACCTGAGATCTTGGACTATTTCATCCCTTAGGGTTGCTGTTGATCTGAATATTCCTAATGAAGCAAGCTGATCAGCCATGGTGCTAAACTGACAAGAAGCATTTGGATGAAATGAGAAACAGCAGTTTGTTTCCTGTCTTTGTCCGACCAGGTTTTCTCTGGTAATTTTCCACAAAGTGTGAAAATGTGTGTGTGTGTGTGTGTGTGTGTGTGTGTGTGTGTGTGTGTGTGTGTGTGTGTGTGAGTGAGTGGGTGTGTATGTGTGTGTGTGTGTGTGTGTGTGTGTGTGTGTGTGTGTGCGCGCGCGCACGCGCGTGTTATCAGCGTCTTATCATCGCAGGGTGGAGTTGGGTTTGTCTGGAGGTGGAGGAGGACGAGGGGGGGTGGAGTCATCTCCAACAACAACAACTGTGACACATGAACTCTGATGGAGACTCTGTACATGTCGAGTTTCCCCTTTAATTTCCCCTTCCTAGCTTTAAGGGTTAAAAATGATCTTATTCTGAGTGCCCTTTATTTTTTTATAGAAACTGAGAGAAATATGTTTTTATTTATATGGATTTACATCTATTTCTAATATTCTGAAACTTTTTTTATTTTTCATTTTAAGAAACATTTTACTTTTTCACTTATGTTCCAGAGAGAATTATTTTATATTATAGTTAAACAGACTTCAAACACTTAAAAACCTCTTGAACGTCCTGAACCCTGTGACCATAAAACAAAAATATCTGTGACATCATCGACTTTTCCAGGTGAAAAAAGTTGTAGCGTTTTGGCTTCAGTGAGTCGGCCAATGAAAACACTGTAAATTATTTATTTATTTTCTGTTAAATTTAAACTGATAATTCATTTAAACTCTACAAAAGAACCCTTTAAAGAGAAACAGCAGCATGTCCGTAAATATTTATAAACTTCAGAGAGACGAATCAGGTGTTTGACACAGTTCTTTAGTTTCTGGTCACCGTGACCATGAAGATGAAGATGATGATGAAGATGTTTAGTGTTTCCTGAACTTTACTTTTATAATATTTGATCATTTTATTTAAAAAAAAAATGTTCTGATGATGTTTGTTTTATTCTCTCGCCTCACTTGGAGTGTCGTTGTAGATAAAAAGTTTTCAGCTCCGTTTCGTGTGAAACCAAGGGTCACCGCAGTGACATCACTTTACGAACTTTATGTAACCATGCACAGTAAATATGTTTCCGTTATTTTTGGCTGTACGTTGTTATTTCAACGGAAACCACGATATTTCCCTGAACTTATTGTTTTCTTCTTTAAACCCAAAAACACGTTTTTCTTCTCCCGAAACAGTGTCACCTTGTTTTCATGCCACCACATGACATCACGTGGTCATGTCCATGTCGCCTATTTTTTTTTATTTCAGACAGAATCAACACATCAATGGTTATCGAGATGCAGAGGAGACATTCAGTGTTTGACCCCCATCATGGCTCATTGGGTTTGTTTCCTCCAGCTGTGCTGGTTACCTATTGTATGTTAATTATTACATATATGTGAGCCGTCAGAAATCCTCCTGCCACTGTCCTTGACTGACGCCCTGACCTCAGGAGTGGAGCTGTTTGGTTTAAGACCTGACGTTTACTGTGGGATTAGAAATGAGTCTTTACTTCACTTTAAAACCTCAGACTGTGGAAGTTTTTTCTTATCAAATCAGATTTTATTTTGTTCATCTCGATGATGTTTAAAAAGCGTCGCTTCATTTTAAAGGCAATTTTAAAGTCTGTGCACAAAAGTCATAAACGGTCCAAAGTCATAAACTTTGAGTTTTGAGTCCTGATGAAGTAATGATGTCCTTGTTATCAAATTTAACAAGAGAACAGGAATTTATGACCCTAACCCTTTTAAAATGTGGATTTTTTGTGCTAGTAAACTTTGTTGGAAGTTTTCTCGTCTTGTCTTGTTTTCTGGTCTTGTATCGTCTCATCTCATCACGTCCTGTGTCGTTGGATCATCTCGTCTTGTCTCATTGGATCATCTCATATCGCCTCTCGTTGTCTTGTATCGCATTGTCTTGTTTTGTCTCGTTGGATCATCTCGTCTGGTATCATCTTGTCTCCTCTCTGTGACCTTTGACTGATGTGATTCACATACTGCAGCTCCTTTATTTTTCTTTTTTTTGACTATCACATAGTTTTTGTTCATGAACAAAATGATCTTTGGTTTCTTGTTTTCCAGCCGGTGCTCAGTAACGTAATGTTAGCTCTTCATTCGTCTCCCTCCCACAGTGTGACTCAAAGTTTTCAGCTCGGCTCAAAGTGGATCATCTGAGAATCGACGGCACTCATGAATGAAATAATTCAGGAAACATAAACACAAATAATTTATTCATGGGACACTTTAAAAAAACAAAAAAACATAAGTTTGGACATGGTGGAAGATATCAAGTGTTTCACTGTCAAAAGTCCAAGTCACAAGTCCTTAGTGTTAAAGTCTAAGTCAGGCCAGGTCATTCAAGTTATGACTCGGGTCTGACTCAAGTCCAAATCATTTGACTCAAGTCGATGCCTCTGTTGACCAGTATAAGATTTTAAAGATATTTTTATTTGAACATGTTTAAAGAAGTTTTTTACTCGTACAGTTTACATATGTTTTTTTTTTTTTTTTTTAATTCTTCATTTTATTTTATTTGTACGTTTACAGAAAAGTGTGTATTATGAGCTCTCCACCTCATGGCTCATTTCCATGACTGTGTCTCTATAGGCTGTGAGACTTTGGAGACCTCGCCCTGATTGGCTAACACAGCTGTCCTGCAGATTGTAGCTGTGCTCCGATTGGCTGTCTGTGCCAACCTCTGTGCAGCTCTCTGTTATCACAGCTCCCCCTCCATAATGTCCCTTTTCTTTTCTCAGAAACAGTCCCGAACACATCAGTATCAATAAAGTCGCAGCTTTGTCGGTGTCCTGCTCATTTCTGATTGGCTGACTGATGAGAAGCACACGACTGAAGTTTGGACAGCAGCTCTGACGTGAAGATGAAAAACTCAAAGAGTTTTCAGTTGGATGATTTTATCGCAGGATGGATTGGCGGTGAGTTTTTACACAGTGTGTATGTGTGTGCTGGGCTAGAGGGTCAGTGCGTGTGTGTGTGTGTGTGTGTGTGTGTGTGCTGGGTTAGAGGGTCAGTGTCGGGGGTTGGGACTGGGTGGGGGATGGTCGCTTCTCTTCTCTGCATTTCTGGATGAAATGACACTAAACTTAAAAACTTTACAAACAGCCACAAGCTGAAAGGTTTCTTGCAGGAGAGCCCCCCAACCCAACCCCACCCCTCCTTCGCACGCATGCACACGCGCACACACACACACACACACACACACACACACACGTGTAAACAAAGGAGGGGTTCTGAGCAATGCTGCACCCCCTCTTTTTCCCCTCACACTGATAAATCACCTCCTGAGTTTGACCCTCAGCTCTCAGACAGACACCAGATTAATGAGTTCAGAAACTGTTTCAGAGACTTTTCATTTTTAATTATGATGAGAAAACGTTTTTTAAAGTGTAATAGGTGCAGTGAGCCGTCTGACCGCCAGGGGCACTGCAGCTGCAGCGTTTTCAGTGACAGGCCTCTGAAACTGAGTCCATGTTGTTGTCCTGTTTATTATCACCACACAGCTGCAGCTCATTTTAATAAATAAATAAACAAACATGAGTAAAAGGAAACAGTGACTGAAACACATCTGGATCCAAATGTTGCATTTAAACAGATTTTTCATAGTTTTGTGTTCTTCTTTTTTTTATTTCATCTTTAAATTTTTGTTTTCACTTTAGTTTCAGTTGATTTCCCCATTTAAGTTTATGTTCTACTCATTCAGTTTATTTTGTGATTATAAAATGGAGGCTGTTTGTCAGAGGTATTCAACAATACAAACACAGCTCTGTGTGAATGCAGCCGATTCATGTAGACAACCCAGCGTCACAACACACACACCTTGAATCTATTTATCATTGTTCATTTAACTTTAAATCATTATTCATATGTAGTTTTGGTTGTAGTTAAATATAATAATCTGGTGTGTACCATCCATGATCCATGTAAACTAAAACAAACAAACAAACAGAGGTAGGTAAATGTGAAAGTGCTCAGAATATTAAAGGTTTTGAAAAAAAGCTGCTGACGAGCTGAGCTAAATCCTGAACACCAAATTTGGGTCAGTAATCTTGAAAAATGATGAAAAAACAAACCTAATCGCAAACACACTAAAACACAAAAGTCTTGGCCTAGATTTGGCACAAAAAAAAAAAAATGCAGAATTCAATGAACAAGTTTGTTTTCAGTGTTTTTTTTACTGTGTGCTTATTCTGGATTTGCTGCATGTTGATATTTCATATTTTTATTGCTTCTGATTTTAACCAACTGCTGCTCAACACTTTCCTTCAGGACAAATATATTTCTTTCTTCTCATCTTGGATGGCAAGCTGCAACGACTCGTCCAAAAATCTGTTGTTTCCCAGATCTCGGGAAGGTGTTTTAAATACAGGATTTAACTCTCAAGAAATAAAAGCTGTCGTAGTTTTAAATTTAGCGGATGACCCCAAAAGGTCCCTGCCATTAACCCCAGGTCTCTAGTTTAACTCGGGGTCATCTCAGAGTCACTGACGTTAACCTTTAGTTCACATCTCATTATTTATATTTTATGTCTGGCCTGAGACTTTAGAATTGAACTCAGCTAAGTTAAAACAAACACACTCATCAGTTACCTGAATTTCTTCTCCTACTTCAAACAATATGTTTCAGAAAATAATACTGTGTGATGTCACAGTAAATCTATAAGAGAAGATTAAAGTGATTATTAGGGTCACTTTTGAGAAACTTTATTTGTCCCTGTGTTGGTATTTTAGGACTGTTAAAGAGATGGTGACGGACTCACACAATGCACAGAGAACAGTCAGAACAGCAGGTCAATCAGGGCACAGGGGCCCCATGATGACCGGCCATCATCCTCTAAAGGACACAAAGCTTTGTCTCAGCAGGGAGCTCATGTCTTCTCTCTGTTTGTGTATTTAATGGAAATTAACGGTGTGAAGTTCAACACAAAACAAGGTCCCACAATGTTCACGTCAGAACAGGAACATTAAAATGTGGTCAGTATAAGTTAAGAAGGTTGATAAATCTGAAATGCAGTTTTTTGGGTGAACGACATTCAGGCTGTAGAATGAATGAATAAAAGACGTTCACTGTCCTCATTCAACCTTCAACTTTATGGGAAACAGTTTTCATGGAAACAATTATCTCTCTTTTTTCTCCCCCTGCTATTTTCTGCTCTCATTTTGTTTCTTTGTCTTTTGGCTGCAGGAGCATCCAGTGTGGTCGTGGGCCATCCGCTTGACACAGTGAAGGTATCGTGCCAACATTTTACCACAGCATTCCCTGACTCTTTATGACTGACTTGTCCTGATTAAAGCAGTGATTATATAAAAGAAATCTGCAGCTGATGTTGAAATTTGTTAGTTCTCAGTGACACAATCTGGTTTATTTGTTGTGCAAGAGCAGTTTATTGTTATATAAGAGTTCATGTGCAACGTTGAACACATGATCTTACCCCTTAATTCACACTACCCTTAATTCACACTAAATCTCAAGGTCGTCTCTCAAAAGACTGAAATGTTACAGAGTTGTTGTTTTTCTGTCTAAATTTCTAAGATAAATAACCTCCATTAAACTGAAACATCATATCTGAACATCTCTTAAACCTCACTGTAACTTTTTCCGTCAGCACTTTGCTAACAATGACAGTAAATGAAGAGAGATCTATGAATATAAAACTCACCAATTGAACAGAGGCCAGCTACAAAGTGGACGAGACGTTGACTTGCTGTTGTGGTTTATCTGATTGTAAAACTAAAACTGGTTTGTTTCCTGCAGACTCGGCTTCAGGCGGGAAAAGGTTACAGAAACACAATACACTGCATCCTCACTATCTACAGGAAGGAAACGGTAAGGTTAAAATAAAAGATTCAAATGAACTTGGTCTAAATCACTAAATCTGCAGGTCTGATTAATTTAAAGATGATTTTGTTTTTGCAGTTATTTGATAGGACACCAGGGTCCTAATCTACACTTGTGGTGTTTTACTTCTTAATTAACTCTGCCATGTTTTTGGTTCACTTTTGCTGAGACATGATGTTTTCATGTTGTCTATCCGTGTGTTCGTCTGTCTGTCTGATTCATGTGAGCACGATATCTCAAAAATGCCTTTTCTTTGAATTTGGCACAAACATCCACTTAGACTCAACAATGAACTGAATACTGGTAGTTTGGTGATCAAAGTTCAAAGGTCAAAAAAAAGAGAAACAGGAAGAGCGTCTTGATGCTAGTTAGCTAGTTAGAACATTAACAACACAATCACAGCATACGTACTGTGCGCCAGTGAACAATAACACAAATCATTAGGAAACGTTTCTGCTGAAGAGAGAAATAATCTGACCTTGTGGAACAAGTTGGTTTTGGTCTCACTCCCTCTGGACTTTAGCTCCTCCTTTACTCAACTCACTTACTGCTTGTCAGAGGGAGCCTTTGTCGCTGATTCAATGTATCGAATTAGCAACAAAACAGGTGACTAAGGCCGAGTGATGCCAACAGTGTGGGACACATAGCAAAAAAACAAGGGCGACAATCGCTCACCAAATGTCTTGACATTGACCGCTGGCTCAATCTGTCATGGCTGCTTTGGACTTTGTCAGGGCTCCTGTGGATTGTGTCAGGGCCTCTGTGGTCTGTCAGGGCCTCTGTGGACTGTGCCAGGGCTTCTGCAGACTGTGTCAAGGTCCTCTGTGGTCTGTCAGGGCCTCTGTGGTCTGTCAGGGCCTCTGTGGACCATGTTACTCTTTAGATGCTGTCAACTGATTTTCTTGCAGTAAATTAGTCTTACTTAGTTTAATCAGGCTTCATTTAGTATTTGTTGTACATTTCCAACTTAAATCTGAGAGCATATCTATGATTGGCTGGTACTGAACCTGATTATGACCTCTTTGCTGGAACTGCGTTTGACCTTGATGCATCAATGTGAGAAGTACCAGCCAATCACAGCGTGCAGTGGGATTTACAATAACACGTGGTAGGGATGGGTGTAAAAAGTTGAATAACTGCAGTGCGACTGTTGTCGTTCATGTTCAAACAGACATCTGACAAACATGTGTGATTTATTCTGTGTTTAATCAGTGAGAACTAAAGAAAAGTCTCCAGTGTTTGTCTGTGGATATTCTCATTTATCCAGGTCATAGTTATCTCAAGGCAATTGAATTGAATGCAACTGGACTTAGTTTTGTCTTAGAATATGTTTCACCTCTTATCCAAGGATTTTAGACAGGGAAGACAGGTTTGAAAGAGGTGTAAAAGAAGCCATCTATGTGAAAATGGAAAAACTATCTCTCATTAGAGGAGGAGGTCTGCGACACCACCTATCCCCCACCTATAATGCTGTCCTTTCATCCTTGCCCAGGAGATTTAACAGCTCAACCTCTAAAAACAATGGTTGTTCAACAATGGCCTCATGTGACTCTAACGACTCCAATGACCACTGTTGCAGCAGGAGTTTCAACGACCGTCGTTGACACACCATTGGAGCACTAATGAACCAGTGACATCATTGGCCTTGTGAAGACCTCCTCAGAGGTTAAATACCTGGGTTGTTTCTACACCAGTTCATCAGACCAGTTTCAGCCTAGTCAGACAAGCATGAACTGATGAAGCCTCTTGGATAAGAGGTGAAACATCTTCTAAGACAAAACTAAGTCCAGATGTGTTCGATTCAATTGCCTTGAGAGGTCTACAGTGTTTGTGTCTGTAGGAGGTGGACAGTGTGGTGTGCAGAAAAAAATGTAGAAACATGTTGTCAGAAACCACAGATCTGCTTTTCTCAGTGGTCACATGATTTATTCAGACAGCTGTGTTTAACTCCCAACATGTGTCTCTCCCCTGCTGCTCACAGAGAATACTTTCCATAAAGACAAAATATTTGGCAGTAACTGCAGCCCATGTTTCATTCCCTGCATCTCAGCCACTGACCTAAATAATCTGAGTTTAAACTTCACACTGTAGGTTTGATCTATTCACAATCACAGACAGTAACTCCTTTCTTTGTGTTTCTCAGGTCTCGGGTTTCTTTAAAGGCATGTCTTTCCCGTTGGCCACCATCACCTTCTACAACTCAGTGGTGTTTGGCTTCTTCAGTAACACACAGAGACTTATTAGCAAGTATCGCTATGGTGACGGGCGGCATCCCTGCGGCATGGTGGACCTGACTGTGGCCAGTATGCTGACTGGACTGGTGTCAGTGGGTGTGGGAGCTCCGGTGGATCTGGTCAAGATCAGACTGCAAATGCAGACGCAGATGGTTTTAACAGGTAACTCCAATAGAAGGAAGGGTTAGGGTTGGGTAACTCTCTGTCTCTAAGAATTCACTCCACAGCCAAAGATAATATGAGACATATAGCATTTTTGTTTTTGTAGTTTTTTTTCCTCCTGGTTTTCAGGGACATTGTAGACATTGTTGCAGATAAGCAATAATCCTGTGAAGATGGGGACTGTGCAGAGCCAGCCTGCTACAACTGGCTTTAATTCATCCAGCTTTTTTTTATTTTGTTTTTGTTAAGCTTTATAGAAGAAAAATCTGTTGAAAAATATGGAAACATTTCAACCTCATCACAGTGTTAACTTTGAGAACAGCAAGTTCAGGTTGCTTGATATTTAATCTGGATTAATTAGTTGCCGTTTCTGAAGCGTACTGTGGGCATATTGTTTCCAAAAGCTCGCCTGCTTGTGTCTCTAAATGTAGCTGTTCAAGGTTCGAAGTATCTCTCTGAATCATGTCACATAACCGGTACTTTAACCTCTGTTCACCTCAGAAGCCGTTCACCAGTGGTGAAATTCATTTTTCAAAAGTTCATTTTCAAAAGTGGCTTTTGAACAAGAGGGTTCTCTGACAGACAAAACAAATGTAGTTCATTATCAAGTGAGAAAATTAAATAGAAAAATATTTTCCAAAGCTGTTTAGGGTGATGAAGCCCCCTTCTGTTCTCTCAACATGGTACAGTCTGAGTTCCCTCCACTATGAAGCCCATTGGAAGGCCTCACTTCCTGTTTGGACCATCAGGTAAAATGGAGGGAAACACATGCTCCAAACATTTTGTCATCATGCACCTTGGAAGTGAAAACCCTCGATCCTGCGTGTACAGTGACGGAGCTGAAAGGAGGTGATGTTTCAGTCCAACAGAAAATACTGAGCAAAGTTTAGGAGCCAAGTTGAGATTTAGTTGTAGAAGTTGTAGAAGCTCTGAGGGAAGCCTGAAGTCGAAGTGTGTGA
Source organism: Epinephelus awoara (assembly GCA_035609425.1). Lineage (NCBI taxonomy): Eukaryota > Metazoa > Chordata > Actinopteri > Perciformes > Serranidae > Epinephelus > Epinephelus awoara. The sequence continues at coordinate 44,421,838 of CM069299.1, forward strand.
TTGACAAAAGAGTTACTCTTTCAGCTCTCACACAGGTGTAAGAGTGATAAATATTTGTATTCGTCCATAGAGTTAAAGTTTTAACTTTGTCCTTGAAAAACGGCATGACATGGCTTGTCACCACTCATCGTGATTTTGGACTTTGTGTTTTTAGGCTGCTCTGGTGTGAAATCCATAAGAAATAAAAGAAAAATGATGCTGGATTCCCGAGGCTGAGAGCTTCCTGAATCCGGTGATAGCAAACATCACATGGTTTAATGACGTAGCACGCCTGTGAGATCCCATTTAACAGAGAAGGAGGGGAGCGCGGACACTGGCGTCCGAGCGGAGTTAGAGAGGTTAAAGATGACGAAACAAATCCAGGATTATTTTGAGACCAACATGATGCAGGGATAGTTCACTGAGACCTGCAGAAGAGTGTTTGATAGTCAGGGATTTTATTTTGGGTGGAGTTGGTGTTGCTGTGTTAAACAGAAAAGCAATAAAACTGAGGTCAGAAGCAGTTTAATTACAGGATGAGATGGCACGTGAAACATCGATAGCATTTTATGTGTTTACGGCATCTGTTGATCCAGACTCTGATAAAGGTGCAACGTGCCAGAAAGTGTCAGGCAACAGTCTGAATGTTATTTCAGCACAGTCTGCTGTGACTGATGTGTCTGACGTCTTCTGATACCATAAACCTGATTGTGTATGGAGGAATGTGAATGTTTTTTTTTTTTTATCACCACGATAAAAAAGTTAGTCATTATTGACCTGGATTTTTAATGAAGTAGAGTTTTTCATTAACCCTGGCAGAGTTTGTTGCTCCACTCCCACTGTACAGTCGGTCAGCAAAGTCAATGGTCGGACGTGAACGTTATGCATGAGACAATCTCTTTACAAACTCGCCCACTGGTTTCATTACATTTTTTTTCAGTATTGGGAACAAAAAAACACACACTGACATACACATTCTCTCTGCTAAAGTTAACAGAGACCTTAACCCATAAAACTGTATATCATATACTCTACGAGTTCTTTAGATTTGTACAGAAAATGTTGTGTTTGTCACGTTTTTACACTGAATTCATGATGTGTTTGTCTCATTTACTCAGGGTGTGTTACACTGAATTCTCATTGGTTTGTCTCAAGCCTATATGGGGAACAGGAACGTTCAACAACAGGAAAACTGCATCAGCACATTCGTTGACAAAGTCTCACTCAGAATAATCTCATTGATCCAGTCAAGGATCAGAACGTCACACGACTTTTACTTAAAACTTTACAGTTCAAAACACTTCTGCATTAACTTGCCTGTGCATATGAGTTCAAACACGCGTGCATGCCAAGGTATGATATTCAGGCGTTCATGAGACTGTTTAAAATCATTTTTTTTGCAAAAGGTCAGTTGTTTGTGAAGTTCTGATCCTCGACTGGATCAATGAGATTATTCTGAGTGAGAGTTTGTAAACGGATGTGTTGATGCAATTTTCCTGTTGTTGAACAAGATCCGTGTTTACTATGATTCAAAAAGAATATTCACCTTCTTTTGATTCTCTGTTCACTGAGGAGACCTGACAGGAAAAAACATCATGAATTCAATGTAACACATGTTAAGTAAATGGCATAGTGTATGCTTGGTTATTTTGCAGATGAATTATTCCTTCAAGCGCTGTTAAAAATCTTGTAAAATCTTTTATCCATGATTTCAAAATGCTCAATTACAGAATTTTAATATACAAATAAGCATACACACACACACACACATGTGTATATATATATATATATATATATACACACACACACATGTGTATATATATATATATATATATATATATATATATACACGTGTGTGTGTGTGTGTGTGTGTATATATGTGCGTTTATGTGTATATATAAAGAGCCAGTAACTGAATAAAGCAGGTTTTTGAAGAGCTGCCAGTTTCCTCTGATGTTCAATAGTCAGACCTGAAGAAAACAAACAAAGTGAATCTCTCAACAATTGCATGTTCTGCTGATCACATTTAATTCCTCTTCTACAGAGAACCTGCAGCTCGCAGGCAATGTATCGAATGGCACCAACATCCCTCTGCGCTCCATTGACATGAACAGCAAGAGACTCTACCGAGGCCCCATCCACTGCATCAGCAGCATCCTGCAGAGTGAGGGCCTGCAGGGCCTGTACAGAGGGGGCGGGGCCATGCTCCTGAGGGATGTTCCTGGATACGTACTCTACTTCATCCCCTACTCCATCTTCTGTGACCTGCTGAAGCCTGAAGCGACGTCAAGCCCTCATCCTGGTTCCATCTGGCTTGCTGGAGGACTGGCAGGTAAATATCTGACTTTAAAACATTTCCATAGCAACAAAAACTTTATTAGGGTTCAGTCAACTGGTGGACAGGTGTTTGAGGCAAGTAGCTACAGACTGGGGAGTCCACTGTATGTCCCAATATCTCCGCAGGAGTTTTGGCTCTACCCCCACAGCATGTTGGGAGTTTTCCACAGACTGCTGCCTGTGAGTCGGTGCTGATGTGCATGTGTTTCCATAGAGTGAGAGAACCTGATCAGGGCTGCCATGCACAGCAAATAAATCAGTCACAAGTGCATTAGGCTTAAATTCAGAGCATGTTTGGAGCTAATTCGGCTGTTTGAATTCAATATCTGTGAGATATAGCCTATTCAATCACATGCAGATGGAGAGGCTATCAGCTGAGAAGAACACGGAAGGTTTTAGGGTTTAAAAGATAATATGTACACTCAGAGGTGCATAGTCTACCTCTCTATTCTGTCCTTTAAGCCAAGTAAACATTTAATGCATGATTAGTGCGAGTCGGTCCATCACCAAGAGTAATCATCAGCAGCTGAAGCCGGATCTCCCAACGAAATCTAATTTATCATAAACTCAAATTGCCTCTCAGTGAACTCCACCAGAGTCTGTTGGTCAGTCAATATGATGACATATGATGACGTCGTTTTCCTCCATCATACTTTAGTTCGTGAAATGTCCACCAGAGGCTGGCTCCCAGAATGAGTCCGTCCTCACAGGCCTACATGTTAACATGCAGAAATAAACATGTTTGCAACCTGTTTGGTCTCTGCAGATCATTTCAATATTCATTACAACTTCTATTATGATATTTTGACTTTAGCTTCAAACATCTTTATCTTGATGTTTTCCATGAACACTCAGGTCGTTGGCAGTAAAAGCGAGCAGTGGTTGTGTAAACTTAAAGCTGACCACATGGTTGAGGCCGGGTGAATATGAGCTCTGTGTGTGTGTGTACAATGAATAAACAGTGTTCAGCCTGTGGACTCTGGTTTGGCTGGCAGGAACACGTGACGGTGAGGAAACAGAAATCAGCTGTGTGTCATAAATCAGACATGTTTGGATGTTTGGCCTGCTGAGAATCATCAGTTATAACCATGCACGCTTTAACTGAATCCATACAGGTCAGAAAATTTCCGAAACCTAAGACAGCAGCTGTTCAGCTCTATATTTAAGTGAAGCATGTAAAGTGAGGTGTTATAGCAGGAGTACTGAAAGCGGCTTCAAGTTTTATACCACTTCTTTTCAGTTTAAAGGGACAGTTCACCACAAAATGGATGTTGAGTGTTGGAGGCATCAGCCGTAAAGATGTTTGCCTGCTCTGTAACATAACAGAACTAAATCTGTTGTAGAAACTCAACATTGATGTCTCTTTGCACAAATCATGACCCATTCACTCCAGATAACCCACAGACTTTTTTGTGAGCAGTTTAATGTAGAAACTATTTTGTTTTTTGTAATGAACTTCACCCACTGGCTGTATCACTGTACAGAAGGAAGCTGCATCTACTGTGAGCTCATTTAGCACCACTGAGCTAACTAACATTACAGGTCAGCCAAGGACGACACCATTAATGTTTATTAATGCTTACATCTCATGCTGTCAGGAGCATGAATCTTCTCAACTATGAGTAGGTGCACAATTGCTAATGTTCATAAGTCAGACATCTGTACGCTGATATGTCCAACATTGACAGATTAAGAAACAGAACAACAGATATGTGTGATTTTGGGTGAACTGTCCCTTTAAGCCTTTATTTCAGTGTAGTTGAACGATATTCATTTATGACCTGTGTCCACATATCAGATTTATGTCGGTATATTGTTGTCATAGAAACAAACCCATGAGCAGCATGTCATTTTAATAAAAAAAAGTGCTGGGAGCATTTTATTTATTTTTATTAAGTGCTGTGATGAAATGCTCCCAGTGTTTTTAAATGTCGTCCATCGTCCAGTTTTTGTTACTGAAATATTTTTTTCACATTTTATTTCTGTTGACATGTTTTTGATTTTCTTTCAGTCTCCAAAGAGATTACAGTTGTGGTTTTGATTACTTTTATTAAATACTTAATTCTGAGTGGTTCATGAATATATGAGGTGGAACTTCAAGTGACACTGCAGCAGGACACTGTTTGTTTCCTGGTACTTTTCCACTGAGTGATGACATAATTTAACTGGTTTCATGAGAAGCACCTGAAGGCAACATTAGCTTTAGTCTGGTAGTTTAGGTCTGATATTTGGCGGTGCAGCAGGTTCCGCTGAGCCTTCAGAAGGTTCGTTGTCCCGAAGTGTGATTATCCTGAGTTTCATTCAAACTTCAGTCACTCTGCCAGTGTTTGTGCCTCATGTCACATGTTGACAGCAGCAGAAGCTAAAGGTTTGTCTTCTCCTGTTCAGGGTCCATTTCCTGGGTCACGGCCACGCCAGCTGATGTAGTGAAGAGTCGAATGCAGGCCGACGCTCAGCTGCAGAGGAAGTACAGAGGAATCTTACACTGTATCATCCACAGCTACAGGACAGAAGGAGCACAGGTGAGTCCTAACTTCAGAGTTTGGTTTACAGCTGAAACATAATGCAACTCTGAAAGTGTTTTTACAGACACATTTTTAGTTTTAGGACTTTCTCCCCTTTGACAGCTGTAGAAATAAAACCAAAGACAATTCAGGAGTGGAAACATCCAGAATCAATTGTCACTTCATTTTTTAAACCATTGCAAGGAGACTGACTTTGGAGTTTTATTTCTCTCGCTCCCACAAACATGATACCTCACACCGACTTCCCCGCCTACGCAGATCTCTGTCTCCTGGGCGATGTCAGGGGAGCTGTCTTTTTATATCTCCAGACACCCCATGGAGCACCATAGATCACCACAAAGCACCAGTGCCACTTGTTCATATTAATAAATGAACTGTGAGTTTGTTTCGAGCTCACAGTGAAGATATCCTCATGTTTAATGGTGCTGCTTTAACGATTTAATTTTCTTCAAGCATCTTAAAGGTCACAGCAAAAAAGAAATAAACCTCAGCACTTCCTGTGTGTGAGATGAGCCGGGTGCTTAGGATTAAAAAATACCAGGGCTTCTGCTGTAATTTATTTAACTAACCCTAATAGAATATAGATATATTTAATTGATTTGAACATTAGTTTTTAAGACGTAATTATAATAGCACTTAATCTTAAATATACCAGTATGCTATTTGTCTTAATTCTAACAGTATTTGATTTCATTTTATTGTAACGAGTTGTGATTCAGCTTAAAATATTGAGATATTCATGTCATTTGTAAAAAAAAAAAAAAAAAAACAACAACTCTCAAATACATTTTTAAAGTATCAGGTTTGATTTTTAATTAATTAATTGTTAAATACAGGAGAAGTCTGGTATTTTGCACTTTGAGCCCCATTTCTAGGTTGTTTATGATTAAATAGAGTGGTTAAGACCAAAAGAGTGATGATTGGTCCTTCTCAGATAATTTGGCTTTCCCCTGACTGGCTCAACACTGCTGCCTGTGGCCATGTGTGAACCTGTCCTAAAACCACCCTAAATGTTGATTTTCAAAGCCATGAAACTCACCGAGTGCTCAGTGGTGTCCGTTGATGTTCTGAAATAAACATTGTAGCAAACTGTGGTTTCCATCTGTGTTTTCGCTATTCGTCTGGATTGTGGAACTCTTTTTCAGCTGCCTTACACCCGTGTGTAAATTTCTGCTTGATCGTTCGTTTGACCCTGAAGTGTTATACACGCCAGCCCACTTGATGGCAATAATGCTCCTTTCCGTGTGTGTAGCCAACCGCCAGGAAACCATTGCAATGTAATGGGACACAGAAATGAAGCAGAAGAAGAAGGTTGGCGTTGTGTTTTAAGGCATCGTACTACAAAGGTTGTTTTACAAGTGAGTAATCCATTGTGCAGTTGTTTTTACTTTTTACAAAACTTTTTTGCTGGTTCTCGTTCTTCCTCCAGGAGCGCACACAGTACTGTCCAGTCGGCACCTTTGCTGAGCTAAAAGACTACAATGACTACAACCTTGTCGTAAACAACCTCCTTTCCATTTCCTGTAGCGGATTACTACCAACAGACAGTGAGCCTTCCATAGAAAGCCAATGGATTAGAGAAAATGTCAAATAAATCATCACAGAAACCGCAGTTTGCTATGATGTCAGAACATCAATGAATACCACTGACCACTCTGTGATTTCTTCTGTCCCGAAAAGATAAAGCTCAACACTAAGGTGCATATTTGCCACCGTGGAAAAAGTAGTTATTAAAATAAAAAGCATAACATGTGATTTTAAAAAGACTGCAACAGTCCTGCTTCCAACAGTTGTGCAGCTCTTTGCACCTTCAAAAATCTTAAATTATATTTATTGGAGCCTAATTAATGTACTTAAATATCTTTAAGACAGAGATTAACCTGTCGACATTTAATTTTGGAAATACAAGGTGTCTGCAGTGTTTATATTGTACAGTTTGGGAATAAAACATTAATCGTCCAGGAAAAGAAGCAGAAGCTGCATTTCACACGGAGAAAGCCAAACTCATTTTCTTCAATCAATCAATCAATTGCTTTATTTGTCCCCAGTGGGGCAATTAATTTCATCTGCAAGTTAAAGTGATTTGTCAGGACACCTTACCCCGTCTCAGAGAATTTTGAAGTAAAAACCTGGAGGCAGATGTTAGAAATCCAGCTTTGCAAAAATACACAATTATGTCAAATCAGGTTTCACAGAGTTATTGTTGGACTACAGAAAATGTTATCTACCATTAACTGTAGAGGAGGGGACTGATTTGGTTTCATGTTGGAAAAATGTGACTGTTTATCCTACTCAGAAACAGTTCTGGACACTTTATTAGTTCATTTACCTTGAAAGATCCAGTGCCAGATTGTAATTGTTAAATCAGGTACAAATCCGTTAACACATTGTGATTTAAGATTCCACAAAGTTGATGAAATTTACCTCTTAAAATCAGCAGATAACCTGTTACTTAAATACCCAGGCTGTATGAGCTGCTGTAAAGGAAACAGATGGTGTCATCATCTGGAGGTGAAACTGTAGAAAACAGAGTCAAGCTGTGTTCCCAGAAGTGGACTCCCCTGAAGTGTAGCGGACCACGTGATCCCATCAGTGAACGAAAGCTCAGCATCCAGACGAACCTCTTTTAGTAATTATCATGTTACGACATAAACAAACTTGTGACAGATCAGAGAGAGTGACTAATAATGTGATTGATTATTGGTGGAATAGTGTAATTAACTAGAAAACATGGAGGAAGTTGTTCTTCCAAAACAACTCCAGACAAAGTGAGGACAGTTTGGATGTATCAGCAGAAATAAGGAAGTGAATCTTCCTGGCCTAAAATCAACATTTTGAGTTACATGCAGCATCCAGGTGTGAGAGTTCACAATGTTCTCATGCCAAAGGTTGCAAAATGTAGACAAACAATCCAAAATCCAACAACTTAAATAACAGAGGCAGCAGCGCAATATCAAGATCAATAACAGAAGTTCATTGGTATCCCAACAAAGTGGACTGGGTTAACCGCTGACAGATCAATGAGTCAGGTTATTATAGGATAAATTACTTAAAGGGACAGATCACCCTTGAATCAAAAATACATACACCTCCTGCAGTTTCATGTAGGGACTACTTTCTTTATATTGAAGTACACACACCAACCGAATCACAGTACAGCAGGAGGCGTGTATCTAGTCATGGACGAGCATGAGATGTAAAAATGACGGTGTTCTTGTCTGCTGAGCTGTAACTTGAGAGAGCAATTTAACAGCTTCAGTTTCCTGACTCACTTTAAGTTAAGGGAGTGAAAATATTCCAAATAGAGTGTTAGGGTTAGGGGGTTAAGAACACCACAGCAGAACAATGCTGAGCTTCTGTGGTGGAAATCCAGCTGTTTTTTCAAACTGGGGAGTGTCGACTGACATCTACTGTAGGTAAGTCAGAGAGTGTGGATAAATACCTGATACAACTCCACTATAAAAGATCCTAACTTCATACTGGATTTATATTGTTTAAAACACGGTTGTACGCTACTGCAATCACAACAGTGGTTATTCTTTTATTTAGTCTGGGAAAAAAGGGTTCAGAAATGTAAGTCACTAAAGCTGAACATTCCTGTGTGCAGATTTTCTTCCGTGGAGCTTCAGTCAACGCCATCCGAGGCTTCCCGATGAGCGCCACCATGTTCCTGACCTATGAACTGTCCCTGCAGTTCTTCAGGAGTTTCTAGGACAGAGAAAATGCATTGGGTGTAAAAGGAATCACACTCAGTTTTTGGCCAATGAGCAGTTTGTTTGAGATGAGAGGTTTTAGAAGCTGCGAGGCAGAAAATTTTGCTGTCAGGTGATGAAATACTTGAGCTTCTACTGACCTTCGTACCTTACAAAGAGTGGTCATTGATTATTAGGCAACTTCATTCATTATAACCAAAGTCAATGTGCATATACAACGTGCATGTACAATACATAAAAAATCCAATGAAAATTAGATGTGTGAATACAGATCCATATCCATATCCATATATTTGGGTTTTTTTTAAAGAATTTTCTGTTAGTTGACAAAGTTAAAATATGCTATTTTAATATTATCACATTTGTAATGACAACATTAAATGTCAGTTGTAAATTATTATGTAACCTTTGAATGCAATTTAGAAATAGATTTAATGCTGTTTAAATTTTATTTAAAGTGACACATCCATTCACAACATGCATTGTTGCTTTTCAATGCACACAGACTGCATGTGTGCCCCCTGTTAACACCTGCACATACTATGTTTGTGCCTTTCTTACATTAAGAGGAAGTTTACAAGTGAATTATAACTTTGCATTATTATCGAGCTAATTCATATAATACAGTTGAAATACATTACTTCAGACACATAGCAGCTAATGTTGCTAATGCTAACTGTCTTGTTATTGTTGTATAAAGTCTGCAGCATTAACGTAGAATCGTGAATCTCAACAGTTTAAAAACATTTATAGCTAATGATGCATGAAGTTTAATTTTGAAATGAGATTTACTTGAAACTGATGAAATAAGTACTTACATGAATAAAAACGTGAAGTGATGTTGAGATTTTCTTTATCAGGAAATCATGAAATTATAAATCAACTCTTCATTCATGAATTGGATATTTCCAATCCTAGAGTAAACATCTTCAAAGAAATGTGTTTGTTGTATGTGTGAGCCATATTTTAAACAGTTTTCTTGTTGTGTAAATATGTTGTAAATATGTATACTACATTCCAGATGGTGTTTTTTTTTTGTGAATAAAAGTTTTTAAACATGTGTTGTGTTGTTGTGTGTTCTCTGAATCTGTTCTTCTCAAAATAATGTGATGGTGATGTGACAGCCTGTCATGTGTTGATGGCAGTGTGAAGATAAAAAGTTGTTCCCTGATAAACAGTTGATGTGTGTGTGTGTGTGAGTGTTAGAAAGGAGTTGATTTTTATGATGTAAATGAGCCTTACAGTTGGCCGTCTGCCTGCAGACTGCTGATAAGACTCAGATGCTGTGAGGTCACTGTTGTGTTAACTGTTGAGCATGTTCATGTGGACCTGCCTGTAATGTGATATAGTGTCCAGCAGGTGACAGCAGATATAAACACAAAGACCTCCAGCAGTTGTTCCATCCTGTTCCTCTGAATTTAAAATGCTCATTGACTTCAGTACCCAACAGAGTTTGACCACAGAGTTATCTAATTAACAAGACTCCTTCATGTTTCAGTTTCAATAATGTAAATTAATTAGGGAAGTATGTAATGTAAGTGTTTGATAATCCAGAAACTATTAAGTGAAACTGAGATAAAGTTTGTAAGACCCTTTCCATAGACTGAAAGACGGTATCGTAGACACAGGTATGTCACCCAAAAAAAAAAAAAGAAGTATAAAGTCATGGAATAGTATGTCACAATAAAAATGTCAAAGTCATGAAAAAAGAAAAGTATTTCACATTAAATCAAGAAAAAGTGATAGTGGAGTATGTCACAAATAAAAACAAGAAGTAGTATGTCACTAACAAGTCCTTTAAAGTTATAAAAAGGATTAGGGGTTTTAAAAACTATGACGGTGACTCCCCCCGCCTCGTCCGTCGACTTGGCAGTTGAAACTGGGGAGTCAAAGGCAATGCTCTGGCCGGCACCCGTCATCCGCAGCTCTCTATCCTATTGTTACTTCCAGCTTGTTGTTTGTGTGTCATCAAAGGTTCCCTATTTATGGGGATAAGGGTATTGACTTGGAGGTTTTCTCTACTATCCAAACTGGATTGTTGTAATTTGTGTTAATAGATGTCTTCATGGTACTAGGGTTAGGGAAGGGAAACTGAACCTGTCCCCCGTAGGGGACCGGAGGTGCATGGGCCTTCCCCTAGGACCCTCCGCCACCCTGGAACCCCCAGTTGTTTTGACGGGGGCGCTGGCCACGTCTGCCATAACGGACAGTGGTCCAGCCCCCTCCGTCACCTCTAGAACCCATGTTAGGTTCCTTACAAAGTAATATATTTATGTATGTTTAGCTTTGTTATCTTAATGAAATATTAAATATTTATAAGTTTTTTATATGAAATGTCAATAATGTTTATGAAATAAAATATACCAAAATTGAAATGAAAGTGTCCCTATTTGGGTTAAATAACAAAAAGTGTCCCTCAAATGGGTTTGATGAACTAAAAATGTCCCTAAAAACGGGTTAAATCTCAATAAAATAAAGAACGTGTCCAAAAGCAACGTTTCGGTCCCTTAAGGACCTTCTTCAGGCAGAAACACTCAAAAAAAACGCTGTGCTGAAGTGGCTGTCTCTAAGAGATGTTGTCCCTTGAAGAATCCAGGCAGAAGTGAGCTCTGGCTGCCTGCCCCTTCCCTTTATAGGCTCCGCCTAATAGGCTCCGCCCCCTGTAAAACAAAAGCCTGAAATGTAATTCTCATCCAAACCATATCCCTTTTTTTTTTTACTAAAAAACACCCAATGAATTAAAATCCTTGTATTTAAACACCCAATTAATGTACCCTAATAAATAAAACAACCATATTTAAGATTTTAATAAAATTTAGATAAACTATTTATTCTTTTTAAATCTTTTTAAATGTTTTAATCTTGTTTTTTTTTATCTTGTAACCCTTCAGTTGCCCAATAATGATTTTAACCATTTTAAATCCCAAATATATCCTATAAAATGAACTAGTTTTGTCATTTTTAACTATTATTTATTAGGGTTAGGGGTTTAAAACTATCACGGTGAGGGGGGTTAGGGAAGGGGAACTGAACCCGTCCTCCGTAGGGGACAGGGGGCGCACGGGCCTTCCCCCAGGACCCTCCGCCATCCTGGAACCCCCAGTTACTTTGACGGGGGCGCTGGCCACGTCTACCATAGCGGACAGTGGTCCAGCCCCCTCCGTCATCCCAAGACCCCATGTTGGGTTCTTTTAGAATGTTTTTTTGTATTGTGGGTTAGGAGTGGGGGTTAGGGAAGGGGAACTGAACCCGTCCCCCGTAGGGGACCGGAGGTGCACGGTCCTTCCCCCAGGACCCTCCGCCACCCTGGAACCCCCAGTTGTTTTGACGGGGGCGCTGGCCACGTCTGCCGTAGCGGACAGTGGTCCAGCCCCCTCCGTCATTCCTAGAACCCATGTTGGGTTCTCTTATTTGCTATTTATTTTTAGCTTTGTTATTCTAATGTGATAGATTTAGATATTTTTAGGTTTTTAATAAAATGTAATAATGTTTATAAAATGAAATTTGTAAAAAATAAACTGAAAGTGTCCCTATTTGGGGTAACAAAACTGAAAGTGTCCCAAAAATGGGCTGAATGAAATAAAATTGTCCCTAAAACGGGCTTTACAAAATCAAATTGTCCCTAAAACTGGGCTTTCTTAAATAAAACAAAAATAATGTGTCCAATCGCGACGTTTCGGTCCTGTGTGGACCTTCTTCAGGCAGGACACTGTAAAAAAGAAAAGGCTCCCTAATCTGGGCTCTGTAAGAAAATGCTATCCCTTTGAATGTCTGAGCTAAAGTGAGCTCTCTGGCTGCCTGTCCCCTCTTTATATAGGCTCCGCCTAATAGGCTCCGCCCCCTCAAAATAAATGAATGGTATGTATGTCTCACCTAAATCCTATCCTCCCTTTAGTTTAAAAAAAGCCCCAAATAAATAAATTTCTTTGTATTTAAAAGCCCAATTTATCCCAAAGGTTGCCCAATCATGAATTTAACCCTTTTTAATCTCAAATATCTCCAATAATATGAACTTCTCTTATCATTTTTAACTGTTATTTATTACTTATTGTCATAATTTTTTAAAAAATTAAAAATAAAATAAATTAGGTTTATACATGGTTAGGAGTTAGGGGACTGAATAGGAACCACGGCTGTGGTTAGGGTTAGGAAAAAAGAAATGTTGGACTCCACTATCCGGTAGGATGGTGGAGTCAGTGCACTCTCCATCCAGCCCGTCCAGGTATGGGACAATGCCCTCCCCCCCACACCAGTGAGAGACATCCAGATGAAAACAAAATTATAAAATAAAATGTGTTTATTTTATTATTTAAATACATGTGTAAAAAGGGTTAGGAGTTAGGGGACTGAATAGGAACCACGGCTGTGGTTCCTGAAGTGCACGGTCCATCACTATGGATGGCCCCTCGCCCATCCCCATCTTCTATGTTTAGGTTTATGTTAGAGCGGTGTATTTATTTAATAACGTATTTGTTTTATAGTTAGAAATTATTTATCTTAAAATTAAAATTTATATCAAGTATTATTTTGCTTCTTTTTCTATTTTTGTTGTTTTTTATTTTTCCATTTTTTTAGGTTGTTTTTGTGTTTTGTTGTTTGGCTTCTGTGTATTGTTGTTTATATATGTGTTGTTTTTAACCTCTGTTTTCTTTTTCTCTTTTTCAGGTGGCTGTCGCGACGTTTCGTCTGGATTGGGACTTCTTCAGGCTTAGCCGACCTTCAGGTAAGTATATGGGTAAGTATGGTAGGGAGATGTTGCTCCCTCCAAGGTTTGTGCCAAACTGAATGTGTCTTGTGCTTGTCTCCCTTTTATACTCTCCCCTGTGTGTCAACTATGTCATATATGAATTAACTTGTTTTTAGCTTGTGTTTTTAACTAATTGTGTTTTTTAGCTTATATTTCTTATGACTTTAGTGTCTTTTAATTATTTGTGTTACTTTTATGAACTTATTTGTCTTAAATGTACTTTTTTAGCATAATTTATGAACTTGTTTGTCTTTAAATGTACTTTTTAACCCTGTAAATAAACTATTTTCCCTATGAATTGTCTTTGTGTTTTTACTAATTAATGAATTTATTTAACCTTACTATCCTTCTTCCCTTTCCTTCTTCCTTTCCTTCCCTATGCTCATCCTCCATCCTTTACCTCTAACCGGTGACTGTTATTTTTAACCTTGCGTACCTCGTATATACTTTGGCCTATACTGGGGGGGATCACTGCCAGCGGCACTATACGGAAATATTTGTGATGACCTACTTGGCTCATCATGGGGACCTCTAGGGTCAATTTACGGGTCAGGGCTAGGGTTTGGGGACAAGTAGAGGGTTGGGATTAAATTAGGAATAGAATTCAGGGGTTAGGGTTTTGCCACAAGGGGGCTAGATGCGTCAATTAAGGGAATGGTTAGGGTTAGGATATCCAATATGGGGTAGGGGGGTAGAGTAAAAAATAAGGGGGCTGTAGCTTAACTTAGCTTAGTATGGGGGGAGGGAAAGTGACCACACCACAGGAGGGTTAGGGTTAGGAGTGGGGGTAAGAAATCCCCTCTCCAGCCGGAGAGAGGATGGTGCACTGTCCTTCACTTCCAGGGTATTCCTTTCCATGCTGACCCCCTGAGGTACCACCACCCTAAGGTGGTGGGTGTTCAAAAAATTAGGCTATGAGCCTTAGTGTAGTCGGGCCTTGCGCGATATTTCGGCCTGTTTTGGCCTTCCTCAGGCGCACCGACTAAAATAATGATGGGGAGGGCCTCTCTTGGCTTCTCTCCCAGTTCTTCCCTTTGTTTTTAGCTTTTCTTTTTGTATTATTTTACTTTCTTACTGTTTTTAGTTTTAATTTTGTGTATTATTTTACTTTCTTGCTCTCCCCTTCCTTTCTCCTTTCAACCTCTTCCCTGTCTTTCCTTCTCCCCATCTGCCTCTCTACCCTCTACCTGCCCTCTATTTATAGTGTCTGTCTTGTGTGTCAACTCTGTTTCTTTCTGTTCGTCACTGTTTCTTTGTGTTCGTCCTTTCACTTATTTGTGCTTTATTTGTTTCTTCTTTGTTGACTTTCTTTATTTTAGTCCCCTTTTCTGTTATTTATTCTTTGTTTGTGTCTATTTTGACTTTTATTTACTTATTTGTCCTTTTAAGTGTCTTATTTGACTTTCTTTTATTTATGTAGGGCTAGGGATGGTTAGGTTTAGGCAAGGGGAGGGATGGTTAGGGTAAGGGTTAGGATATTGGGGAGGGGGGTATTAACTTGGGATAAATTGGAGGGGGTCAGCATGGTCAGGAATCCCGGAAGGAGGCACTGGCTGGTTAGGAGTGGGGGTAAGAAATCCCCTCTCCAGCCGGAGAGAGGATGGTGCACTGTCCTTCACTTCCAGGGTATTCCTTTCCATGCTGACCCCCTGAGGTACCACCACCCTAAGGTGGTGGGTGTTCAAAAAATTAGGCTATGAGCCTTAGTGTAGTCGGGCCTTGCGCGATATTTCGGCCTGTTTTGGCCTTCCTCAGGCGCACCGACTAAAATAATGATGGGGAGGGCCTCTCTTGGCTTCTCTCCCAGTTCTTCCCTTTGTTTTTAGCTTTTCTTTTTGTATTATTTTACTTTCTTACTGTTTTTAGTTTTAATTTTGTGTATTATTTTACTTTCTTGCTCTCCCCTTCCTTTCTCCTTTCAACCTCTTCCCTGTCTTTCCTTCTCCCCATCTGCCTCTCTACCCTCTACCTGCCCTCTATTTATAGTGTCTGTCTTGTGTGTCAACTCTGTTTCTTTCTGTTCGTCACTGTTTCTTTGTGTTCGTCCTTTCACTTATTTGTGCTTTATTTGTTTCTTCTTTGTTGACTTTCTTTATTTTAGTCCCCTTTTCTGTTATTTATTCTTTGTTTGTGTCTATTTTGACTTTTATTTACTTATTTGTCCTTTTAAGTGTCTTATTTGACTTTCTTTTATTTATGTAGGGCTAGGGATGGTTAGGTTTAGGCAAGGGGAGGGATGGTTAGGGTAAGGGTTAGGATATTGGGGAGGGGGGTATTAACTTGGGATAAATTGGAGGGGGTCAGCATGGTCAGGAATCCCGGAAGGAGGCACTGGCTGGTTAGGAGTGGGGGTAAGAAATCCCCTCTCCAGCCGGAGAGAGGATGGTGCACTGTCCTTCACTTCCAGGGTATTCCTTTCCATGCTGACCCCCTGAGGTACCACCACCCTAAGGTGGTGGGTGTTCAAAAAATTAGGCTATGAGCCTTAGTGTAGTCGGGCCTTGCGCGATATTTCGGCCTGTTTTGGCCTTCCTCAGGCGCACCGACTAAAATAATGATGGGGAGGGCCTCTCTTGGCTTCTCTCCCAGTTCTTCCCTTTGTTTTTAGCTTTTCTTTTTGTATTATTTTACTTTCTTACTGTTTTTAGTTTTAATTTTGTGTATTATTTTACTTTCTTGCTCTCCCCTTCCTTTCTCCTTTCAACCTCTTCCCTGTCTTTCCTTCTCCCCATCTGCCTCTCTACCCTCTACCTGCCCTCTATTTATAGTGTCTGTCTTGTGTGTCAACTCTGTTTCTTTCTGTTCGTCACTGTTTCTTTGTGTTCGTCCTTTCACTTATTTGTGCTTTATTTGTTTCTTCTTTGTTGACTTTCTTTATTTTAGTCCCCTTTTCTGTTATTTATTCTTTGTTTGTGTCTATTTTGACTTTTATTTACTTATTTGTCCTTTTAAGTGTCTTATTTGACTTTCTTTTATTTATGTAGGGCTAGGGATGGTTAGGTTTAGGCAAGGGGAGGGATGGTTAGGGTAAGGGTTAGGATATTGGGGAGGGGGGTATTAACTTGGGATAAATTGGAGGGGGTCAGCATGGTCAGGAATCCCGGAAGGAGGCACTGGCTGGTTAGGAGTGGGGGTAAGAAATCCCCTCTCCAGCCGGAGAGAGGATGGTGCACTGTCCTTCACTTCCAGGGTATTCCTTTCCATGCTGACCCCCTGAGGTACCACCACCCTAAGGTGGTGGGTGTTCAAAAAATTAGGCTATGAGCCTTAGTGTAGTCGGGCCTTGCGCGATATTTCGGCCTGTTTTGGCCTTCCTCAGGCGCACCGACTAAAATAATGATGGGGAGGGCCTCTCTTGGCTTCTCTCCCAGTTCTTCCCTTTGTTTTTAGCTTTTCTTTTTGTATTATTTTACTTTCTTACTGTTTTTAGTTTTAATTTTGTGTATTATTTTACTTTCTTGCTCTCCCCTTCCTTTCTCCTTTCAACCTCTTCCCTGTCTTTCCTTCTCCCCATCTGCCTCTCTACCCTCTACCTGCCCTCTATTTATAGTGTCTGTCTTGTGTGTCAACTCTGTTTCTTTCTGTTCGTCACTGTTTCTTTGTGTTCGTCCTTTCACTTATTTGTGCTTTATTTGTTTCTTCTTTGTTGACTTTCTTTATTTTAGTCCCCTTTTCTGTTATTTATTCTTTGTTTGTGTCTATTTTGACTTTTATTTACTTATTTGTCCTTTTAAGTGTCTTATTTGACTTTCTTTTATTTATGTAGGGCTAGGGATGGTTAGGTTTAGGCAAGGGGAGGGATGGTTAGGGTAAGGGTTAGGATATTGGGGAGGGGGGTATTAACTTGGGATAAATTGGAGGGGGTCAGCATGGTCAGGAATCCCGGAAGGAGGCACTGGCTGGTTAGGAGTGGGGGTAAGAAATCCCCTCTCCAGCCGGAGAGAGGATGGTGCACTGTCCTTCACTTCCAGGGTATTCCTTTCCATGCTGACCCCCTGAGGTACCACCACCCTAAGGTGGTGGGTGTTCAAAAAATTAGGCTATGAGCCTTAGTGTAGTCGGGCCTTGCGCGATATTTCGGCCTGTTTTGGCCTTCCTCAGGCGCACCGACTAAAATAATGATGGGGAGGGCCTCTCTTGGCTTCTCTCCCAGTTCTTCCCTTTGTTTTTAGCTTTTCTTTTTGTATTATTTTACTTTCTTACTGTTTTTAGTTTTAATTTTGTGTATTATTTTACTTTCTTGCTCTCCCCTTCCTTTCTCCTTTCAACCTCTTCCCTGTCTTTCCTTCTCCCCATCTGCCTCTCTACCCTCTACCTGCCCTCTATTTATAGTGTCTGTCTTGTGTGTCAACTCTGTTTCTTTCTGTTCGTCACTGTTTCTTTGTGTTCGTCCTTTCACTTATTTGTGCTTTATTTGTTTCTTCTTTGTTGACTTTCTTTATTTTAGTCCCCTTTTCTGTTATTTATTCTTTGTTTGTGTCTATTTTGACTTTTATTTACTTATTTGTCCTTTTAAGTGTCTTATTTGACTTTCTTTTATTTATGTAGGGCTAGGGATGGTTAGGTTTAGGCAAGGGGAGGGATGGTTAGGGTAAGGGTTAGGATATTGGGGAGGGGGGTATTAACTTGGGATAAATTGGAGGGGGTCAGCATGGTCAGGAATCCCGGAAGGAGGCACTGGCTGGTTAGGAGTGGGGGTAAGAAATCCCCTCTCCAGCCGGAGAGAGGATGGTGCACTGTCCTTCACTTCCAGGGTATTCCTTTCCATGCTGACCCCCTGAGGTACCACCACCCTAAGGTGGTGGGTGTTCAAAAAATTAGGCTATGAGCCTTAGTGTAGTCGGGCCTTGCGCGATATTTCGGCCTGTTTTGGCCTTCCTCAGGCGCACCGACTAAAATAATGATGGGGAGGGCCTCTCTTGGCTTCTCTCCCAGTTCTTCCCTTTGTTTTTAGCTTTTCTTTTTGTATTATTTTACTTTCTTACTGTTTTTAGTTTTAATTTTGTGTATTATTTTACTTTCTTGCTCTCCCCTTCCTTTCTCCTTTCAACCTCTTCCCTGTCTTTCCTTCTCCCCATCTGCCTCTCTACCCTCTACCTGCCCTCTATTTATAGTGTCTGTCTTGTGTGTCAACTCTGTTTCTTTCTGTTCGTCACTGTTTCTTTGTGTTCGTCCTTTCACTTATTTGTGCTTTATTTGTTTCTTCTTTGTTGACTTTCTTTATTTTAGTCCCCTTTTCTGTTATTTATTCTTTGTTTGTGTCTATTTTGACTTTTATTTACTTATTTGTCCTTTTAAGTGTCTTATTTGACTTTCTTTTATTTATGTAGGGCTAGGGATGGTTAGGTTTAGGCAAGGGGAGGGATGGTTAGGGTAAGGGTTAGGATATTGGGGAGGGGGGTATTAACTTGGGATAAATTGGAGGGGGTCAGCATGGTCAGGAATCCCGGAAGGAGGCACTGGCTGGTTAGGAGTGGGGGTAAGAAATCCCCTCTCCAGCCGGAGAGAGGATGGTGCACTGTCCTTCACTTCCAGGGTATTCCTTTCCATGCTGACCCCCTGAGGTACCACCACCCTAAGGTGGTGGGTGTTCAAAAAATTAGGCTATGAGCCTTAGTGTAGTCGGGCCTTGCGCGATATTTCGGCCTGTTTTGGCCTTCCTCAGGCGCACCGACTAAAATAATGATGGGGAGGGCCTCTCTTGGCTTCTCTCCCAGTTCTTCCCTTTGTTTTTAGCTTTTCTTTTTGTATTATTTTACTTTCTTACTGTTTTTAGTTTTAATTTTGTGTATTATTTTACTTTCTTGCTCTCCCCTTCCTTTCTCCTTTCAACCTCTTCCCTGTCTTTCCTTCTCCCCATCTGCCTCTCTACCCTCTACCTGCCCTCTATTTATAGTGTCTGTCTTGTGTGTCAACTCTGTTTCTTTCTGTTCGTCACTGTTTCTTTGTGTTCGTCCTTTCACTTATTTGTGCTTTATTTGTTTCTTCTTTGTTGACTTTCTTTATTTTAGTCCCCTTT
Source organism: Epinephelus awoara (assembly GCA_035609425.1). Taxonomy (NCBI): domain Eukaryota; kingdom Metazoa; phylum Chordata; class Actinopteri; order Perciformes; family Serranidae; genus Epinephelus; species Epinephelus awoara. Next base: position 44,441,158 of record CM069299.1, read on the forward strand.
TCTGTTATTTATTCTTTGTTTGTGTCTATTTTGACTTTTATTTACTTATTTGTCCTTTTAAGTGTCTTATTTGACTTTCTTTTATTTATGTAGGGCTAGGGATGGTTAGGTTTAGGCAAGGGGAGGGATGGTTAGGGTAAGGGTTAGGATATTGGGGAGGGGGGTATTAACTTGGGATAAATTGGAGGGGGTCAGCATGGTCAGGAATCCCGGAAGGAGGCACTGGCTGGTTAGGAGTGGGGGTAAGAAATCCCCTCTCCAGCCGGAGAGAGGATGGTGCACTGTCCTTCACTTCCAGGGTATTCCTTTCCATGCTGACCCCCTGAGGTACCACCACCCTAAGGTGGTGGGTGTTCAAAAAATTAGGCTATGAGCCTTAGTGTAGTCGGGCCTTGCGCGATATTTCGGCCTGTTTTGGCCTTCCTCAGGCGCACCGACTAAAATAATGATGGGGAGGGCCTCTCTTGGCTTCTCTCCCAGTTCTTCCCTTTGTTTTTAGCTTTTCTTTTTGTATTATTTTACTTTCTTACTGTTTTTAGTTTTAATTTTGTGTATTATTTTACTTTCTTGCTCTCCCCTTCCTTTCTCCTTTCAACCTCTTCCCTGTCTTTCCTTCTCCCCATCTGCCTCTCTACCCTCTACCTGCCCTCTATTTATAGTGTCTGTCTTGTGTGTCAACTCTGTTTCTTTCTGTTCGTCACTGTTTCTTTGTGTTCGTCCTTTCACTTATTTGTGCTTTATTTGTTTCTTCTTTGTTGACTTTCTTTATTTTAGTCCCCTTTTCTGTTATTTATTCTTTGTTTGTGTCTATTTTGACTTTTATTTACTTATTTGTCCTTTTAAGTGTCTTATTTGACTTTCTTTTATTTATGTAGGGCTAGGGATGGTTAGGTTTAGGCAAGGGGAGGGATGGTTAGGGTAAGGGTTAGGATATTGGGGAGGGGGGTATTAACTTGGGATAAATTGGAGGGGGTCAGCATGGTCAGGAATCCCGGAAGGAGGCACTGGCTGGTTAGGAGTGGGGGTAAGAAATCCCCTCTCCAGCCGGAGAGAGGATGGTGCACTGTCCTTCACTTCCAGGGTATTCCTTTCCATGCTGACCCCCTGAGGTACCACCACCCTAAGGTGGTGGGTGTTCAAAAAATTAGGCTATGAGCCTTAGTGTAGTCGGGCCTTGCGCGATATTTCGGCCTGTTTTGGCCTTCCTCAGGCGCACCGACTAAAATAATGATGGGGAGGGCCTCTCTTGGCTTCTCTCCCAGTTCTTCCCTTTGTTTTTAGCTTTTCTTTTTGTATTATTTTACTTTCTTACTGTTTTTAGTTTTAATTTTGTGTATTATTTTACTTTCTTGCTCTCCCCTTCCTTTCTCCTTTCAACCTCTTCCCTGTCTTTCCTTCTCCCCATCTGCCTCTCTACCCTCTACCTGCCCTCTATTTATAGTGTCTGTCTTGTGTGTCAACTCTGTTTCTTTCTGTTCGTCACTGTTTCTTTGTGTTCGTCCTTTCACTTATTTGTGCTTTATTTGTTTCTTCTTTGTTGACTTTCTTTATTTTAGTCCCCTTTTCTGTTATTTATTCTTTGTTTGTGTCTATTTTGACTTTTATTTACTTATTTGTCCTTTTAAGTGTCTTATTTGACTTTCTTTTATTTATGTAGGGCTAGGGATGGTTAGGTTTAGGCAAGGGGAGGGATGGTTAGGGTAAGGGTTAGGATATTGGGGAGGGGGGTATTAACTTGGGATAAATTGGAGGGGGTCAGCATGGTCAGGAATCCCGGAAGGAGGCACTGGCTGGTTAGGAGTGGGGGTAAGAAATCCCCTCTCCAGCCGGAGAGAGGATGGTGCACTGTCCTTCACTTCCAGGGTATTCCTTTCCATGCTGACCCCCTGAGGTACCACCACCCTAAGGTGGTGGGTGTTCAAAAAATTAGGCTATGAGCCTTAGTGTAGTCGGGCCTTGCGCGATATTTCGGCCTGTTTTGGCCTTCCTCAGGCGCACCGACTAAAATAATGATGGGGAGGGCCTCTCTTGGCTTCTCTCCCAGTTCTTCCCTTTGTTTTTAGCTTTTCTTTTTGTATTATTTTACTTTCTTACTGTTTTTAGTTTTAATTTTGTGTATTATTTTACTTTCTTGCTCTCCCCTTCCTTTCTCCTTTCAACCTCTTCCCTGTCTTTCCTTCTCCCCATCTGCCTCTCTACCCTCTACCTGCCCTCTATTTATAGTGTCTGTCTTGTGTGTCAACTCTGTTTCTTTCTGTTCGTCACTGTTTCTTTGTGTTCGTCCTTTCACTTATTTGTGCTTTATTTGTTTCTTCTTTGTTGACTTTCTTTATTTTAGTCCCCTTTTCTGTTATTTATTCTTTGTTTGTGTCTATTTTGACTTTTATTTACTTATTTGTCCTTTTAAGTGTCTTATTTGACTTTCTTTTATTTATGTAGGGCTAGGGATGGTTAGGTTTAGGCAAGGGGAGGGATGGTTAGGGTAAGGGTTAGGATATTGGGGAGGGGGGTATTAACTTGGGATAAATTGGAGGGGGTCAGCATGGTCAGGAATCCCGGAAGGAGGCACTGGCTGGTTAGGAGTGGGGGTAAGAAATCCCCTCTCCAGCCGGAGAGAGGATGGTGCACTGTCCTTCACTTCCAGGGTATTCCTTTCCATGCTGACCCCCTGAGGTACCACCACCCTAAGGTGGTGGGTGTTCAAAAAATTAGGCTATGAGCCTTAGTGTAGTCGGGCCTTGCGCGATATTTCGGCCTGTTTTGGCCTTCCTCAGGCGCACCGACTAAAATAATGATGGGGAGGGCCTCTCTTGGCTTCTCTCCCAGTTCTTCCCTTTGTTTTTAGCTTTTCTTTTTGTATTATTTTACTTTCTTACTGTTTTTAGTTTTAATTTTGTGTATTATTTTACTTTCTTGCTCTCCCCTTCCTTTCTCCTTTCAACCTCTTCCCTGTCTTTCCTTCTCCCCATCTGCCTCTCTACCCTCTACCTGCCCTCTATTTATAGTGTCTGTCTTGTGTGTCAACTCTGTTTCTTTCTGTTCGTCACTGTTTCTTTGTGTTCGTCCTTTCACTTATTTGTGCTTTATTTGTTTCTTCTTTGTTGACTTTCTTTATTTTAGTCCCCTTTTCTGTTATTTATTCTTTGTTTGTGTCTATTTTGACTTTTATTTACTTATTTGTCCTTTTAAGTGTCTTATTTGACTTTCTTTTATTTATGTAGGGCTAGGGATGGTTAGGTTTAGGCAAGGGGAGGGATGGTTAGGGTAAGGGTTAGGATATTGGGGAGGGGGGTATTAACTTGGGATAAATTGGAGGGGGTCAGCATGGTCAGGAATCCCGGAAGGAGGCACTGGCTGGTTAGGAGTGGGGGTAAGAAATCCCCTCTCCAGCCGGAGAGAGGATGGTGCACTGTCCTTCACTTCCAGGGTATTCCTTTCCATGCTGACCCCCTGAGGTACCACCACCCTAAGGTGGTGGGTGTTCAAAAAATTAGGCTATGAGCCTTAGTGTAGTCGGGCCTTGCGCGATATTTCGGCCTGTTTTGGCCTTCCTCAGGCGCACCGACTAAAATAATGATGGGGAGGGCCTCTCTTGGCTTCTCTCCCAGTTCTTCCCTTTGTTTTTAGCTTTTCTTTTTGTATTATTTTACTTTCTTACTGTTTTTAGTTTTAATTTTGTGTATTATTTTACTTTCTTGCTCTCCCCTTCCTTTCTCCTTTCAACCTCTTCCCTGTCTTTCCTTCTCCCCATCTGCCTCTCTACCCTCTACCTGCCCTCTATTTATAGTGTCTGTCTTGTGTGTCAACTCTGTTTCTTTCTGTTCGTCACTGTTTCTTTGTGTTCGTCCTTTCACTTATTTGTGCTTTATTTGTTTCTTCTTTGTTGACTTTCTTTATTTTAGTCCCCTTTTCTGTTATTTATTCTTTGTTTGTGTCTATTTTGACTTTTATTTACTTATTTGTCCTTTTAAGTGTCTTATTTGACTTTCTTTTATTTATGTAGGGCTAGGGATGGTTAGGTTTAGGCAAGGGGAGGGATGGTTAGGGTAAGGGTTAGGATATTGGGGAGGGGGGTATTAACTTGGGATAAATTGGAGGGGGTCAGCATGGTCAGGAATCCCGGAAGGAGGCACTGGCTGGTTAGGAGTGGGGGTAAGAAATCCCCTCTCCAGCCGGAGAGAGGATGGTGCACTGTCCTTCACTTCCAGGGTATTCCTTTCCATGCTGACCCCCTGAGGTACCACCACCCTAAGGTGGTGGGTGTTCAAAAAATTAGGCTATGAGCCTTAGTGTAGTCGGGCCTTGCGCGATATTTCGGCCTGTTTTGGCCTTCCTCAGGCGCACCGACTAAAATAATGATGGGGAGGGCCTCTCTTGGCTTCTCTCCCAGTTCTTCCCTTTGTTTTTAGCTTTTCTTTTTGTATTATTTTACTTTCTTACTGTTTTTAGTTTTAATTTTGTGTATTATTTTACTTTCTTGCTCTCCCCTTCCTTTCTCCTTTCAACCTCTTCCCTGTCTTTCCTTCTCCCCATCTGCCTCTCTACCCTCTACCTGCCCTCTATTTATAGTGTCTGTCTTGTGTGTCAACTCTGTTTCTTTCTGTTCGTCACTGTTTCTTTGTGTTCGTCCTTTCACTTATTTGTGCTTTATTTGTTTCTTCTTTGTTGACTTTCTTTATTTTAGTCCCCTTTTCTGTTATTTATTCTTTGTTTGTGTCTATTTTGACTTTTATTTACTTATTTGTCCTTTTAAGTGTCTTATTTGACTTTCTTTTATTTATGTAGGGCTAGGGATGGTTAGGTTTAGGCAAGGGGAGGGATGGTTAGGGTAAGGGTTAGGATATTGGGGAGGGGGGTATTAACTTGGGATAAATTGGAGGGGGTCAGCATGGTCAGGAATCCCGGAAGGAGGCACTGGCTGGTTAGGAGTGGGGGTAAGAAATCCCCTCTCCAGCCGGAGAGAGGATGGTGCACTGTCCTTCACTTCCAGGGTATTCCTTTCCATGCTGACCCCCTGAGGTACCACCACCCTAAGGTGGTGGGTGTTCAAAAAATTAGGCTATGAGCCTTAGTGTAGTCGGGCCTTGCGCGATATTTCGGCCTGTTTTGGCCTTCCTCAGGCGCACCGACTAAAATAATGATGGGGAGGGCCTCTCTTGGCTTCTCTCCCAGTTCTTCCCTTTGTTTTTAGCTTTTCTTTTTGTATTATTTTACTTTCTTACTGTTTTTAGTTTTAATTTTGTGTATTATTTTACTTTCTTGCTCTCCCCTTCCTTTCTCCTTTCAACCTCTTCCCTGTCTTTCCTTCTCCCCATCTGCCTCTCTACCCTCTACCTGCCCTCTATTTATAGTGTCTGTCTTGTGTGTCAACTCTGTTTCTTTCTGTTCGTCACTGTTTCTTTGTGTTCGTCCTTTCACTTATTTGTGCTTTATTTGTTTCTTCTTTGTTGACTTTCTTTATTTTAGTCCCCTTTTCTGTTATTTATTCTTTGTTTGTGTCTATTTTGACTTTTATTTACTTATTTGTCCTTTTAAGTGTCTTATTTGACTTTCTTTTATTTATGTAGGGCTAGGGATGGTTAGGTTTAGGCAAGGGGAGGGATGGTTAGGGTAAGGGTTAGGATATTGGGGAGGGGGGTATTAACTTGGGATAAATTGGAGGGGGTCAGCATGGTCAGGAATCCCGGAAGGAGGCACTGGCTGGTTAGGAGTGGGGGTAAGAAATCCCCTCTCCAGCCGGAGAGAGGATGGTGCACTGTCCTTCACTTCCAGGGTATTCCTTTCCATGCTGACCCCCTGAGGTACCACCACCCTAAGGTGGTGGGTGTTCAAAAAATTAGGCTATGAGCCTTAGTGTAGTCGGGCCTTGCGCGATATTTCGGCCTGTTTTGGCCTTCCTCAGGCGCACCGACTAAAATAATGATGGGGAGGGCCTCTCTTGGCTTCTCTCCCAGTTCTTCCCTTTGTTTTTAGCTTTTCTTTTTGTATTATTTTACTTTCTTACTGTTTTTAGTTTTAATTTTGTGTATTATTTTACTTTCTTGCTCTCCCCTTCCTTTCTCCTTTCAACCTCTTCCCTGTCTTTCCTTCTCCCCATCTGCCTCTCTACCCTCTACCTGCCCTCTATTTATAGTGTCTGTCTTGTGTGTCAACTCTGTTTCTTTCTGTTCGTCACTGTTTCTTTGTGTTCATCCTTTCACTTATTTGTGCTTTATTTGTTTCTTCTTTGTTGACTTTCTTTATTTTAGTCCCCTTTTCTGTTATTTATTCTTTGTTTGTGTCTATTTTGACTTTTATTTACTTATTTGTCCTTTTAAGTGTCTTATTTGACTTTCTTTTATTTATGTAGGGCTAGGGATGGTTAGGTTTAGGCAAGGGGAGGGATGGTTAGGGTAAGGGTTAGGATATTGGGGAGGGGGGTATTAACTTGGGATAAATTGGAGGGGGTCAGCATGGTCAGGAATCCCGGAAGGAGGCACTGGCTGGTTAGGAGTGGGGGTAAGAAATCCCCTCTCCAGCCGGAGAGAGGATGGTGCACTGTCCTTCACTTCCAGGGTATTCCTTTCCATGCTGACCCCCTGAGGTACCACCACCCTAAGGTGGTGGGTGTTCAAAAAATTAGGCTATGAGCCTTAGTGTAGTCGGGCCTTGCGCGATATTTCGGCCTGTTTTGGCCTTCCTCAGGCGCACCGACTAAAATAATGATGGGGAGGGCCTCTCTTGGCTTCTCTCCCAGTTCTTCCCTTTGTTTTTAGCTTTTCTTTTTGTATTATTTTACTTTCTTACTGTTTTTAGTTTTAATTTTGTGTATTATTTTACTTTCTTGCTCTCCCCTTCCTTTCTCCTTTCAACCTCTTCCCTGTCTTTCCTTCTCCCCATCTGCCTCTCTACCCTCTACCTGCCCTCTATTTATAGTGTCTGTCTTGTGTGTCAACTCTGTTTCTTTCTGTTCGTCACTGTTTCTTTGTGTTCGTCCTTTCACTTATTTGTGCTTTATTTGTTTCTTCTTTGTTGACTTTCTTTATTTTAGTCCCCTTTTCTGTTATTTATTCTTTGTTTGTGTCTATTTTGACTTTTATTTACTTATTTGTCCTTTTAAGTGTCTTATTTGACTTTCTTTTATTTATGTAGGGCTAGGGATGGTTAGGTTTAGGCAAGGGGAGGGATGGTTAGGGTAAGGGTTAGGATATTGGGGAGGGGGGTATTAACTTGGGATAAATTGGAGGGGGTCAGCATGGTCAGGAATCCCGGAAGGAGGCACTGGCTGGTTAGGAGTGGGGGTAAGAAATCCCCTCTCCAGCCGGAGAGAGGATGGTGCACTGTCCTTCACTTCCAGGGTATTCCTTTCCATGCTGACCCCCTGAGGTACCACCACCCTAAGGTGGTGGGTGTTCAAAAAATTAGGCTATGAGCCTTAGTGTAGTCGGGCCTTGCGCGATATTTCGGCCTGTTTTGGCCTTCCTCAGGCGCACCGACTAAAATAATGATGGGGAGGGCCTCTCTTGGCTTCTCTCCCAGTTCTTCCCTTTGTTTTTAGCTTTTCTTTTTGTATTATTTTACTTTCTTACTGTTTTTAGTTTTAATTTTGTGTATTATTTTACTTTCTTGCTCTCCCCTTCCTTTCTCCTTTCAACCTCTTCCCTGTCTTTCCTTCTCCCCATCTGCCTCTCTACCCTCTACCTGCCCTCTATTTATAGTGTCTGTCTTGTGTGTCAACTCTGTTTCTTTCTGTTCGTCACTGTTTCTTTGTGTTCGTCCTTTCACTTATTTGTGCTTTATTTGTTTCTTCTTTGTTGACTTTCTTTATTTTAGTCCCCTTTTCTGTTATTTATTCTTTGTTTGTGTCTATTTTGACTTTTATTTACTTATTTGTCCTTTTAAGTGTCTTATTTGACTTTCTTTTATTTATGTAGGGCTAGGGATGGTTAGGTTTAGGCAAGGGGAGGGATGGTTAGGGTAAGGGTTAGGATATTGGGGAGGGGGGTATTAACTTGGGATAAATTGGAGGGGGTCAGCATGGTCAGGAATCCCGGAAGGAGGCACTGGCTGGTTAGGAGTGGGGGTAAGAAATCCCCTCTCCAGCCGGAGAGAGGATGGTGCACTGTCCTTCACTTCCAGGGTATTCCTTTCCATGCTGACCCCCTGAGGTACCACCACCCTAAGGTGGTGGGTGTTCAAAAAATTAGGCTATGAGCCTTAGTGTAGTCGGGCCTTGCGCGATATTTCGGCCTGTTTTGGCCTTCCTCAGGCGCACCGACTAAAATAATGATGGGGAGGGCCTCTCTTGGCTTCTCTCCCAGTTCTTCCCTTTGTTTTTAGCTTTTCTTTTTGTATTATTTTACTTTCTTACTGTTTTTAGTTTTAATTTTGTGTATTATTTTACTTTCTTGCTCTCCCCTTCCTTTCTCCTTTCAACCTCTTCCCTGTCTTTCCTTCTCCCCATCTGCCTCTCTACCCTCTACCTGCCCTCTATTTATAGTGTCTGTCTTGTGTGTCAACTCTGTTTCTTTCTGTTCGTCACTGTTTCTTTGTGTTCGTCCTTTCACTTATTTGTGCTTTATTTGTTTCTTCTTTGTTGACTTTCTTTATTTTAGTCCCCTTTTCTGTTATTTATTCTTTGTTTGTGTCTATTTTGACTTTTATTTACTTATTTGTCCTTTTAAGTGTCTTATTTGACTTTCTTTTATTTATGTAGGGCTAGGGATGGTTAGGTTTAGGCAAGGGGAGGGATGGTTAGGGTAAGGGTTAGGATATTGGGGAGGGGGGTATTAACTTGGGATAAATTGGAGGGGGTCAGCATGGTCAGGAATCCCGGAAGGAGGCACTGGCTGGTTAGGAGTGGGGGTAAGAAATCCCCTCTCCAGCCGGAGAGAGGATGGTGCACTGTCCTTCACTTCCAGGGTATTCCTTTCCATGCTGACCCCCTGAGGTACCACCACCCTAAGGTGGTGGGTGTTCAAAAAATTAGGCTATGAGCCTTAGTGTAGTCGGGCCTTGCGCGATATTTCGGCCTGTTTTGGCCTTCCTCAGGCGCACCGACTAAAATAATGATGGGGAGGGCCTCTCTTGGCTTCTCTCCCAGTTCTTCCCTTTGTTTTTAGCTTTTCTTTTTGTATTATTTTACTTTCTTACTGTTTTTAGTTTTAATTTTGTGTATTATTTTACTTTCTTGCTCTCCCCTTCCTTTCTCCTTTCAACCTCTTCCCTGTCTTTCCTTCTCCCCATCTGCCTCTCTACCCTCTACCTGCCCTCTATTTATAGTGTCTGTCTTGTGTGTCAACTCTGTTTCTTTCTGTTCGTCACTGTTTCTTTGTGTTCATCCTTTCACTTATTTGTGCTTTATTTGTTTCTTCTTTGTTGACTTTCTTTATTTTAGTCCCCTTTTCTGTTATTTATTCTTTGTTTGTGTCTATTTTGACTTTTATTTACTTATTTGTCCTTTTAAGTGTCTTATTTGACTTTCTTTTATTTATGTAGGGCTAGGGATGGTTAGGTTTAGGCAAGGGGAGGGATGGTTAGGGTAAGGGTTAGGATATTGGGGAGGGGGGTATTAACTTGGGATAAATTGGAGGGGGTCAGCATGGTCAGGAATCCCGGAAGGAGGCACTGGCTGGTTAGGAGTGGGGGTAAGAAATCCCCTCTCCAGCCGGAGAGAGGATGGTGCACTGTCCTTCACTTCCAGGGTATTCCTTTCCATGCTGACCCCCTGAGGTACCACCACCCTAAGGTGGTGGGTGTTCAAAAAATTAGGCTATGAGCCTTAGTGTAGTCGGGCCTTGCGCGATATTTCGGCCTGTTTTGGCCTTCCTCAGGCGCACCGACTAAAATAATGATGGGGAGGGCCTCTCTTGGCTTCTCTCCCAGTTCTTCCCTTTGTTTTTAGCTTTTCTTTTTGTATTATTTTACTTTCTTACTGTTTTTAGTTTTAATTTTGTGTATTATTTTACTTTCTTGCTCTCCCCTTCCTTTCTCCTTTCAACCTCTTCCCTGTCTTTCCTTCTCCCCATCTGCCTCTCTACCCTCTACCTGCCCTCTATTTATAGTGTCTGTCTTGTGTGTCAACTCTGTTTCTTTCTGTTCGTCACTGTTTCTTTGTGTTCGTCCTTTCACTTATTTGTGCTTTATTTGTTTCTTCTTTGTTGACTTTCTTTATTTTAGTCCCCTTTTCTGTTATTTATTCTTTGTTTGTGTCTATTTTGACTTTTATTTACTTATTTGTCCTTTTAAGTGTCTTATTTGACTTTCTTTTATTTATGTAGGGCTAGGGATGGTTAGGTTTAGGCAAGGGGAGGGATGGTTAGGGTAAGGGTTAGGATATTGGGGAGGGGGGTATTAACTTGGGATAAATTGGAGGGGGTCAGCATGGTCAGGAATCCCGGAAGGAGGCACTGGCTGGTTAGGAGTGGGGGTAAGAAATCCCCTCTCCAGCCGGAGAGAGGATGGTGCACTGTCCTTCACTTCCAGGGTATTCCTTTCCATGCTGACCCCCTGAGGTACCACCACCCTAAGGTGGTGGGTGTTCAAAAAATTAGGCTATGAGCCTTAGTGTAGTCGGGCCTTGCGCGATATTTCGGCCTGTTTTGGCCTTCCTCAGGCGCACCGACTAAAATAATGATGGGGAGGGCCTCTCTTGGCTTCTCTCCCAGTTCTTCCCTTTGTTTTTAGCTTTTCTTTTTGTATTATTTTACTTTCTTACTGTTTTTAGTTTTAATTTTGTGTATTATTTTACTTTCTTGCTCTCCCCTTCCTTTCTCCTTTCAACCTCTTCCCTGTCTTTCCTTCTCCCCATCTGCCTCTCTACCCTCTACCTGCCCTCTATTTATAGTGTCTGTCTTGTGTGTCAACTCTGTTTCTTTCTGTTCGTCACTGTTTCTTTGTGTTCGTCCTTTCACTTATTTGTGCTTTATTTGTTTCTTCTTTGTTGACTTTCTTTATTTTAGTCCCCTTTTCTGTTATTTATTCTTTGTTTGTGTCTATTTTGACTTTTATTTACTTATTTGTCCTTTTAAGTGTCTTATTTGACTTTCTTTTATTTATGTAGGGCTAGGGATGGTTAGGTTTAGGCAAGGGGAGGGATGGTTAGGGTAAGGGTTAGGATATTGGGGAGGGGGGTATTAACTTGGGATAAATTGGAGGGGGTCAGCATGGTCAGGAATCCCGGAAGGAGGCACTGGCTGGTTAGGAGTGGGGGTAAGAAATCCCCTCTCCAGCCGGAGAGAGGATGGTGCACTGTCCTTCACTTCCAGGGTATTCCTTTCCATGCTGACCCCCTGAGGTACCACCACCCTAAGGTGGTGGGTGTTCAAAAAATTAGGCTATGAGCCTTAGTGTAGTCGGGCCTTGCGCGATATTTCGGCCTGTTTTGGCCTTCCTCAGGCGCACCGACTAAAATAATGATGGGGAGGGCCTCTCTTGGCTTCTCTCCCAGTTCTTCCCTTTGTTTTTAGCTTTTCTTTTTGTATTATTTTACTTTCTTACTGTTTTTAGTTTTAATTTTGTGTATTATTTTACTTTCTTGCTCTCCCCTTCCTTTCTCCTTTCAACCTCTTCCCTGTCTTTCCTTCTCCCCATCTGCCTCTCTACCCTCTACCTGCCCTCTATTTATAGTGTCTGTCTTGTGTGTCAACTCTGTTTCTTTCTGTTCGTCACTGTTTCTTTGTGTTCGTCCTTTCACTTATTTGTGCTTTATTTGTTTCTTCTTTGTTGACTTTCTTTATTTTAGTCCCCTTTTCTGTTATTTATTCTTTGTTTGTGTCTATTTTGACTTTTATTTACTTATTTGTCCTTTTAAGTGTCTTATTTGACTTTCTTTTATTTATGTAGGGCTAGGGTTAGGGTTAGGGGGTTAGGGTTAGGGGTTAGGAGTTAGGGGACTGAACAGGAACCACGGCTGTGGTTCCCGAAGTGCACGGTCCATCACTGTGGATGGCCTCTCGCCCATCCCCATCTTCTAGTATTTAGGTTTATGAGAGCGGTGTATTTATTTAATAACGTAGTTTTGTTTATAGTTTATAATTATTTATCTTTAAATTAAAGTTTATATCAAGTATAATTTTGCTTCTGTTCTATTTTTGCTGTTTTTTAATTTTCCATTTTTTTGGTTGTTTTTGTGTTTTGTTGTTTGGCTTTTGTATATTGTTGTTTGTATATGTGTTGTATTTAACCTTTATATTGTTGTTTGTATATGTGTTGTATTTAACCTTTTTGTTTTGTTTTTCAGGTGGCTGTCGCGACGTTTCGTCTGGTTTGGGACTTCTTCAGGCTTAGCCGACCTTCAGGTAAGTATCAGGTAAGTATTAGGTAGGTGTGGTAGGGAGATGTTGCTCCCTCCAAGGTTTGTGCCAAACTGAATGTTCTGTGCTTGTCTCCCTTATATACTCTCCCCTGTGTGTCAACTGTGTTATCTATGAATTAACTTGTTTTTAGCGTATGTTTTTAACTAATTGTATTTTTTAGCTTATGTTTCTTATAACTTTAGTGTTTTTCAATTATTTGTGTTACTTTTATGAACTTGTTTGTCTTAAATGTACTTTTTAGCCTATTTAATGAACTTGTTTGTCTTTAAATGTACTTTTTTAACCCTGTAAATAAACTATGTTCCCCTATGAATTGTCTTTGTGTTTTACTAATTAATGAATTTATTTAACCTTACTATCCTTTCTTCCCTTTCCTTCTTTCTTTCCTTCCCTATGCTCATCCTCCATCCTTTACCTCTAACCGGTGACTGTTATTCTTAACCTTGCGTACCTCGTATATACTTTGGCCTATACTGGGGGGGATCACTGCCAGCGGCACTATACGGAAATATATATTTTTTTGATGACCTATTTGGCTCATCATGGGGACCTCTAGGGTCAATTTACGGGTCAGGGCTAGGGTTTGGGGACAAGTAAAGGGTTGGGAATAAATTAGGAATAGAATTCAGGGGTTAGGGTTTGGCCACAAGGGGGCTAGATACGTCAATTAAGGGGATGGTTAGGGTTAGGATATCCAATATGGGGTAGGGGGGTAGAGTAAAAAATAAGGGGGCTGTAGCTTAACTTAGCTTAGTATGGGGGGAGGGAAAGTGACCAAACCACAGGAGGCACTGGCTGGTTAGGAGTTAGGGGACTGAACAGGAACCACGGCTGTGGTTCCCGAAGTGCACGGTCCATCACTGTGGATGGCCTCTCGCCCATCCCCATCTTCTAGTATTTAGGTTTATGAGAGCGGTGTATTTATTTAATAACGTAGTTTTGTTTATAGTTTATAATTATTTATCTTTAAATTAAAGTTTATATCAAGTATAATTTTGCTTCTGTTCTATTTTTGCTGTTTTTTAATTTTCCATTTTTTTGGTTGTTTTTGTGTTTTGTTGTTTGGCTTTTGTATATTGTTGTTTGTATATGTGTTGTATTTAACCTTTATATTGTTGTTTGTATATGTGTTGTATTTAACCTTTTTGTTTTGTTTTTCAGGTGGCTGTCGCGACGTTTCGTCTGGTTTGGGACTTCTTCAGGCTTAGCCGACCTTCAGGTAAGTATCAGGTAAGTATTAGGTAGGTGTGGTAGGGAGATGTTGCTCCCTCCAAGGTTTGTGCCAAACTGAATGTTCTGTGCTTGTCTCCCTTATATACTCTCCCCTGTGTGTCAACTGTGTTATCTATGAATTAACTTGTTTTTAGCGTATGTTTTTAACTAATTGTATTTTTTAGCTTATGTTTCTTATAACTTTAGTGTTTTTCAATTATTTGTGTTACTTTTATGAACTTGTTTGTCTTAAATGTACTTTTTAGCCTATTTAATGAACTTGTTTGTCTTTAAATGTACTTTTTTAACCCTGTAAATAAACTATGTTCCCCTATGAATTGTCTTTGTGTTTTACTAATTAATGAATTTATTTAACCTTACTATCCTTTCTTCCCTTTCCTTCTTTCTTTCCTTCCCTATGCTCATCCTCCATCCTTTACCTCTAACCGGTGACTGTTATTCTTAACCTTGCGTACCTCGTATATACTTTGGCCTATACTGGGGGGGATCACTGCCAGCGGCACTATACGGAAATATATATTTTTTTGATGACCTATTTGGCTCATCATGGGGACCTCTAGGGTCAATTTACGGGTCAGGGCTAGGGTTTGGGGACAAGTAAAGGGTTGGGAATAAATTAGGAATAGAATTCAGGGGTTAGGGTTTGGCCACAAGGGGGCTAGATACGTCAATTAAGGGGATGGTTAGGGTTAGGATATCCAATATGGGGTAGGGGGGTAGAGTAAAAAATAAGGGGGCTGTAGCTTAACTTAGCTTAGTATGGGGGGAGGGAAAGTGACCAAACCACAGGAGGCACTGGCTGGTTAGGAGTTAGGGGACTGAACAGGAACCACGGCTGTGGTTCCCGAAGTGCACGGTCCATCACTGTGGATGGCCTCTCGCCCATCCCCATCTTCTAGTATTTAGGTTTATGAGAGCGGTGTATTTATTTAATAACGTAGTTTTGTTTATAGTTTATAATTATTTATCTTTAAATTAAAGTTTATATCAAGTATAATTTTGCTTCTGTTCTATTTTTGCTGTTTTTTAATTTTCCATTTTTTTGGTTGTTTTTGTGTTTTGTTGTTTGGCTTTTGTATATTGTTGTTTGTATATGTGTTGTATTTAACCTTTATATTGTTGTTTGTATATGTGTTGTATTTAACCTTTTTGTTTTGTTTTTCAGGTGGCTGTCGCGACGTTTCGTCTGGTTTGGGACTTCTTCAGGCTTAGCCGACCTTCAGGTAAGTATCAGGTAAGTATTAGGTAGGTGTGGTAGGGAGATGTTGCTCCCTCCAAGGTTTGTGCCAAACTGAATGTTCTGTGCTTGTCTCCCTTATATACTCTCCCCTGTGTGTCAACTGTGTTATCTATGAATTAACTTGTTTTTAGCGTATGTTTTTAACTAATTGTATTTTTTAGCTTATGTTTCTTATAACTTTAGTGTTTTTCAATTATTTGTGTTACTTTTATGAACTTGTTTGTCTTAAATGTACTTTTTAGCCTATTTAATGAACTTGTTTGTCTTTAAATGTACTTTTTTAACCCTGTAAATAAACTATGTTCCCCTATGAATTGTCTTTGTGTTTTACTAATTAATGAATTTATTTAACCTTACTATCCTTTCTTCCCTTTCCTTCTTTCTTTCCTTCCCTATGCTCATCCTCCATCCTTTACCTCTAACCGGTGACTGTTATTCTTAACCTTGCGTACCTCGTATATACTTTGGCCTATACTGGGGGGGATCACTGCCAGCGGCACTATACGGAAATATATATTTTTTTGATGACCTATTTGGCTCATCATGGGGACCTCTAGGGTCAATTTACGGGTCAGGGCTAGGGTTTGGGGACAAGTAAAGGGTTGGGAATAAATTAGGAATAGAATTCAGGGGTTAGGGTTTGGCCACAAGGGGGCTAGATACGTCAATTAAGGGGATGGTTAGGGTTAGGATATCCAATATGGGGTAGGGGGGTAGAGTAAAAAATAAGGGGGCTGTAGCTTAACTTAGCTTAGTATGGGGGGAGGGAAAGTGACCAAACCACAGGAGGCACTGGCTGGTTAGGAGTTAGGGGACTGAACAGGAACCACGGCTGTGGTTCCCGAAGTGCACGGTCCATCACTGTGGATGGCCTCTCGCCCATCCCCATCTTCTAGTATTTAGGTTTATGAGAGCGGTGTATTTATTTAATAACGTAGTTTTGTTTATAGTTTATAATTATTTATCTTTAAATTAAAGTTTATATCAAGTATAATTTTGCTTCTGTTCTATTTTTGCTGTTTTTTAATTTTCCATTTTTTTGGTTGTTTTTGTGTTTTGTTGTTTGGCTTTTGTATATTGTTGTTTGTATATGTGTTGTATTTAACCTTTATATTGTTGTTTGTATATGTGTTGTATTTAACCTTTTTGTTTTGTTTTTCAGGTGGCTGTCGCGACGTTTCGTCTGGTTTGGGACTTCTTCAGGCTTAGCCGACCTTCAGGTAAGTATCAGGTAAGTATTAGGTAGGTGTGGTAGGGAGATGTTGCTCCCTCCAAGGTTTGTGCCAAACTGAATGTTCTGTGCTTGTCTCCCTTATATACTCTCCCCTGTGTGTCAACTGTGTTATCTATGAATTAACTTGTTTTTAGCGTATGTTTTTAACTAATTGTATTTTTTAGCTTATGTTTCTTATAACTTTAGTGTTTTTCAATTATTTGTGTTACTTTTATGAACTTGTTTGTCTTAAATGTACTTTTTAGCCTATTTAATGAACTTGTTTGTCTTTAAATGTACTTTTTTAACCCTGTAAATAAACTATGTTCCCCTATGAATTGTCTTTGTGTTTTACTAATTAATGAATTTATTTAACCTTACTATCCTTTCTTCCCTTTCCTTCTTTCTTTCCTTCCCTATGCTCATCCTCCATCCTTTACCTCTAACCGGTGACTGTTATTCTTAACCTTGCGTACCTCGTATATACTTTGGCCTATACTGGGGGGGATCACTGCCAGCGGCACTATACGGAAATATATATTTTTTTGATGACCTATTTGGCTCATCATGGGGACCTCTAGGGTCAATTTACGGGTCAGGGCTAGGGTTTGGGGACAAGTAAAGGGTTGGGAATAAATTAGGAATAGAATTCAGGGGTTAGGGTTTGGCCACAAGGGGGCTAGATACGTCAATTAAGGGGATGGTTAGGGTTAGGATATCCAATATGGGGTAGGGGGGTAGAGTAAAAAATAAGGGGGCTGTAGCTTAACTTAGCTTAGTATGGGGGGAGGGAAAGTGACCAAACCACAGGAGGCACTGGCTGGTTAGGAGTTAGGGGACTGAACAGGAACCACGGCTGTGGTTCCCGAAGTGCACGGTCCATCACTGTGGATGGCCTCTCGCCCATCCCCATCTTCTAGTATTTAGGTTTATGAGAGCGGTGTATTTATTTAATAACGTAGTTTTGTTTATAGTTTATAATTATTTATCTTTAAATTAAAGTTTATATCAAGTATAATTTTGCTTCTGTTCTATTTTTGCTGTTTTTTAATTTTCCATTTTTTTGGTTGTTTTTGTGTTTTGTTGTTTGGCTTTTGTATATTGTTGTTTGTATATGTGTTGTATTTAACCTTTATATTGTTGTTTGTATATGTGTTGTATTTAACCTTTTTGTTTTGTTTTTCAGGTGGCTGTCGCGACGTTTCGTCTGGTTTGGGACTTCTTCAGGCTTAGCCGACCTTCAGGTAAGTATCAGGTAAGTATTAGGTAGGTGTGGTAGGGAGATGTTGCTCCCTCCAAGGTTTGTGCCAAACTGAATGTTCTGTGCTTGTCTCCCTTATATACTCTCCCCTGTGTGTCAACTGTGTTATCTATGAATTAACTTGTTTTTAGCGTATGTTTTTAACTAATTGTATTTTTTAGCTTATGTTTCTTATAACTTTAGTGTTTTTCAATTATTTGTGTTACTTTTATGAACTTGTTTGTCTTAAATGTACTTTTTAGCCCATTTAATGAACTTGTTTGTCTTTAAATGTACTTTTTTAACCCTGTAAATAAACTATGTTCCCCTATGAATTGTCTTTGTGTTTTACTAATTAATGAATTTATTTAACCTTACTATCCTTTCTTCCCTTTCCTTCTTTCTTTCCTTCCCTATGCTCATCCTCCATCCTTTACCTCTAACCGGTGACTGTTATTCTTAACCTTGCGTACCTCGTATATACTTTGGCCTATACTGGGGGGGATCACTGCCAGCGGCACTATACGGAAATATATATTTTTTTGATGACCTATTTGGCTCATCATGGGGACCTCTAGGGTCAATTTACGGGTCAGGGCTAGGGTTTGGGGACAAGTAAAGGGTTGGGAATAAATTAGGAATAGAATTCAGGGGTTAGGGTTTGGCCACAAGGGGGCTAGATACGTCAATTAAGGGGATGGTTAGGGTTAGGATATCCAATATGGGGTAGGGGGGTAGAGTAAAAAATAAGGGGGCTGTAGCTTAACTTAGCTTAGTATGGGGGGAGGGAAAGTGACCAAACCACAGGAGGCACTGGCTGGTTAGGAGTTAGGGGACTGAACAGGAACCACGGCTGTGGTTCCCGAAGTGCACGGTCCATCACTGTGGATGGCCTCTCGCCCATCCCCATCTTCTAGTATTTAGGTTTATGAGAGCGGTGTATTTATTTAATAACGTAGTTTTGTTTATAGTTTATAATTATTTATCTTTAAATTAAAGTTTATATCAAGTATAATTTTGCTTCTGTTCTATTTTTGCTGTTTTTTAATTTTCCATTTTTTTGGTTGTTTTTGTGTTTTGTTGTTTGGCTTTTGTATATTGTTGTTTGTATATGTGTTGTATTTAACCTTTATATTGTTGTTTGTATATGTGTTGTATTTAACCTTTTTGTTTTGTTTTTCAGGTGGCTGTCGCGACGTTTCGTCTGGTTTGGGACTTCTTCAGGCTTAGCCGACCTTCAGGTAAGTATCAGGTAAGTATTAGGTAGGTGTGGTAGGGAGATGTTGCTCCCTCCAAGGTTTGTGCCAAACTGAATGTTCTGTGCTTGTCTCCCTTATATACTCTCCCCTGTGTGTCAACTGTGTTATCTATGAATTAACTTGTTTTTAGCGTATGTTTTTAACTAATTGTATTTTTTAGCTTATGTTTCTTATAACTTTAGTGTTTTTCAATTATTTGTGTTACTTTTATGAACTTGTTTGTCTTAAATGTACTTTTTAGCCTATTTAATGAACTTGTTTGTCTTTAAATGTACTTTTTTAACCCTGTAAATAAACTATGTTCCCCTATGAATTGTCTTTGTGTTTTACTAATTAATGAATTTATTTAACCTTACTATCCTTTCTTCCCTTTCCTTCTTTCTTTCCTTCCCTATGCTCATCCTCCATCCTTTACCTCTAACCGGTGACTGTTATTCTTAACCTTGCGTACCTCGTATATACTTTGGCCTATACTGGGGGGGATCACTGCCAGCGGCACTATACGGAAATATATATTTTTTTGATGACCTATTTGGCTCATCATGGGGACCTCTAGGGTCAATTTACGGGTCAGGGCTAGGGTTTGGGGACAAGTAAAGGGTTGGGAATAAATTAGGAATAGAATTCAGGGGTTAGGGTTTGGCCACAAGGGGGCTAGATACGTCAATTAAGGGGATGGTTAGGGTTAGGATATCCAATATGGGGTAGGGGGGTAGAGTAAAAAATAAGGGGGCTGTAGCTTAACTTAGCTTAGTATGGGGGGAGGGAAAGTGACCAAACCACAGGAGGCACTGGCTGGTTAGGAGTTAGGGGACTGAACAGGAACCACGGCTGTGGTTCCCGAAGTGCACGGTCCATCACTGTGGATGGCCTCTCGCCCATCCCCATCTTCTAGTATTTAGGTTTATGAGAGCGGTGTATTTATTTAATAACGTAGTTTTGTTTATAGTTTATAATTATTTATCTTTAAATTAAAGTTTATATCAAGTATAATTTTGCTTCTGTTCTATTTTTGCTGTTTTTTAATTTTCCATTTTTTTGGTTGTTTTTGTGTTTTGTTGTTTGGCTTTTGTATATTGTTGTTTGTATATGTGTTGTATTTAACCTTTATATTGTTGTTTGTATATGTGTTGTATTTAACCTTTTTGTTTTGTTTTTCAGGTGGCTGTCGCGACGTTTCGTCTGGTTTGGGACTTCTTCAGGCTTAGCCGACCTTCAGGTAAGTATCAGGTAAGTATTAGGTAGGTGTGGTAGGGAGATGTTGCTCCCTCCAAGGTTTGTGCCAAACTGAATGTTCTGTGCTTGTCTCCCTTATATACTCTCCCCTGTGTGTCAACTGTGTTATCTATGAATTAACTTGTTTTTAGCGTATGTTTTTAACTAATTGTATTTTTTAGCTTATGTTTCTTATAACTTTAGTGTTTTTCAATTATTTGTGTTACTTTTATGAACTTGTTTGTCTTAAATGTACTTTTTAGCCTATTTAATGAACTTGTTTGTCTTTAAATGTACTTTTTTAACCCTGTAAATAAACTATGTTCCCCTATGAATTGTCTTTGTGTTTTACTAATTAATGAATTTATTTAACCTTACTATCCTTTCTTCCCTTTCCTTCTTTCTTTCCTTCCCTATGCTCATCCTCCATCCTTTACCTCTAACCGGTGACTGTTATTCTTAACCTTGCGTACCTCGTATATACTTTGGCCTATACTGGGGGGGATCACTGCCAGCGGCACTATACGGAAATATATATTTTTTTGATGACCTATTTGGCTCATCATGGGGACCTCTAGGGTCAATTTACGGGTCAGGGCTAGGGTTTGGGGACAAGTAAAGGGTTGGGAATAAATTAGGAATAGAATTCAGGGGTTAGGGTTTGGCCACAAGGGGGCTAGATACGTCAATTAAGGGGATGGTTAGGGTTAGGATATCCAATATGGGGTAGGGGGGTAGAGTAAAAAATAAGGGGGCTGTAGCTTAACTTAGCTTAGTATGGGGGGAGGGAAAGTGACCAAACCACAGGAGGCACTGGCTGGTTAGGAGTTAGGGGACTGAACAGGAACCACGGCTGTGGTTCCCGAAGTGCACGGTCCATCACTGTGGATGGCCTCTCGCCCATCCCCATCTTCTAGTATTTAGGTTTATGAGAGCGGTGTATTTATTTAATAACGTAGTTTTGTTTATAGTTTATAATTATTTATCTTTAAATTAAAGTTTATATCAAGTATAATTTTGCTTCTGTTCTATTTTTGCTGTTTTTTAATTTTCCATTTTTTTGGTTGTTTTTGTGTTTTGTTGTTTGGCTTTTGTATATTGTTGTTTGTATATGTGTTGTATTTAACCTTTATATTGTTGTTTGTATATGTGTTGTATTTAACCTTTTTGTTTTGTTTTTCAGGTGGCTGTCGCGACGTTTCGTCTGGTTTGGGACTTCTTCAGGCTTAGCCGACCTTCAGGTAAGTATCAGGTAAGTATTAGGTAGGTGTGGTAGGGAGATGTTGCTCCCTCCAAGGTTTGTGCCAAACTGAATGTTCTGTGCTTGTCTCCCTTATATACTCTCCCCTGTGTGTCAACTGTGTTATCTATGAATTAACTTGTTTTTAGCGTATGTTTTTAACTAATTGTATTTTTTAGCTTATGTTTCTTATAACTTTAGTGTTTTTCAATTATTTGTGTTACTTTTATGAACTTGTTTGTCTTAAATGTACTTTTTAGCCTATTTAATGAACTTGTTTGTCTTTAAATGTACTTTTTTAACCCTGTAAATAAACTATGTTCCCCTATGAATTGTCTTTGTGTTTTACTAATTAATGAATTTATTTAACCTTACTATCCTTTCTTCCCTTTCCTTCTTTCTTTCCTTCCCTATGCTCATCCTCCATCCTTTACCTCTAACCGGTGACTGTTATTCTTAACCTTGCGTACCTCGTATATACTTTGGCCTATACTGGGGGGGATCACTGCCAGCGGCACTATACGGAAATATATATTTTTTTGATGACCTATTTGGCTCATCATGGGGACCTCTAGGGTCAATTTACGGGTCAGGGCTAGGGTTTGGGGACAAGTAAAGGGTTGGGAATAAATTAGGAATAGAATTCAGGGGTTAGGGTTTGGCCACAAGGGGGCTAGATACGTCAATTAAGGGGATGGTTAGGGTTAGGATATCCAATATGGGGTAGGGGGGTAGAGTAAAAAATAAGGGGGCTGTAGCTTAACTTAGCTTAGTATGGGGGGAGGGAAAGTGACCAAACCACAGGAGGCACTGGCTGGTTAGGAGTTAGGGGACTGAACAGGAACCACGGCTGTGGTTCCCGAAGTGCACGGTCCATCACTGTGGATGGCCTCTCGCCCATCCCCATCTTCTAGTATTTAGGTTTATGAGAGCGGTGTATTTATTTAATAACGTAGTTTTGTTTATAGTTTATAATTATTTATCTTTAAATTAAAGTTTATATCAAGTATAATTTTGCTTCTGTTCTATTTTTGCTGTTTTTTAATTTTCCATTTTTTTGGTTGTTTTTGTGTTTTGTTGTTTGGCTTTTGTATATTGTTGTTTGTATATGTGTTGTATTTAACCTTTATATTGTTGTTTGTATATGTGTTGTATTTAACCTTTTTGTTTTGTTTTTCAGGTGGCTGTCGCGACGTTTCGTCTGGTTTGGGACTTCTTCAGGCTTAGCCGACCTTCAGGTAAGTATCAGGTAAGTATTAGGTAGGTGTGGTAGGGAGATGTTGCTCCCTCCAAGGTTTGTGCCAAACTGAATGTTCTGTGCTTGTCTCCCTTATATACTCTCCCCTGTGTGTCAACTGTGTTATCTATGAATTAACTTGTTTTTAGCGTATGTTTTTAACTAATTGTATTTTTTAGCTTATGTTTCTTATAACTTTAGTGTTTTTCAATTATTTGTGTTACTTTTATGAACTTGTTTGTCTTAAATGTACTTTTTAGCCTATTTAATGAACTTGTTTGTCTTTAAATGTACTTTTTTAACCCTGTAAATAAACTATGTTCCCCTATGAATTGTCTTTGTGTTTTACTAATTAATGAATTTATTTAACCTTACTATCCTTTCTTCCCTTTCCTTCTTTCTTTCCTTCCCTATGCTCATCCTCCATCCTTTACCTCTAACCGGTGACTGTTATTCTTAACCTTGCGTACCTCGTATATACTTTGGCCTATACTGGGGGGGATCACTGCCAGCGGCACTATACGGAAATATATATTTTTTTGATGACCTATTTGGCTCATCATGGGGACCTCTAGGGTCAATTTACGGGTCAGGGCTAGGGTTTGGGGACAAGTAAAGGGTTGGGAATAAATTAGGAATAGAATTCAGGGGTTAGGGTTTGGCCACAAGGGGGCTAGATACGTCAATTAAGGGGATGGTTAGGGTTAGGATATCCAATATGGGGTAGGGGGGTAGAGTAAAAAATAAGGGGGCTGTAGCTTAACTTAGCTTAGTATGGGGGGAGGGAAAGTGACCAAACCACAGGAGGCACTGGCTGGTTAGGAGTTAGGGGACTGAACAGGAACCACGGCTGTGGTTCCCGAAGTGCACGGTCCATCACTGTGGATGGCCTCTCGCCCATCCCCATCTTCTAGTATTTAGGTTTATGAGAGCGGTGTATTTATTTAATAACGTAGTTTTGTTTATAGTTTATAATTATTTATCTTTAAATTAAAGTTTATATCAAGTATAATTTTGCTTCTGTTCTATTTTTGCTGTTTTTTAATTTTCCATTTTTTTGGTTGTTTTTGTGTTTTGTTGTTTGGCTTTTGTATATTGTTGTTTGTATATGTGTTGTATTTAACCTTTATATTGTTGTTTGTATATGTGTTGTATTTAACCTTTTTGTTTTGTTTTTCAGGTGGCTGTCGCGACGTTTCGTCTGGTTTGGGACTTCTTCAGGCTTAGCCGACCTTCAGGTAAGTATCAGGTAAGTATTAGGTAGGTGTGGTAGGGAGATGTTGCTCCCTCCAAGGTTTGTGCCAAACTGAATGTTCTGTGCTTGTCTCCCTTATATACTCTCCCCTGTGTGTCAACTGTGTTATCTATGAATTAACTTGTTTTTAGCGTATGTTTTTAACTAATTGTATTTTTTAGCTTATGTTTCTTATAACTTTAGTGTTTTTCAATTATTTGTGTTACTTTTATGAACTTGTTTGTCTTAAATGTACTTTTTAGCCTATTTAATGAACTTGTTTGTCTTTAAATGTACTTTTTTAACCCTGTAAATAAACTATGTTCCCCTATGAATTGTCTTTGTGTTTTACTAATTAATGAATTTATTTAACCTTACTATCCTTTCTTCCCTTTCCTTCTTTCTTTCCTTCCCTATGCTCATCCTCCATCCTTTACCTCTAACCGGTGACTGTTATTCTTAACCTTGCGTACCTCGTATATACTTTGGCCTATACTGGGGGGGATCACTGCCAGCGGCACTATACGGAAATATATATTTTTTTGATGACCTATTTGGCTCATCATGGGGACCTCTAGGGTCAATTTACGGGTCAGGGCTAGGGTTTGGGGACAAGTAAAGGGTTGGGAATAAATTAGGAATAGAATTCAGGGGTTAGGGTTTGGCCACAAGGGGGCTAGATACGTCAATTAAGGGGATGGTTAGGGTTAGGATATCCAATATGGGGTAGGGGGGTAGAGTAAAAAATAAGGGGGCTGTAGCTTAACTTAGCTTAGTATGGGGGGAGGGAAAGTGACCAAACCACAGGAGGCACTGGCTGGTTAGGAGTTAGGGGACTGAACAGGAACCACGGCTGTGGTTCCCGAAGTGCACGGTCCATCACTGTGGATGGCCTCTCGCCCATCCCCATCTTCTAGTATTTAGGTTTATGAGAGCGGTGTATTTATTTAATAACGTAGTTTTGTTTATAGTTTATAATTATTTATCTTTAAATTAAAGTTTATATCAAGTATAATTTTGCTTCTGTTCTATTTTTGCTGTTTTTTAATTTTCCATTTTTTTGGTTGTTTTTGTGTTTTGTTGTTTGGCTTTTGTATATTGTTGTTTGTATATGTGTTGTATTTAACCTTTATATTGTTGTTTGTATATGTGTTGTATTTAACCTTTTTGTTTTGTTTTTCAGGTGGCTGTCGCGACGTTTCGTCTGGTTTGGGACTTCTTCAGGCTTAGCCGACCTTCAGGTAAGTATCAGGTAAGTATTAGGTAGGTGTGGTAGGGAGATGTTGCTCCCTCCAAGGTTTGTGCCAAACTGAATGTTCTGTGCTTGTCTCCCTTATATACTCTCCCCTGTGTGTCAACTGTGTTATCTATGAATTAACTTGTTTTTAGCGTATGTTTTTAACTAATTGTATTTTTTAGCTTATGTTTCTTATAACTTTAGTGTTTTTCAATTATTTGTGTTACTTTTATGAACTTGTTTGTCTTAAATGTACTTTTTAGCCTATTTAATGAACTTGTTTGTCTTTAAATGTACTTTTTTAACCCTGTAAATAAACTATGTTCCCCTATGAATTGTCTTTGTGTTTTACTAATTAATGAATTTATTTAACCTTACTATCCTTTCTTCCCTTTCCTTCTTTCTTTCCTTCCCTATGCTCATCCTCCATCCTTTACCTCTAACCGGTGACTGTTATTCTTAACCTTGCGTACCTCGTATATACTTTGGCCTATACTGGGGGGGATCACTGCCAGCGGCACTATACGGAAATATATATTTTTTTGATGACCTATTTGGCTCATCATGGGGACCTCTAGGGTCAATTTACGGGTCAGGGCTAGGGTTTGGGGACAAGTAAAGGGTTGGGAATAAATTAGGAATAGAATTCAGGGGTTAGGGTTTGGCCACAAGGGGGCTAGATACGTCAATTAAGGGGATGGTTAGGGTTAGGATATCCAATATGGGGTAGGGGGGTAGAGTAAAAAATAAGGGGGCTGTAGCTTAACTTAGCTTAGTATGGGGGGAGGGAAAGTGACCAAACCACAGGAGGCACTGGCTGGTTAGGAGTTAGGGGACTGAACAGGAACCACGGCTGTGGTTCCCGAAGTGCACGGTCCATCACTGTGGATGGCCTCTCGCCCATCCCCATCTTCTAGTATTTAGGTTTATGAGAGCGGTGTATTTATTTAATAACGTAGTTTTGTTTATAGTTTATAATTATTTATCTTTAAATTAAAGTTTATATCAAGTATAATTTTGCTTCTGTTCTATTTTTGCTGTTTTTTAATTTTCCATTTTTTTGGTTGTTTTTGTGTTTTGTTGTTTGGCTTTTGTATATTGTTGTTTGTATATGTGTTGTATTTAACCTTTATATTGTTGTTTGTATATGTGTTGTATTTAACCTTTTTGTTTTGTTTTTCAGGTGGCTGTCGCGACGTTTCGTCTGGTTTGGGACTTCTTCAGGCTTAGCCGACCTTCAGGTAAGTATCAGGTAAGTATTAGGTAGGTGTGGTAGGGAGATGTTGCTCCCTCCAAGGTTTGTGCCAAACTGAATGTTCTGTGCTTGTCTCCCTTATATACTCTCCCCTGTGTGTCAACTGTGTTATCTATGAATTAACTTGTTTTTAGCGTATGTTTTTAACTAATTGTATTTTTTAGCTTATGTTTCTTATAACTTTAGTGTTTTTCAATTATTTGTGTTACTTTTATGAACTTGTTTGTCTTAAATGTACTTTTTAGCCTATTTAATGAACTTGTTTGTCTTTAAATGTACTTTTTTAACCCTGTAAATAAACTATGTTCCCCTATGAATTGTCTTTGTGTTTTACTAATTAATGAATTTATTTAACCTTACTATCCTTTCTTCCCTTTCCTTCTTTCTTTCCTTCCCTATGCTCATCCTCCATCCTTTACCTCTAACCGGTGACTGTTATTCTTAACCTTGCGTACCTCGTATATACTTTGGCCTATACTGGGGGGGATCACTGCCAGCGGCACTATACGGAAATATATATTTTTTTGATGACCTATTTGGCTCATCATGGGGACCTCTAGGGTCAATTTACGGGTCAGGGCTAGGGTTTGGGGACAAGTAAAGGGTTGGGAATAAATTAGGAATAGAATTCAGGGGTTAGGGTTTGGCCACAAGGGGGCTAGATACGTCAATTAAGGGGATGGTTAGGGTTAGGATATCCAATATGGGGTAGGGGGGTAGAGTAAAAAATAAGGGGGCTGTAGCTTAACTTAGCTTAGTATGGGGGGAGGGAAAGTGACCAAACCACAGGAGGCACTGGCTGGTTAGGAGTTAGGGGACTGAACAGGAACCACGGCTGTGGTTCCCGAAGTGCACGGTCCATCACTGTGGATGGCCTCTCGCCCATCCCCATCTTCTAGTATTTAGGTTTATGAGAGCGGTGTATTTATTTAATAACGTAGTTTTGTTTATAGTTTATAATTATTTATCTTTAAATTAAAGTT
Organism: Epinephelus awoara; assembly: GCA_035609425.1. Taxonomy (NCBI): domain Eukaryota; kingdom Metazoa; phylum Chordata; class Actinopteri; order Perciformes; family Serranidae; genus Epinephelus; species Epinephelus awoara. The sequence goes on from CM069299.1 coordinate 44,468,040, forward strand.
TATATCAAGTATAATTTTGCTTCTGTTCTATTTTTGCTGTTTTTTAATTTTCCATTTTTTTGGTTGTTTTTGTGTTTTGTTGTTTGGCTTTTGTATATTGTTGTTTGTATATGTGTTGTATTTAACCTTTATATTGTTGTTTGTATATGTGTTGTATTTAACCTTTTTGTTTTGTTTTTCAGGTGGCTGTCGCGACGTTTCGTCTGGTTTGGGACTTCTTCAGGCTTAGCCGACCTTCAGGTAAGTATCAGGTAAGTATTAGGTAGGTGTGGTAGGGAGATGTTGCTCCCTCCAAGGTTTGTGCCAAACTGAATGTTCTGTGCTTGTCTCCCTTATATACTCTCCCCTGTGTGTCAACTGTGTTATCTATGAATTAACTTGTTTTTAGCGTATGTTTTTAACTAATTGTATTTTTTAGCTTATGTTTCTTATAACTTTAGTGTTTTTCAATTATTTGTGTTACTTTTATGAACTTGTTTGTCTTAAATGTACTTTTTAGCCTATTTAATGAACTTGTTTGTCTTTAAATGTACTTTTTTAACCCTGTAAATAAACTATGTTCCCCTATGAATTGTCTTTGTGTTTTACTAATTAATGAATTTATTTAACCTTACTATCCTTTCTTCCCTTTCCTTCTTTCTTTCCTTCCCTATGCTCATCCTCCATCCTTTACCTCTAACCGGTGACTGTTATTCTTAACCTTGCGTACCTCGTATATACTTTGGCCTATACTGGGGGGGATCACTGCCAGCGGCACTATACGGAAATATATATTTTTTTGATGACCTATTTGGCTCATCATGGGGACCTCTAGGGTCAATTTACGGGTCAGGGCTAGGGTTTGGGGACAAGTAAAGGGTTGGGAATAAATTAGGAATAGAATTCAGGGGTTAGGGTTTGGCCACAAGGGGGCTAGATACGTCAATTAAGGGGATGGTTAGGGTTAGGATATCCAATATGGGGTAGGGGGGTAGAGTAAAAAATAAGGGGGCTGTAGCTTAACTTAGCTTAGTATGGGGGGAGGGAAAGTGACCAAACCACAGGAGGCACTGGCTGGTTAGGAGTTAGGGGACTGAACAGGAACCACGGCTGTGGTTCCCGAAGTGCACGGTCCATCACTGTGGATGGCCTCTCGCCCATCCCCATCTTCTAGTATTTAGGTTTATGAGAGCGGTGTATTTATTTAATAACGTAGTTTTGTTTATAGTTTATAATTATTTATCTTTAAATTAAAGTTTATATCAAGTATAATTTTGCTTCTGTTCTATTTTTGCTGTTTTTTAATTTTCCATTTTTTTGGTTGTTTTTGTGTTTTGTTGTTTGGCTTTTGTATATTGTTGTTTGTATATGTGTTGTATTTAACCTTTATATTGTTGTTTGTATATGTGTTGTATTTAACCTTTTTGTTTTGTTTTTCAGGTGGCTGTCGCGACGTTTCGTCTGGTTTGGGACTTCTTCAGGCTTAGCCGACCTTCAGGTAAGTATCAGGTAAGTATTAGGTAGGTGTGGTAGGGAGATGTTGCTCCCTCCAAGGTTTGTGCCAAACTGAATGTTCTGTGCTTGTCTCCCTTATATACTCTCCCCTGTGTGTCAACTGTGTTATCTATGAATTAACTTGTTTTTAGCGTATGTTTTTAACTAATTGTATTTTTTAGCTTATGTTTCTTATAACTTTAGTGTTTTTCAATTATTTGTGTTACTTTTATGAACTTGTTTGTCTTAAATGTACTTTTTAGCCTATTTAATGAACTTGTTTGTCTTTAAATGTACTTTTTTAACCCTGTAAATAAACTATGTTCCCCTATGAATTGTCTTTGTGTTTTACTAATTAATGAATTTATTTAACCTTACTATCCTTTCTTCCCTTTCCTTCTTTCTTTCCTTCCCTATGCTCATCCTCCATCCTTTACCTCTAACCGGTGACTGTTATTCTTAACCTTGCGTACCTCGTATATACTTTGGCCTATACTGGGGGGGATCACTGCCAGCGGCACTATACGGAAATATATATTTTTTTGATGACCTATTTGGCTCATCATGGGGACCTCTAGGGTCAATTTACGGGTCAGGGCTAGGGTTTGGGGACAAGTAAAGGGTTGGGAATAAATTAGGAATAGAATTCAGGGGTTAGGGTTTGGCCACAAGGGGGCTAGATACGTCAATTAAGGGGATGGTTAGGGTTAGGATATCCAATATGGGGTAGGGGGGTAGAGTAAAAAATAAGGGGGCTGTAGCTTAACTTAGCTTAGTATGGGGGGAGGGAAAGTGACCAAACCACAGGAGGCACTGGCTGGTTAGGAGTTAGGGGACTGAACAGGAACCACGGCTGTGGTTCCCGAAGTGCACGGTCCATCACTGTGGATGGCCTCTCGCCCATCCCCATCTTCTAGTATTTAGGTTTATGAGAGCGGTGTATTTATTTAATAACGTAGTTTTGTTTATAGTTTATAATTATTTATCTTTAAATTAAAGTTTATATCAAGTATAATTTTGCTTCTGTTCTATTTTTGCTGTTTTTTAATTTTCCATTTTTTTGGTTGTTTTTGTGTTTTGTTGTTTGGCTTTTGTATATTGTTGTTTGTATATGTGTTGTATTTAACCTTTATATTGTTGTTTGTATATGTGTTGTATTTAACCTTTTTGTTTTGTTTTTCAGGTGGCTGTCGCGACGTTTCGTCTGGTTTGGGACTTCTTCAGGCTTAGCCGACCTTCAGGTAAGTATCAGGTAAGTATTAGGTAGGTGTGGTAGGGAGATGTTGCTCCCTCCAAGGTTTGTGCCAAACTGAATGTTCTGTGCTTGTCTCCCTTATATACTCTCCCCTGTGTGTCAACTGTGTTATCTATGAATTAACTTGTTTTTAGCGTATGTTTTTAACTAATTGTATTTTTTAGCTTATGTTTCTTATAACTTTAGTGTTTTTCAATTATTTGTGTTACTTTTATGAACTTGTTTGTCTTAAATGTACTTTTTAGCCTATTTAATGAACTTGTTTGTCTTTAAATGTACTTTTTTAACCCTGTAAATAAACTATGTTCCCCTATGAATTGTCTTTGTGTTTTACTAATTAATGAATTTATTTAACCTTACTATCCTTTCTTCCCTTTCCTTCTTTCTTTCCTTCCCTATGCTCATCCTCCATCCTTTACCTCTAACCGGTGACTGTTATTCTTAACCTTGCGTACCTCGTATATACTTTGGCCTATACTGGGGGGGATCACTGCCAGCGGCACTATACGGAAATATATATTTTTTTGATGACCTATTTGGCTCATCATGGGGACCTCTAGGGTCAATTTACGGGTCAGGGCTAGGGTTTGGGGACAAGTAAAGGGTTGGGAATAAATTAGGAATAGAATTCAGGGGTTAGGGTTTGGCCACAAGGGGGCTAGATACGTCAATTAAGGGGATGGTTAGGGTTAGGATATCCAATATGGGGTAGGGGGGTAGAGTAAAAAATAAGGGGGCTGTAGCTTAACTTAGCTTAGTATGGGGGGAGGGAAAGTGACCAAACCACAGGAGGCACTGGCTGGTTAGGAGTTAGGGGACTGAACAGGAACCACGGCTGTGGTTCCCGAAGTGCACGGTCCATCACTGTGGATGGCCTCTCGCCCATCCCCATCTTCTAGTATTTAGGTTTATGAGAGCGGTGTATTTATTTAATAACGTAGTTTTGTTTATAGTTTATAATTATTTATCTTTAAATTAAAGTTTATATCAAGTATAATTTTGCTTCTGTTCTATTTTTGCTGTTTTTTAATTTTCCATTTTTTTGGTTGTTTTTGTGTTTTGTTGTTTGGCTTTTGTATATTGTTGTTTGTATATGTGTTGTATTTAACCTTTATATTGTTGTTTGTATATGTGTTGTATTTAACCTTTTTGTTTTGTTTTTCAGGTGGCTGTCGCGACGTTTCGTCTGGTTTGGGACTTCTTCAGGCTTAGCCGACCTTCAGGTAAGTATCAGGTAAGTATTAGGTAGGTGTGGTAGGGAGATGTTGCTCCCTCCAAGGTTTGTGCCAAACTGAATGTTCTGTGCTTGTCTCCCTTATATACTCTCCCCTGTGTGTCAACTGTGTTATCTATGAATTAACTTGTTTTTAGCGTATGTTTTTAACTAATTGTATTTTTTAGCTTATGTTTCTTATAACTTTAGTGTTTTTCAATTATTTGTGTTACTTTTATGAACTTGTTTGTCTTAAATGTACTTTTTAGCCTATTTAATGAACTTGTTTGTCTTTAAATGTACTTTTTTAACCCTGTAAATAAACTATGTTCCCCTATGAATTGTCTTTGTGTTTTACTAATTAATGAATTTATTTAACCTTACTATCCTTTCTTCCCTTTCCTTCTTTCTTTCCTTCCCTATGCTCATCCTCCATCCTTTACCTCTAACCGGTGACTGTTATTCTTAACCTTGCGTACCTCGTATATACTTTGGCCTATACTGGGGGGGATCACTGCCAGCGGCACTATACGGAAATATATATTTTTTTGATGACCTATTTGGCTCATCATGGGGACCTCTAGGGTCAATTTACGGGTCAGGGCTAGGGTTTGGGGACAAGTAAAGGGTTGGGAATAAATTAGGAATAGAATTCAGGGGTTAGGGTTTGGCCACAAGGGGGCTAGATACGTCAATTAAGGGGATGGTTAGGGTTAGGATATCCAATATGGGGTAGGGGGGTAGAGTAAAAAATAAGGGGGCTGTAGCTTAACTTAGCTTAGTATGGGGGGAGGGAAAGTGACCAAACCACAGGAGGCACTGGCTGGTTAGGAGTTAGGGGACTGAACAGGAACCACGGCTGTGGTTCCCGAAGTGCACGGTCCATCACTGTGGATGGCCTCTCGCCCATCCCCATCTTCTAGTATTTAGGTTTATGAGAGCGGTGTATTTATTTAATAACGTAGTTTTGTTTATAGTTTATAATTATTTATCTTTAAATTAAAGTTTATATCAAGTATAATTTTGCTTCTGTTCTATTTTTGCTGTTTTTTAATTTTCCATTTTTTTGGTTGTTTTTGTGTTTTGTTGTTTGGCTTTTGTATATTGTTGTTTGTATATGTGTTGTATTTAACCTTTATATTGTTGTTTGTATATGTGTTGTATTTAACCTTTTTGTTTTGTTTTTCAGGTGGCTGTCGCGACGTTTCGTCTGGTTTGGGACTTCTTCAGGCTTAGCCGACCTTCAGGTAAGTATCAGGTAAGTATTAGGTAGGTGTGGTAGGGAGATGTTGCTCCCTCCAAGGTTTGTGCCAAACTGAATGTTCTGTGCTTGTCTCCCTTATATACTCTCCCCTGTGTGTCAACTGTGTTATCTATGAATTAACTTGTTTTTAGCGTATGTTTTTAACTAATTGTATTTTTTAGCTTATGTTTCTTATAACTTTAGTGTTTTTCAATTATTTGTGTTACTTTTATGAACTTGTTTGTCTTAAATGTACTTTTTAGCCTATTTAATGAACTTGTTTGTCTTTAAATGTACTTTTTTAACCCTGTAAATAAACTATGTTCCCCTATGAATTGTCTTTGTGTTTTACTAATTAATGAATTTATTTAACCTTACTATCCTTTCTTCCCTTTCCTTCTTTCTTTCCTTCCCTATGCTCATCCTCCATCCTTTACCTCTAACCGGTGACTGTTATTCTTAACCTTGCGTACCTCGTATATACTTTGGCCTATACTGGGGGGGATCACTGCCAGCGGCACTATACGGAAATATATATTTTTTTGATGACCTATTTGGCTCATCATGGGGACCTCTAGGGTCAATTTACGGGTCAGGGCTAGGGTTTGGGGACAAGTAAAGGGTTGGGAATAAATTAGGAATAGAATTCAGGGGTTAGGGTTTGGCCACAAGGGGGCTAGATACGTCAATTAAGGGGATGGTTAGGGTTAGGATATCCAATATGGGGTAGGGGGGTAGAGTAAAAAATAAGGGGGCTGTAGCTTAACTTAGCTTAGTATGGGGGGAGGGAAAGTGACCAAACCACAGGAGGCACTGGCTGGTTAGGAGTTAGGGGACTGAACAGGAACCACGGCTGTGGTTCCCGAAGTGCACGGTCCATCACTGTGGATGGCCTCTCGCCCATCCCCATCTTCTAGTATTTAGGTTTATGAGAGCGGTGTATTTATTTAATAACGTAGTTTTGTTTATAGTTTATAATTATTTATCTTTAAATTAAAGTTTATATCAAGTATAATTTTGCTTCTGTTCTATTTTTGCTGTTTTTTAATTTTCCATTTTTTTGGTTGTTTTTGTGTTTTGTTGTTTGGCTTTTGTATATTGTTGTTTGTATATGTGTTGTATTTAACCTTTATATTGTTGTTTGTATATGTGTTGTATTTAACCTTTTTGTTTTGTTTTTCAGGTGGCTGTCGCGACGTTTCGTCTGGTTTGGGACTTCTTCAGGCTTAGCCGACCTTCAGGTAAGTATCAGGTAAGTATTAGGTAGGTGTGGTAGGGAGATGTTGCTCCCTCCAAGGTTTGTGCCAAACTGAATGTTCTGTGCTTGTCTCCCTTATATACTCTCCCCTGTGTGTCAACTGTGTTATCTATGAATTAACTTGTTTTTAGCGTATGTTTTTAACTAATTGTATTTTTTAGCTTATGTTTCTTATAACTTTAGTGTTTTTCAATTATTTGTGTTACTTTTATGAACTTGTTTGTCTTAAATGTACTTTTTAGCCTATTTAATGAACTTGTTTGTCTTTAAATGTACTTTTTTAACCCTGTAAATAAACTATGTTCCCCTATGAATTGTCTTTGTGTTTTACTAATTAATGAATTTATTTAACCTTACTATCCTTTCTTCCCTTTCCTTCTTTCTTTCCTTCCCTATGCTCATCCTCCATCCTTTACCTCTAACCGGTGACTGTTATTCTTAACCTTGCGTACCTCGTATATACTTTGGCCTATACTGGGGGGGATCACTGCCAGCGGCACTATACGGAAATATATATTTTTTTGATGACCTATTTGGCTCATCATGGGGACCTCTAGGGTCAATTTACGGGTCAGGGCTAGGGTTTGGGGACAAGTAAAGGGTTGGGAATAAATTAGGAATAGAATTCAGGGGTTAGGGTTTGGCCACAAGGGGGCTAGATACGTCAATTAAGGGGATGGTTAGGGTTAGGATATCCAATATGGGGTAGGGGGGTAGAGTAAAAAATAAGGGGGCTGTAGCTTAACTTAGCTTAGTATGGGGGGAGGGAAAGTGACCAAACCACAGGAGGCACTGGCTGGTTAGGAGTTAGGGGACTGAACAGGAACCACGGCTGTGGTTCCCGAAGTGCACGGTCCATCACTGTGGATGGCCTCTCGCCCATCCCCATCTTCTAGTATTTAGGTTTATGAGAGCGGTGTATTTATTTAATAACGTAGTTTTGTTTATAGTTTATAATTATTTATCTTTAAATTAAAGTTTATATCAAGTATAATTTTGCTTCTGTTCTATTTTTGCTGTTTTTTAATTTTCCATTTTTTTGGTTGTTTTTGTGTTTTGTTGTTTGGCTTTTGTATATTGTTGTTTGTATATGTGTTGTATTTAACCTTTATATTGTTGTTTGTATATGTGTTGTATTTAACCTTTTTGTTTTGTTTTTCAGGTGGCTGTCGCGACGTTTCGTCTGGTTTGGGACTTCTTCAGGCTTAGCCGACCTTCAGGTAAGTATCAGGTAAGTATTAGGTAGGTGTGGTAGGGAGATGTTGCTCCCTCCAAGGTTTGTGCCAAACTGAATGTTCTGTGCTTGTCTCCCTTATATACTCTCCCCTGTGTGTCAACTGTGTTATCTATGAATTAACTTGTTTTTAGCGTATGTTTTTAACTAATTGTATTTTTTAGCTTATGTTTCTTATAACTTTAGTGTTTTTCAATTATTTGTGTTACTTTTATGAACTTGTTTGTCTTAAATGTACTTTTTAGCCTATTTAATGAACTTGTTTGTCTTTAAATGTACTTTTTTAACCCTGTAAATAAACTATGTTCCCCTATGAATTGTCTTTGTGTTTTACTAATTAATGAATTTATTTAACCTTACTATCCTTTCTTCCCTTTCCTTCTTTCTTTCCTTCCCTATGCTCATCCTCCATCCTTTACCTCTAACCGGTGACTGTTATTCTTAACCTTGCGTACCTCGTATATACTTTGGCCTATACTGGGGGGGATCACTGCCAGCGGCACTATACGGAAATATATATTTTTTTGATGACCTATTTGGCTCATCATGGGGACCTCTAGGGTCAATTTACGGGTCAGGGCTAGGGTTTGGGGACAAGTAAAGGGTTGGGAATAAATTAGGAATAGAATTCAGGGGTTAGGGTTTGGCCACAAGGGGGCTAGATACGTCAATTAAGGGGATGGTTAGGGTTAGGATATCCAATATGGGGTAGGGGGGTAGAGTAAAAAATAAGGGGGCTGTAGCTTAACTTAGCTTAGTATGGGGGGAGGGAAAGTGACCAAACCACAGGAGGCACTGGCTGGTTAGGAGTTAGGGGACTGAACAGGGTTAGGAGTGGGGGTAAGAAATCCCCTCTCCAGCCGGAGAGAGGATGGTGCACTGTCCTTCACTTCCAGGGTATTCCTTTCCATGCTGACCCCCTGAGGTACCACCACCCTAAGGTGGTGGGTGTTCAAAAAATTAGGCTATGAGCCTTAGTGTAGTCGGGCCTTGCGCGATATTTCGGCCTGTTTTGGCCTTCCTCAGGCGCACCGACTAAAATAATGATGGGGAGGGCCTCTCTTGGCTTCTCTCCCAGTTCTTCCCTTTGTTTTTAGCTTTTCTTTTTGTATTATTTTACTTTCTTACTGTTTTTAGTTTTAATTTTGTGTATTATTTTACTTTCTTGCTCTCCCCTTCCTTTCTCCTTTCAACCTCTTCCCTGTCTTTCCTTCTCCCCATCTGCCTCTCTACCCTCTACCTGCCCTCTATTTATAGTGTCTGTCTTGTGTGTCAACTCTGTTTCTTTCTGTTCGTCACTGTTTCTTTGTGTTCGTCCTTTCACTTATTTGTGCTTTATTTGTTTCTTCTTTGTTGACTTTCTTTATTTTAGTCCCCTTTTCTGTTATTTATTCTTTGTTTGTGTCTATTTTGACTTTTATTTACTTATTTGTCCTTTTAAGTGTCTTATTTGACTTTCTTTTATTTATGTAGGGCTAGGGATGGTTAGGTTTAGGCAAGGGGAGGGATGGTTAGGGTAAGGGTTAGGATATTGGGGAGGGGGGTATTAACTTGGGATAAATTGGAGGGGGTCAGCATGGTCAGGAATCCCGGAAGGAGGCACTGGCTGGTTAGGAGTGGGGGTAAGAAATCCCCTCTCCAGCCGGAGAGAGGATGGTGCACTGTCCTTCACTTCCAGGGTATTCCTTTCCATGCTGACCCCCTGAGGTACCACCACCCTAAGGTGGTGGGTGTTCAAAAAATTAGGCTATGAGCCTTAGTGTAGTCGGGCCTTGCGCGATATTTCGGCCTGTTTTGGCCTTCCTCAGGCGCACCGACTAAAATAATGATGGGGAGGGCCTCTCTTGGCTTCTCTCCCAGTTCTTCCCTTTGTTTTTAGCTTTTCTTTTTGTATTATTTTACTTTCTTACTGTTTTTAGTTTTAATTTTGTGTATTATTTTACTTTCTTGCTCTCCCCTTCCTTTCTCCTTTCAACCTCTTCCCTGTCTTTCCTTCTCCCCATCTGCCTCTCTACCCTCTACCTGCCCTCTATTTATAGTGTCTGTCTTGTGTGTCAACTCTGTTTCTTTCTGTTCGTCACTGTTTCTTTGTGTTCGTCCTTTCACTTATTTGTGCTTTATTTGTTTCTTCTTTGTTGACTTTCTTTATTTTAGTCCCCTTTTCTGTTATTTATTCTTTGTTTGTGTCTATTTTGACTTTTATTTACTTATTTGTCCTTTTAAGTGTCTTATTTGACTTTCTTTTATTTATGTAGGGCTAGGGATGGTTAGGTTTAGGCAAGGGGAGGGATGGTTAGGGTAAGGGTTAGGATATTGGGGAGGGGGGTATTAACTTGGGATAAATTGGAGGGGGTCAGCATGGTCAGGAATCCCGGAAGGAGGCACTGGCTGGTTAGGAGTGGGGGTAAGAAATCCCCTCTCCAGCCGGAGAGAGGATGGTGCACTGTCCTTCACTTCCAGGGTATTCCTTTCCATGCTGACCCCCTGAGGTACCACCACCCTAAGGTGGTGGGTGTTCAAAAAATTAGGCTATGAGCCTTAGTGTAGTCGGGCCTTGCGCGATATTTCGGCCTGTTTTGGCCTTCCTCAGGCGCACCGACTAAAATAATGATGGGGAGGGCCTCTCTTGGCTTCTCTCCCAGTTCTTCCCTTTGTTTTTAGCTTTTCTTTTTGTATTATTTTACTTTCTTACTGTTTTTAGTTTTAATTTTGTGTATTATTTTACTTTCTTGCTCTCCCCTTCCTTTCTCCTTTCAACCTCTTCCCTGTCTTTCCTTCTCCCCATCTGCCTCTCTACCCTCTACCTGCCCTCTATTTATAGTGTCTGTCTTGTGTGTCAACTCTGTTTCTTTCTGTTCGTCACTGTTTCTTTGTGTTCGTCCTTTCACTTATTTGTGCTTTATTTGTTTCTTCTTTGTTGACTTTCTTTATTTTAGTCCCCTTTTCTGTTATTTATTCTTTGTTTGTGTCTATTTTGACTTTTATTTACTTATTTGTCCTTTTAAGTGTCTTATTTGACTTTCTTTTATTTATGTAGGGCTAGGGATGGTTAGGTTTAGGCAAGGGGAGGGATGGTTAGGGTAAGGGTTAGGATATTGGGGAGGGGGGTATTAACTTGGGATAAATTGGAGGGGGTCAGCATGGTCAGGAATCCCGGAAGGAGGCACTGGCTGGTTAGGAGTGGGGGTAAGAAATCCCCTCTCCAGCCGGAGAGAGGATGGTGCACTGTCCTTCACTTCCAGGGTATTCCTTTCCATGCTGACCCCCTGAGGTACCACCACCCTAAGGTGGTGGGTGTTCAAAAAATTAGGCTATGAGCCTTAGTGTAGTCGGGCCTTGCGCGATATTTCGGCCTGTTTTGGCCTTCCTCAGGCGCACCGACTAAAATAATGATGGGGAGGGCCTCTCTTGGCTTCTCTCCCAGTTCTTCCCTTTGTTTTTAGCTTTTCTTTTTGTATTATTTTACTTTCTTACTGTTTTTAGTTTTAATTTTGTGTATTATTTTACTTTCTTGCTCTCCCCTTCCTTTCTCCTTTCAACCTCTTCCCTGTCTTTCCTTCTCCCCATCTGCCTCTCTACCCTCTACCTGCCCTCTATTTATAGTGTCTGTCTTGTGTGTCAACTCTGTTTCTTTCTGTTCGTCACTGTTTCTTTGTGTTCGTCCTTTCACTTATTTGTGCTTTATTTGTTTCTTCTTTGTTGACTTTCTTTATTTTAGTCCCCTTTTCTGTTATTTATTCTTTGTTTGTGTCTATTTTGACTTTTATTTACTTATTTGTCCTTTTAAGTGTCTTATTTGACTTTCTTTTATTTATGTAGGGCTAGGGATGGTTAGGTTTAGGCAAGGGGAGGGATGGTTAGGGTAAGGGTTAGGATATTGGGGAGGGGGGTATTAACTTGGGATAAATTGGAGGGGGTCAGCATGGTCAGGAATCCCGGAAGGAGGCACTGGCTGGTTAGGAGTGGGGGTAAGAAATCCCCTCTCCAGCCGGAGAGAGGATGGTGCACTGTCCTTCACTTCCAGGGTATTCCTTTCCATGCTGACCCCCTGAGGTACCACCACCCTAAGGTGGTGGGTGTTCAAAAAATTAGGCTATGAGCCTTAGTGTAGTCGGGCCTTGCGCGATATTTCGGCCTGTTTTGGCCTTCCTCAGGCGCACCGACTAAAATAATGATGGGGAGGGCCTCTCTTGGCTTCTCTCCCAGTTCTTCCCTTTGTTTTTAGCTTTTCTTTTTGTATTATTTTACTTTCTTACTGTTTTTAGTTTTAATTTTGTGTATTATTTTACTTTCTTGCTCTCCCCTTCCTTTCTCCTTTCAACCTCTTCCCTGTCTTTCCTTCTCCCCATCTGCCTCTCTACCCTCTACCTGCCCTCTATTTATAGTGTCTGTCTTGTGTGTCAACTCTGTTTCTTTCTGTTCGTCACTGTTTCTTTGTGTTCGTCCTTTCACTTATTTGTGCTTTATTTGTTTCTTCTTTGTTGACTTTCTTTATTTTAGTCCCCTTTTCTGTTATTTATTCTTTGTTTGTGTCTATTTTGACTTTTATTTACTTATTTGTCCTTTTAAGTGTCTTATTTGACTTTCTTTTATTTATGTAGGGCTAGGGATGGTTAGGTTTAGGCAAGGGGAGGGATGGTTAGGGTAAGGGTTAGGATATTGGGGAGGGGGGTATTAACTTGGGATAAATTGGAGGGGGTCAGCATGGTCAGGAATCCCGGAAGGAGGCACTGGCTGGTTAGGAGTGGGGGTAAGAAATCCCCTCTCCAGCCGGAGAGAGGATGGTGCACTGTCCTTCACTTCCAGGGTATTCCTTTCCATGCTGACCCCCTGAGGTACCACCACCCTAAGGTGGTGGGTGTTCAAAAAATTAGGCTATGAGCCTTAGTGTAGTCGGGCCTTGCGCGATATTTCGGCCTGTTTTGGCCTTCCTCAGGCGCACCGACTAAAATAATGATGGGGAGGGCCTCTCTTGGCTTCTCTCCCAGTTCTTCCCTTTGTTTTTAGCTTTTCTTTTTGTATTATTTTACTTTCTTACTGTTTTTAGTTTTAATTTTGTGTATTATTTTACTTTCTTGCTCTCCCCTTCCTTTCTCCTTTCAACCTCTTCCCTGTCTTTCCTTCTCCCCATCTGCCTCTCTACCCTCTACCTGCCCTCTATTTATAGTGTCTGTCTTGTGTGTCAACTCTGTTTCTTTCTGTTCGTCACTGTTTCTTTGTGTTCGTCCTTTCACTTATTTGTGCTTTATTTGTTTCTTCTTTGTTGACTTTCTTTATTTTAGTCCCCTTTTCTGTTATTTATTCTTTGTTTGTGTCTATTTTGACTTTTATTTACTTATTTGTCCTTTTAAGTGTCTTATTTGACTTTCTTTTATTTATGTAGGGCTAGGGATGGTTAGGTTTAGGCAAGGGGAGGGATGGTTAGGGTAAGGGTTAGGATATTGGGGAGGGGGGTATTAACTTGGGATAAATTGGAGGGGGTCAGCATGGTCAGGAATCCCGGAAGGAGGCACTGGCTGGTTAGGAGTGGGGGTAAGAAATCCCCTCTCCAGCCGGAGAGAGGATGGTGCACTGTCCTTCACTTCCAGGGTATTCCTTTCCATGCTGACCCCCTGAGGTACCACCACCCTAAGGTGGTGGGTGTTCAAAAAATTAGGCTATGAGCCTTAGTGTAGTCGGGCCTTGCGCGATATTTCGGCCTGTTTTGGCCTTCCTCAGGCGCACCGACTAAAATAATGATGGGGAGGGCCTCTCTTGGCTTCTCTCCCAGTTCTTCCCTTTGTTTTTAGCTTTTCTTTTTGTATTATTTTACTTTCTTACTGTTTTTAGTTTTAATTTTGTGTATTATTTTACTTTCTTGCTCTCCCCTTCCTTTCTCCTTTCAACCTCTTCCCTGTCTTTCCTTCTCCCCATCTGCCTCTCTACCCTCTACCTGCCCTCTATTTATAGTGTCTGTCTTGTGTGTCAACTCTGTTTCTTTCTGTTCGTCACTGTTTCTTTGTGTTCGTCCTTTCACTTATTTGTGCTTTATTTGTTTCTTCTTTGTTGACTTTCTTTATTTTAGTCCCCTTTTCTGTTATTTATTCTTTGTTTGTGTCTATTTTGACTTTTATTTACTTATTTGTCCTTTTAAGTGTCTTATTTGACTTTCTTTTATTTATGTAGGGCTAGGGATGGTTAGGTTTAGGCAAGGGGAGGGATGGTTAGGGTAAGGGTTAGGATATTGGGGAGGGGGGTATTAACTTGGGATAAATTGGAGGGGGTCAGCATGGTCAGGAATCCCGGAAGGAGGCACTGGCTGGTTAGGAGTGGGGGTAAGAAATCCCCTCTCCAGCCGGAGAGAGGATGGTGCACTGTCCTTCACTTCCAGGGTATTCCTTTCCATGCTGACCCCCTGAGGTACCACCACCCTAAGGTGGTGGGTGTTCAAAAAATTAGGCTATGAGCCTTAGTGTAGTCGGGCCTTGCGCGATATTTCGGCCTGTTTTGGCCTTCCTCAGGCGCACCGACTAAAATAATGATGGGGAGGGCCTCTCTTGGCTTCTCTCCCAGTTCTTCCCTTTGTTTTTAGCTTTTCTTTTTGTATTATTTTACTTTCTTACTGTTTTTAGTTTTAATTTTGTGTATTATTTTACTTTCTTGCTCTCCCCTTCCTTTCTCCTTTCAACCTCTTCCCTGTCTTTCCTTCTCCCCATCTGCCTCTCTACCCTCTACCTGCCCTCTATTTATAGTGTCTGTCTTGTGTGTCAACTCTGTTTCTTTCTGTTCGTCACTGTTTCTTTGTGTTCGTCCTTTCACTTATTTGTGCTTTATTTGTTTCTTCTTTGTTGACTTTCTTTATTTTAGTCCCCTTTTCTGTTATTTATTCTTTGTTTGTGTCTATTTTGACTTTTATTTACTTATTTGTCCTTTTAAGTGTCTTATTTGACTTTCTTTTATTTATGTAGGGCTAGGGATGGTTAGGTTTAGGCAAGGGGAGGGATGGTTAGGGTAAGGGTTAGGATATTGGGGAGGGGGGTATTAACTTGGGATAAATTGGAGGGGGTCAGCATGGTCAGGAATCCCGGAAGGAGGCACTGGCTGGTTAGGAGTGGGGGTAAGAAATCCCCTCTCCAGCCGGAGAGAGGATGGTGCACTGTCCTTCACTTCCAGGGTATTCCTTTCCATGCTGACCCCCTGAGGTACCACCACCCTAAGGTGGTGGGTGTTCAAAAAATTAGGCTATGAGCCTTAGTGTAGTCGGGCCTTGCGCGATATTTCGGCCTGTTTTGGCCTTCCTCAGGCGCACCGACTAAAATAATGATGGGGAGGGCCTCTCTTGGCTTCTCTCCCAGTTCTTCCCTTTGTTTTTAGCTTTTCTTTTTGTATTATTTTACTTTCTTACTGTTTTTAGTTTTAATTTTGTGTATTATTTTACTTTCTTGCTCTCCCCTTCCTTTCTCCTTTCAACCTCTTCCCTGTCTTTCCTTCTCCCCATCTGCCTCTCTACCCTCTACCTGCCCTCTATTTATAGTGTCTGTCTTGTGTGTCAACTCTGTTTCTTTCTGTTCGTCACTGTTTCTTTGTGTTCGTCCTTTCACTTATTTGTGCTTTATTTGTTTCTTCTTTGTTGACTTTCTTTATTTTAGTCCCCTTTTCTGTTATTTATTCTTTGTTTGTGTCTATTTTGACTTTTATTTACTTATTTGTCCTTTTAAGTGTCTTATTTGACTTTCTTTTATTTATGTAGGGCTAGGGATGGTTAGGTTTAGGCAAGGGGAGGGATGGTTAGGGTAAGGGTTAGGATATTGGGGAGGGGGGTATTAACTTGGGATAAATTGGAGGGGGTCAGCATGGTCAGGAATCCCGGAAGGAGGCACTGGCTGGTTAGGAGTGGGGGTAAGAAATCCCCTCTCCAGCCGGAGAGAGGATGGTGCACTGTCCTTCACTTCCAGGGTATTCCTTTCCATGCTGACCCCCTGAGGTACCACCACCCTAAGGTGGTGGGTGTTCAAAAAATTAGGCTATGAGCCTTAGTGTAGTCGGGCCTTGCGCGATATTTCGGCCTGTTTTGGCCTTCCTCAGGCGCACCGACTAAAATAATGATGGGGAGGGCCTCTCTTGGCTTCTCTCCCAGTTCTTCCCTTTGTTTTTAGCTTTTCTTTTTGTATTATTTTACTTTCTTACTGTTTTTAGTTTTAATTTTGTGTATTATTTTACTTTCTTGCTCTCCCCTTCCTTTCTCCTTTCAACCTCTTCCCTGTCTTTCCTTCTCCCCATCTGCCTCTCTACCCTCTACCTGCCCTCTATTTATAGTGTCTGTCTTGTGTGTCAACTCTGTTTCTTTCTGTTCGTCACTGTTTCTTTGTGTTCGTCCTTTCACTTATTTGTGCTTTATTTGTTTCTTCTTTGTTGACTTTCTTTATTTTAGTCCCCTTTTCTGTTATTTATTCTTTGTTTGTGTCTATTTTGACTTTTATTTACTTATTTGTCCTTTTAAGTGTCTTATTTGACTTTCTTTTATTTATGTAGGGCTAGGGATGGTTAGGTTTAGGCAAGGGGAGGGATGGTTAGGGTAAGGGTTAGGATATTGGGGAGGGGGGTATTAACTTGGGATAAATTGGAGGGGGTCAGCATGGTCAGGAATCCCGGAAGGAGGCACTGGCTGGTTAGGAGTGGGGGTAAGAAATCCCCTCTCCAGCCGGAGAGAGGATGGTGCACTGTCCTTCACTTCCAGGGTATTCCTTTCCATGCTGACCCCCTGAGGTACCACCACCCTAAGGTGGTGGGTGTTCAAAAAATTAGGCTATGAGCCTTAGTGTAGTCGGGCCTTGCGCGATATTTCGGCCTGTTTTGGCCTTCCTCAGGCGCACCGACTAAAATAATGATGGGGAGGGCCTCTCTTGGCTTCTCTCCCAGTTCTTCCCTTTGTTTTTAGCTTTTCTTTTTGTATTATTTTACTTTCTTACTGTTTTTAGTTTTAATTTTGTGTATTATTTTACTTTCTTGCTCTCCCCTTCCTTTCTCCTTTCAACCTCTTCCCTGTCTTTCCTTCTCCCCATCTGCCTCTCTACCCTCTACCTGCCCTCTATTTATAGTGTCTGTCTTGTGTGTCAACTCTGTTTCTTTCTGTTCGTCACTGTTTCTTTGTGTTCGTCCTTTCACTTATTTGTGCTTTATTTGTTTCTTCTTTGTTGACTTTCTTTATTTTAGTCCCCTTTTCTGTTATTTATTCTTTGTTTGTGTCTATTTTGACTTTTATTTACTTATTTGTCCTTTTAAGTGTCTTATTTGACTTTCTTTTATTTATGTAGGGCTAGGGATGGTTAGGTTTAGGCAAGGGGAGGGATGGTTAGGGTAAGGGTTAGGATATTGGGGAGGGGGGTATTAACTTGGGATAAATTGGAGGGGGTCAGCATGGTCAGGAATCCCGGAAGGAGGCACTGGCTGGTTAGGAGTGGGGGTAAGAAATCCCCTCTCCAGCCGGAGAGAGGATGGTGCACTGTCCTTCACTTCCAGGGTATTCCTTTCCATGCTGACCCCCTGAGGTACCACCACCCTAAGGTGGTGGGTGTTCAAAAAATTAGGCTATGAGCCTTAGTGTAGTCGGGCCTTGCGCGATATTTCGGCCTGTTTTGGCCTTCCTCAGGCGCACCGACTAAAATAATGATGGGGAGGGCCTCTCTTGGCTTCTCTCCCAGTTCTTCCCTTTGTTTTTAGCTTTTCTTTTTGTATTATTTTACTTTCTTACTGTTTTTAGTTTTAATTTTGTGTATTATTTTACTTTCTTGCTCTCCCCTTCCTTTCTCCTTTCAACCTCTTCCCTGTCTTTCCTTCTCCCCATCTGCCTCTCTACCCTCTACCTGCCCTCTATTTATAGTGTCTGTCTTGTGTGTCAACTCTGTTTCTTTCTGTTCGTCACTGTTTCTTTGTGTTCGTCCTTTCACTTATTTGTGCTTTATTTGTTTCTTCTTTGTTGACTTTCTTTATTTTAGTCCCCTTTTCTGTTATTTATTCTTTGTTTGTGTCTATTTTGACTTTTATTTACTTATTTGTCCTTTTAAGTGTCTTATTTGACTTTCTTTTATTTATGTAGGGCTAGGGATGGTTAGGTTTAGGCAAGGGGAGGGATGGTTAGGGTAAGGGTTAGGATATTGGGGAGGGGGGTATTAACTTGGGATAAATTGGAGGGGGTCAGCATGGTCAGGAATCCCGGAAGGAGGCACTGGCTGGTTAGGAGTGGGGGTAAGAAATCCCCTCTCCAGCCGGAGAGAGGATGGTGCACTGTCCTTCACTTCCAGGGTATTCCTTTCCATGCTGACCCCCTGAGGTACCACCACCCTAAGGTGGTGGGTGTTCAAAAAATTAGGCTATGAGCCTTAGTGTAGTCGGGCCTTGCGCGATATTTCGGCCTGTTTTGGCCTTCCTCAGGCGCACCGACTAAAATAATGATGGGGAGGGCCTCTCTTGGCTTCTCTCCCAGTTCTTCCCTTTGTTTTTAGCTTTTCTTTTTGTATTATTTTACTTTCTTACTGTTTTTAGTTTTAATTTTGTGTATTATTTTACTTTCTTGCTCTCCCCTTCCTTTCTCCTTTCAACCTCTTCCCTGTCTTTCCTTCTCCCCATCTGCCTCTCTACCCTCTACCTGCCCTCTATTTATAGTGTCTGTCTTGTGTGTCAACTCTGTTTTTCTGTTCGTCACTGTTTCTTTGTGTTCGTCCTTTCACTTATTTGTGCTTTATTTGTTTCTTCTTTGTTGACTTTCTTTATTTTAGTCCCCTTTTCTGTTATTTATTCTTTGTTTGTGTCTATTTTGACTTTTATTTACTTATTTGTCCTTTTAAGTGTCTTATTTGACTTTCTTTTATTTATGTAGGGCTAGGGATGGTTAGGTTTAGGCAAGGGGAGGGATGGTTAGGGTAAGGGTTAGGATATTGGGGAGGGGGGTATTAACTTGGGATAAATTGGAGGGGGTCAGCATGGTCAGGAATCCCGGAAGGAGGCACTGGCTGGTTAGGAGTGGGGGTAAGAAATCCCCTCTCCAGCCGGAGAGAGGATGGTGCACTGTCCTTCACTTCCAGGGTATTCCTTTCCATGCTGACCCCCTGAGGTACCACCACCCTAAGGTGGTGGGTGTTCAAAAAATTAGGCTATGAGCCTTAGTGTAGTCGGGCCTTGCGCGATATTTCGGCCTGTTTTGGCCTTCCTCAGGCGCACCGACTAAAATAATGATGGGGAGGGCCTCTCTTGGCTTCTCTCCCAGTTCTTCCCTTTGTTTTTAGCTTTTCTTTTTGTATTATTTTACTTTCTTACTGTTTTTAGTTTTAATTTTGTGTATTATTTTACTTTCTTGCTCTCCCCTTCCTTTCTCCTTTCAACCTCTTCCCTGTCTTTCCTTCTCCCCATCTGCCTCTCTACCCTCTACCTGCCCTCTATTTATAGTGTCTGTCTTGTGTGTCAACTCTGTTTCTTTCTGTTCGTCACTGTTTCTTTGTGTTCGTCCTTTCACTTATTTGTGCTTTATTTGTTTCTTCTTTGTTGACTTTCTTTATTTTAGTCCCCTTTTCTGTTATTTATTCTTTGTTTGTGTCTATTTTGACTTTTATTTACTTATTTGTCCTTTTAAGTGTCTTATTTGACTTTCTTTTATTTATGTAGGGCTAGGGATGGTTAGGTTTAGGCAAGGGGAGGGATGGTTAGGGTAAGGGTTAGGATATTGGGGAGGGGGGTATTAACTTGGGATAAATTGGAGGGGGTCAGCATGGTCAGGAATCCCGGAAGGAGGCACTGGCTGGTTAGGAGTGGGGGTAAGAAATCCCCTCTCCAGCCGGAGAGAGGATGGTGCACTGTCCTTCACTTCCAGGGTATTCCTTTCCATGCTGACCCCCTGAGGTACCACCACCCTAAGGTGGTGGGTGTTCAAAAAATTAGGCTATGAGCCTTAGTGTAGTCGGGCCTTGCGCGATATTTCGGCCTGTTTTGGCCTTCCTCAGGCGCACCGACTAAAATAATGATGGGGAGGGCCTCTCTTGGCTTCTCTCCCAGTTCTTCCCTTTGTTTTTAGCTTTTCTTTTTGTATTATTTTACTTTCTTACTGTTTTTAGTTTTAATTTTGTGTATTATTTTACTTTCTTGCTCTCCCCTTCCTTTCTCCTTTCAACCTCTTCCCTGTCTTTCCTTCTCCCCATCTGCCTCTCTACCCTCTACCTGCCCTCTATTTATAGTGTCTGTCTTGTGTGTCAACTCTGTTTCTTTCTGTTCGTCACTGTTTCTTTGTGTTCGTCCTTTCACTTATTTGTGCTTTATTTGTTTCTTCTTTGTTGACTTTCTTTATTTTAGTCCCCTTTTCTGTTATTTATTCTTTGTTTGTGTCTATTTTGACTTTTATTTACTTATTTGTCCTTTTAAGTGTCTTATTTGACTTTCTTTTATTTATGTAGGGCTAGGGATGGTTAGGTTTAGGCAAGGGGAGGGATGGTTAGGGTAAGGGTTAGGATATTGGGGAGGGGGGTATTAACTTGGGATAAATTGGAGGGGGTCAGCATGGTCAGGAATCCCGGAAGGAGGCACTGGCTGGTTAGGAGTGGGGGTAAGAAATCCCCTCTCCAGCCGGAGAGAGGATGGTGCACTGTCCTTCACTTCCAGGGTATTCCTTTCCATGCTGACCCCCTGAGGTACCACCACCCTAAGGTGGTGGGTGTTCAAAAAATTAGGCTATGAGCCTTAGTGTAGTCGGGCCTTGCGCGATATTTCGGCCTGTTTTGGCCTTCCTCAGGCGCACCGACTAAAATAATGATGGGGAGGGCCTCTCTTGGCTTCTCTCCCAGTTCTTCCCTTTGTTTTTAGCTTTTCTTTTTGTATTATTTTACTTTCTTACTGTTTTTAGTTTTAATTTTGTGTATTATTTTACTTTCTTGCTCTCCCCTTCCTTTCTCCTTTCAACCTCTTCCCTGTCTTTCCTTCTCCCCATCTGCCTCTCTACCCTCTACCTGCCCTCTATTTATAGTGTCTGTCTTGTGTGTCAACTCTGTTTCTTTCTGTTCGTCACTGTTTCTTTGTGTTCGTCCTTTCACTTATTTGTGCTTTATTTGTTTCTTCTTTGTTGACTTTCTTTATTTTAGTCCCCTTTTCTGTTATTTATTCTTTGTTTGTGTCTATTTTGACTTTTATTTACTTATTTGTCCTTTT